>OZ012741.1:538240463-538738987 GCA_963859935.3 Lathyrus sativus
CTATTTTAACCTGCAATAGAAAACAACAACACACCTACAACCATCAAACCGCATAAATCGACCACTAACAATCTTTATTACAGTTACAACCCAACCTTCAACACTTCAAATCAAACACATACACGCAGAGATAGAAGGAGAATAGTAGAACGAACTCGGAACAGAGCAGAAAATAAGAAGAAAAGTGAAATCACGCAAATCCCATATGAACCTGAACTCAAAGTACCCATTTTTCTTGTAAGTTGGTTGCGATGCTGAAGATGACTCGTGTGAGCTTTGAAGGATGAGGAGAGCGATGGTCAAAGGTCCAGATTAATTTGAAACATTCTTTTTTTATTTGATTAGCTTATTTAGGTTATATTATGCGGGTTGGGCTTTAGGTTTCTTCGGATTGCACCTTGATCGGGCTTTTACACCCCTTTGTCTCCTGGATTCATATTATATGGAGTTAGGCCCCTTAAGCCATGCTCCTAATTGCTACTACACCCTGATTTTTTTAGTTTGTTTGATTAATTTTGATTTGGCTTCTTTAGATTTAATTGTTTATTAGATTTTGATTAATTCCTTTGATAAGTTTAATTTTTAATTTTCATGATAATTTTTGAGTTAAACATTGTTCTTAATCTCTAATTTTGATATTTGTTCTTAGTTAATTAACATTTGATTAGTTTCTTTAATTAATTTTGTTAATAGTTACTTTGCTTAAATATTTATTAGCTTCTTTGATTAGGTTTTGATACACTGATTATAATTTTTGTTAATTAGATTTTTATTGATTATTTTGATTAATTTCCTTGTTAAAATTTTCATTAGAGTTTTGATTAGAATTTTTGTTAATTAATTTTTGTTGATGATTTCGGTTAATTTTCTTGTTACAACTTTGTTTAGAATTCTTCAATTAAATTCTTGATCCTAGTTGATTTTAATTGGATTTCTAATTGAATTTTCATTAAACCTTGTAGTTAATTCTTGATTCACTTCTCTTGGTTTTTCTTTAGTGGAACAAGTTGATTAAACTTTGTTTATACTTTTGATTGTTTTTCTTGTCATATAAGTTTTGATTAATCTTGTGGAGGTTTTGTGTGGAATATTTTTCATAACCTTGTTTGGATTGATGATATCTCTTGATGCAAATCATGCTTAGTCCCTAATATCGTTTTGACCAATTCTTGATGTACTTCATGACTTGATTCTCTTCCACCTTAGAATCCTCTTCCTTCTCTTTGAGCCTTATCTATTTGAGGTTGTTGATCCTGATTGTTGATTTCATTGATCATTTAAAGCTTCTACAAGTTTTCTTAAGCTTTTTGGTGCGCATTGAAGAGGCAACGAACTTTCTTCGTTAGGTACCCCTGAAATCTCAATTTATCACTCTTTCAAGTATCATTCTAGGATTTTATTGATGATCAGAAGCATGCTGAGTACATCTGAAGTCCTACCTCGAGGTAGGCTTTGTTTGCGGATCGTATTTAGTACTTAGATGGTTAGCTTGAAGCTTAGGAAACTTGTTTGGTACTTTGAATCTCTCTTTTGTGTCATGATTTAAAACATGGTGATGATTGAACACTTGTGCACATTTTGTTCCTATTTCATCTTTAATTATTTTTCTCTTTTCCTTGAGTCTTTGAGTCTTTATTTACTTGTGTTTGTTCACATGATCTCTTAGGGTTCTTAGCTCCAATTAATTTCTGATTAAGTTGGGGGTAGGAGAGACATTATACTTTCAATCCTTTTCATGATAACAATTAGGACAATCTCTTTCAAACCTTAACCTTAGGTCTATCTCTTTGTATGCTAACATTAGGTAGACTTTCCTTTCTATCCCAACTTTAGGACCATTGTGCATGACAACATTAGGATCCAATTTCCCTTAGTTGTTTCTTATCAACCTTTGAGTCCTCTTTCTTCTCATCTCAAAAAATCATTAGGATACCTAATAAAGACGATGAATATTGTGCACCACGAGCCTTAAGTATATTGGAAATGATGAGTGCGGGTGTTAGATGACCAATTGTGCTTATTTGAGCTATCAAATTTGGGCATCTTTCGCTCCTTTTTGTCTTAAAAATGTATTAAACCGCCTCGCTTTTGTTGATTATGCATCATTGTGTTAAATGCTCTTGGTCCCTTTGATTTGTGTGCTATTGTGCAGGATTTGAGCTTGAAAGAATATAATTTGAATACACAAGAGAGTTGACAAAGGAATCAAGCAAAGAAGAAGAGCAAAAGCTGGTTCGCTAGGCGAACACCTGGCGAGTGAGTAGCGAGTGTTTGCTGAAGCCTCGCCCAACGAGCTATTAGCGAACACTCCCAGACTTGGGCAGAAGCATTCTTGACATCATTCGCTGGTAGCGAGCAGATGGCGAAAGACTCGCTAGGCGAGCTCCCAACGAGCACCTAGCGAGCAACTCCATAACCAATCAAAGCATCCTTCGCTGGCTGGTTTGCTACAGCGAAGACATAGCGAAGTAAAACAGAAGAAAATCTGCAGTCCTCGCTAGCATGTTCGCTAGGCGAGGCTGTAGCGAGCATTCGCTAGCAGTTCGCCTAGCGAGCAGGTAGCGAACATGCCAGATTTTCTACTTTCTATAAGTAGCAGGGGCTACTTTTTGGACAATATCTTTTTTTACTTGTTTTTACATAGTTTTACTAGAGAGTGAGATTTTGTGCCCTAGAACATTTTTGGCTCTCATTTCTTCATCTCTTAACATATTCTAACAAAAAGAAGGGTGATTCTCATCCAATTTGGATCATTCGACTCGGATGTTCATCAACCTTCTTCCGAAACTTCTTTTGCAAGCTACTATGGAAATGAGTGGCTAAGTTCTTTATTTTGTCAAGGTTAGATGTAGGTGATCATTAAGCTTTGTATGTATATGGATGATCCTCATTTGTAAAACTCTTTGATGATTAATATATGGTGAAAACCTTGTTTTACTTATAACCTTTTGTGTTGGTTCATGATTGAAAGATATTTTCTAACTCTTGACCTAGGTTTTCATCCATCTCCTTTCTTGAGCTAGAAATAGTCTTGAATGTTGTTGTTCACTAAAATGTTAAACCTAAATGTTGTCATTTTGATAGATTGTGTGAGAAATCAACAATGGATCAAAATGGGAAATATCACAATGTGAGTTAGAGATAATCATATTGGGAGGATATTGTGAATGTCTTTATCATTAAAAAGAGTTTATGCATTGTTGATCGAACATATACATGTAAAGTGATTACCAAACCCTAACTTTGACAATCTTTATTTAAATCGTAAAACCAATATTTTACCACAGTTCTTACTTTTATTGAAAGCTACCGTGACTAAAAACCAAACCCCCTTTTGTTACTATAAAGTTACGAATTTATCAACTGTCGAACGACAGCAATATCTCATATTCTCTGTGGAGACGATAACAAAAACCCGACACTTTACCACTGTTCTAACAAAATGGCGCCTGTCGTACCTCGAAAAATACGATCCTCGCGATGGACGCGGAAAAAATGTTCGAAACAGAGCCGCCACCGAATTTTATTCATTCTAAGGAACGAATAGGAAAATATCGATAAAACCTTTAAAAGGGATAAGAACATGGTCATCGCAACCAATATTCTAGGTTCGGGAGTCGATTACATAAAGGGAAGGTATTAGCACCCTCTACGTCCGTTGTACTCAACGGGAACCTCTTGATTCGATTCGTGAGAGAAAGGGGATACGCTTGTTTATCTTCTAAAGGAATTGCTTGCTAAAGGGGAAAGGGTGGTTTTAAGATAGGGTGCTCGCCAAGGATTGGGGCCCTTGTGCCTACGTATCTTCACTTGTAAGAATTGGAAAATCAGAGCGTTCGTAGTTCATGGGACTACGGGTAAAGGAGGGGATTGTGGGGAATTATGCTCGCCAAGATCATCGCAATCTTGTGCCTACGTACTCTCAAAAGATATGAGAGATCAGAGCAGCCGTAGTTCGGCTTACGGTTTGCTAAAAGGTTTGTGTTTGGAATGAACGAGAGTTTAGGTCGCATTCTAACTGCTAAACGTTGGCTTGTCTGCTCGCTAGAGGAGGTTGAAGCACTAGTTCATATGCGCAGAAGAAGGGATTAAACAATGTTCTTGGTAAAAGGTGTATTTGAGTCGAACGAGAGTTTATGTCGCATTCTAACTGCTAAACACTGGCTTGTCTGCTCGCTAGGGGAGGCTGAAGCACGAGTTCATATGCGCGGAAGAATGGACTAAACAATGTTCTTTGAGAAGATTTGTTTAAGTTGTGGATCGCACAGGGGCGAGGAATAGAGTTTGATTAGTTAAGTATTTGGTTTAGAGAAGTTTGAATAGGTTTTAGGGTTTTGGTCGCACGGGGGCGAGAAAGAGATTGGTTAGATGTATTGGATGCTTAGCTAGAGGTGACGATTACCTGAAGCTTAAGAAAGACTTCTCGAACCCAAGTAATCGGAAGAGTGAATCAAAGGCTTGGAGCTCTCTCTTTTTCAACCTCAAATGCGAAAGGATAGAATTGAGTATGGTTTGAATAAGTTGAACGGATGATGATTACTTGAAGCTTAAGAAAGACTTCTCGGACCCAAGTAATCGGGAAAGCGGACCAAAGACTTGGAACACTCTCTTTTTCATCGCAAAAGGAGTTGTCTGAATGGTGTTTGAAAGATAGGATGTGATTAAAGTATTTTAACAGATGAGGATTACTCGAAGCTTAAGAAAGACTTCTCGGACCTCAAATAATCGGAAGAGTGAACCAAAGACTTGGAGCTATCTCCTTTTCTCATCTAATATTATAAAAGATATTTAATATGATTAGAGTGTATTAATCGGATGACAATTACTAGAAGCTCAAGAAAGACTTCTTGGACCTTAAGTAATCGGGAAAGCGAGCCAAAGACTTGAAACACTCTCTTTTTCATCCTAAATGTTTAGAAAAATAGACTTGAATAAGTTTATCGTTTTTAGAAGATAATTTTTTGAGCTTAAGAAAGACTTCTCGGACCCAAACAATTGGGAGAGAGAACCAAAGACTTGGAACTCTCTCTTTTTCATCCTTTTATTGAAACTGTATTTAAGTAGTTATTAAGTGTTTTAATTTGATTTGGAGAAAAGGCTTGATGCGAGTCGAAGTTTAAAATTAGAGTTTTAACGTGTACACTAGCAAAGTGGGCTAGTCTTCTAAGTGACCAATTAGAAATAATTGATCAAATAGGTATCCCTGTAAGGAAGCCCAGGAGTAAGCTTTAAAATGTTGTGTCTGTGACCAAAAGGTTGATGGCGAGGCTTTAAAAGCACTCGACTTACAAGGGTAGAAAATGGCTCGACTAATCGAGAATTTATTTATTTTTAAATGGTTTTTAAAGTATTAAAGCATAATTAGGATAAAAATGATAAAAATATTACATTTTGTGGGAGTTGGGATACATTGTTTCGAATGGGGATGGGATAATGCAAAAGTGAGCACATAAAATAAGTTGAATCGAACTTGTCATCCAAAACCAGCTTGTACATGACGACTATGTAATTGAAGTATCGCACGCATAATCACAACGCAGCAAAAAATAATATGTAAGAATTAATTTATGGCATAACGGTAGTACTTCCTCAAAGTCTCTTCCAACAACTATTGATGTCAAAATCCCCAAAGTTCAACGAAGTTTAGTCAAATCACAGATTAGGCACACACTCGAAACAATTCTGATATAATTGAAATAACCCAAATAGCTCCAAATATGCAATGCGAATAAATCAGTTTAATGGCAATATCGTGACAATACTTATATATACTCACATATAAATAAACGTTATGCGGTCCATATAATGAAACACTAACGCTGTCAAGAAAGCAATTTGAAGAACAAACATAACAAAAGCTTAATGTTTATGTACTCCAAAAAATGAAACCAACGACAATATAGCAGTGGAGACATTACTCAATTCAAAAAATACTAAGAGATGCTAAGAGGCCACATATGTCGAAATAAATTACGCCTGATCCCACTCCCACGTTACCGTAGTAACACATATTATATAAAATTCACACCCTAACAATATACTAAAAATAGTAGAATCAATTCATAATATCATCCAAAATAGTGTATGTAAAACATGATTTTAGTGAAACTTGCAGTCAAAACATAAAACACCAGCCCCTAAATAACCAAAACCGGATCGGAACATCACACAAAATCGAACCGACGCTAAAGCTAACAGTCCAAACAACAACCAACAACAACATAGATAAGTTAGAGAAAAAAATCGGACTTTTTACCAGAGCGCGAAAACAGGCCTTAAACGGAAAGTTGCAATACTTGAAGTCGAAACACAATGCCCTCTATTTCATGCTAGCATTCACGTCTTCGAAATTTGGCGGCATCGCATCCGTGTCAGCGCTGACGTTGCTATTGTTGTCGAGTTTGCTGCGGGGTCGCTACCAGGTTGTCGAGTCCGCTGCAAAACCTGTTGTCGTCGATCCGTGTTGTCGCTACTACTTTGTATTGTTACTGACTCGTAGTTTTGAACTGGACGTTGTTATTAGTGATAATGCTTCGAATACCGCAACGATTCTGCACCAAATTTCGTGAGAGAAGAGAGTGGACCAGGAAATATCGAGTAAAAGAGAAGAACAACATAGGTATGACCAAGACTCCAGCCACTGCTCTTAATTGCCACCGACACATACAAGTGAAATTCATAGATTTGTAGGAGAGACGCTATCGCACGATGCTCCCAAGATCCTCTATGGAACTCTCCAAATTGGCTCGAAACATTGAAGAACTCATTATGAGATGAATTAGCAGCAGGTGTATTTCCAAAAAGAATCATAATCGGACATCTAAGCTGCTAATAAACTACTCTTCACATTCCGATGATACCTGTAAAAACAATGAACCAACTGCAATATCAGTGTGTTTATAGAGGGAAGGTACTGCTTTGAAATAAACCGAGTTGTTATTTCAAGGTTATCATCATCACAATGCTTCAAACTTTTTCGTACAACCGATGATTCGGAGATGCCGCAACCTGCATAGAAATCAACAGCCCAAATAGAAATAGAAAACAGAATCAGTGAAAACAAAATTCACGAAAATAAAGTTGAGCTGAAGGTGCGTTTGAAATTGTTGTTGCTCTCAACTAATGCGTGCGCTGTGAGTGTAGAATCCTTATTGTTGTGGTGTTGAATCAAACCAAGACGAAATCATTGTCGATGTTGCTGTGAAATTGTTGTGTATAGCCTGTTATGTTGTCGTCGTGCCGAGCTGTAACCAAAATGATGCCCCGGACTAAACCTTGTTTATGCTTTTGACCAACTCAGAATCATAGCTGTATTATCCTTGCTATTTTGCTTCGACATTTTCGTTTGGGCGCACTTGACAGGATGCGTTGCTGGAATTTGTAACATATTTGTTGCACCAATGAAATCTGGTGACACCACGACCTTCAGAGGGGGATAGCTGAATATTGAGGATGAAGTGATTCTCCTCGGAAACTGAATCGGACAAGCTACACTCTAATGCCGAGGACTTCGCTTTGCAAGTGGCCATAAGCTGCCACATTCCTGACTGATGCTGTTGCGGTTCCGGGTGCGATGAAACTTGGATCGAATCTGATACTCATCATGTATTTAGAACATACTGAACCGTGTTGTTTGAAGTTTGGCGACGTCAATGGAACTGAAGTGAGACGTCGAAGTGATGTCAAAGGCTGTTGCTGCATCTATTTGAGAACAAAACAATGATGTTGCTATTACTATGTTTGCAACAGGAAATCAAAGATGCAACATGATATTACCGAAACCAACACACGAGTTTCTTCACTTTTTACAACTGAACTTCCGAACCGAAACGCTACTGCCATGTTGAGTTATCTTAATGTTGCTGAATAATGGGAGCTGCGACTGCATTTGTTGTGTGTAGCTCATCATTCAAAGGTGCATCACCAGCGCAATCATCAAGCAAAACCAACTTGCGGAAGTCGAAAACAAACAGAAAGCAACAATGTGAACCAGCCGTTGTTGAAGTAAACGGAGCTTGTTGCGAGGTTGATGGAAATTGAGCAGAGATGGATCGAAGAACTGGTTACCAGTGCGATATTCGGTGAGATGCTGAGATCTTTACGTCGAGCTTGTGTGGTGATGTTGTTGTGTTGCTGCGACACAGGGTTAAGGTATTGCGAAACTGAGCGAGAAAATGTTGTTGTTGCTAACATTATTGTTGCTGAAACAGAACCGATGCGTTTGCGAAGCCGAGCGACAAATGTTGTTGCGGCTAATGTTGTTGTTGAACAGGTTCTTGAGCTGAGACGATTTCGGATCTGTGGGATGATATGTGAGTAGTGGTGTCTTGAGCTTATCTGTCATAGAAATGGCGGGACAGGGAGGTAAGGGTGAACTTCGAAGGGTAAAAACGAAAAGGGTATGGCGGTGAGGTGATTTTCAGAGAAAGAAAAAACGTATTAGGAGAAGATGAAGTGATGATTTTCGTTTGAAGATGGTGGCGATCTAGGGTGAGAAGAAGGTGAAGGTTTGATGATGGTGAGGGATCGAAGAAGAAGACGGAAAACAAAGGCATTTTGAGGGGGTACGGTGATGGTTTGAGCTGAGAAGCAGAAAACGGAGACGGTAGGTTTTTTCAGGTTTGAGTGAAGAAGAAAAGAAGGTTTTTGTCTTGGGAAGTGGCGGCTAGGGTTCTCTATGGGGAGAGATGAACAGTGCCTTCAATTAGGGTTTTTCTCATTGAATTTCCCCTCCCTTATAACATCCGAGTGGGCCTCCGATGCTGGGTCGTCTTCAATCCAATTCTAATTCTTTTCTCTGAATTAACTATTCAATTAATCTTCTTCTTTTACTAACTATTTAATTAATAATAACATAAATTTAAATACTAACAATAAAATATAAACTAATATTAACATAAATAAAATTATTATTAACGTAAATTAATATATACAAAAATACTATTATTATTAATATAAATAAGAAAAAACTAAGGAAACTATAAAAAGAATTAATATTCACAAAAATGTCTTTAGGCCACGTGTCACACCTTAATTGGTTAAGAAGATAACGTTCTAAAGAATCAACCAATTGTAAGCGGACACGTGTCTAAATAACGAGAAAATAAGCGGGCAATGCAAAATCAAAACAGAATAAAAAACGAAAATACTTAAAACGGGTAGGACAAATTTAGGGTATGATAGATGCCCCTATCTAATTGCCTTGAACATGAGAGAATGAACAGCTGCATGGCGTTCATTTTTAGGGTGGAAGTCAATTAGATACAAAAAGACCCCGAAATTTGTCCGACAAGCAAGTAAAATGCAAAGAGATGAGGTGTACCAGAATGGGATAGCAGGATGTACAAGATAAACAAGATAACCTGAAATTCTCTGGGTGGTCGAAGCAGTCGCTTATCCAATAAGGTCCTTTGCGATACCAGAGTAGTATAAACGAGCCTCTTTGGATGGTCGAAGCAGTCCCTCATTCGTTAAGGTCCTTCGCGATACCAAAGTGGTATAAACAATCCTCTTTGGGTGGTCGAAGCGGCCCCTCATTCATTAAGGTCCTTCGATGATACCAAAGCGGTATAAACGATCCTCCTTGGGTGGTCGAAGCGGCCCCTCATTCGTTAAGGTCCTTCGATGATACCAAAGCGGTATCTCTGAACACATGAGATTCTTCGGGTGGTCGAAGCAGCCTCTTATCCAATAAGATTCTTCGATGATACCAAAGCAGTATCTTTGAAAACTTGAGAATCTTCGGGTGGTCGAAGCAGTCCCTTATCCAATAAGGTTCTTCGATGATACCAAAACAGTATCTCTGAAAACTTGAGATTCTTCGGGTGGTCGAAGCAGTCCCTTATCCAATAAGGTTCTTCGATGATACCAAAGCAGTATCTCTAAACACTTGAGATTCTTCGGGTGGTTGAAGCAGTCCCTTATCCAATAAGGTTCTTGGATGATACCAAAGCAGTATCTCTAAACACTTGAGATTCTTCGGGTGGTCGAAGCAGTCCCTTATCCAATAAGGTTCTTCGATGATACCAAAGCAGTATCTCTAAACACTTGAGATTCTTCGGGTGGTCGAAGCAGTCCCTTATCCAATAAGGTTCTTCGATGATACCAAAGCAATATCTCTAAACACTTGAGATTCTTCGGGTGGTCGAAGCAGTCCCTTATCTAAGAAGGTTCTTCGATGATACCAAAGCAGTATCTCTAAAAACTTGAGATTCTTCGGGTGGTCGAAGCAGTCTCTTATCTAATAAGGTTCTCCGATGATACCAAAGCAGTATCTCTGAAAACTAGAGATTCTTCGGGTGGTCGAAGCAGTCCCTTATCTAATAAGGTTCTTCGAAGATACCAAAGCAGTATCTCTAAACACTTGAGATTCTTCGGGTGGTCGAAGCAGTCCCTTATCCAATAAGGTTCTTCAATGATACCAAAGTAGTATCTCTAAACACCTGAGATTCTTCGGATGGTCGAAGCAGTCCCTTATCCAATAAGGTTCTTCGATGATACCAAAGCAGTATCTCTAAACACTTGAGATTCTTCGGGTGGTCGAAGCAGTCCCTTATCCAATAAGGTTCTTCGATGATACCAAAGCAGTATCTTTGAAAACTTGAGATTCTTCGGGTGGTCGAAGCAGTCCCTTATCTAATAAGGTTCTTCGATGATACCAAAGTAGTATCTCTGAAAACTAGAGATTCTTCGGGTGGTCGAAGCAGTCCCTTATCTAATAAGGTTCTTCGATGATACCAAAGCAGTATCTCTAAACACTTGAGATTCTTCGGGTGGTCGAAGCAGTCCCTTATCCAATAAGGTTCTTCGATGATACCAAAGCAGTATCTCTAAACACTTGAGATTCTTTGGGTGGTTGAAGCAGTCCCTTATCTAATAAGGTTCTTCGATGATACCAAAGCAGTATCTCTAAACACTTGAGATTCTTCGGGTGGTCGAAGCAGTCCCTTATCCAATAAGGTTCTTCGATGATACCAAAGTAGTATCTCTGAAAACTTAAGATTCTTCGAGTGGTCGAAGCAGTCCCTTATCTAATAAGGTTCTTCGATGATACCAAAGTAGTATCTCTGAAAACTTGAGATTCTTCGGGTGGTCGAAGCAGTCCCTTATCCAATAAGGTTCTTCGATGATACCAAAGCAGTATCTCTAAACACTTGAGATTCTTCGGGTGGTCGAAGCAGTCCCTTATCCAATAAGGTTCTTTGATGATACCAAAGCAGTATCTCTAAACACTTGAGATTCTTCGGGTGGTTGAAGCAGTCCCTTATCCAATAAGGTTCTTCGATGATACCAAAGCAGTATCTCTAAACACTTGAGATTCTTCGGGTGGTCGAAGCAGTCCCTTATCCAATAAGGTTCTTCGATGATACCAAAGCAGTATCTTTGAAAACTTGAGATTCTTCGGGTGGTCGAAGCAGTCCCTTATATAATAAGGTTCTTCGATGATACCAAAGTAGTATCTCTGAAAACTAGAGATTCTTTGGGTGGTCGAAGCAGTCCCTTATCTAATAAGGTTCTTCGATGATACCAAATCAGTATCTCTAAACACTTGAGATTCTTCGGGTGGTCGAAGCAGTCCCTTATCCAATAAGGTTCTTCGATGATACCAAAGCAGTATCTCTAAACACTTGAGATTCTTCGGGTGGTCGAAGCAGTCCCTTATCTAATAAGGTTCTTCGATGATACCAAAGCAGTATCTCTAAACACTTGAGATTCTTCGGGTGGTCGAAGCAGTCCCTTATCCAATAAGGTTCTTCGATGATACCAAAGTAGTATCTCTGAAAACTTGAGATTCTTCGGGTGGTCGAAGCAGTCCCTTATCCAATAAGTTTCTTCGATGATACCAAAGCAGTATCTCTGAAAACTTGAGATTCTTCGGGTGGTCGAAGCAGTCCCTTATCCAATAAGGTTCTTCGATGATACCAAAGCAGTATCTCTGAAAACTTGAGATTCTTCGGGTGGTCGAAGCAGTCCCTTATCTAATAAGGTTCTTCGATGATACCAAAGCAGTATCTCTAAACACTTGAGATTCTTCGGGTGGTCGAAGCAGTCCCTTATCCAATAAGGCTCTTCGATGATACCAAAGCAGCATCTCGAGTGATACATTTGCTGGGGAATAGTTGAGCTAAAATTCCTATTAGAGGAACAACGTTGTCCAAACTCTGTAGGGGAGAAATCTTCAATAAACTCTCTAAGATAACCTCTGCTTTGGGGATCTGTCACACCCTAATTTTTGACCGTAAAATGCCACATCTTTTTGTGTTTTTTTCTTCTTCTTTTCTTTTTTCTTCCTATTGTTATTTGACTATATTTTTATTTAATATTTATGTGACTAACTAATCTTTGTGCAAACGCAATAATATCGAGTGGAGAGGGCGTTCTTTCTCATAGTCAGTCATTATGCATAGCTAACCGTTTAACCCGTTTGTTTGTTTTGATTTGTGAAAGGTTGGGTTACCGCTGGAAGTTTAGGGAATCACAAAGTGATACACATAAGGGCTTATTATTCGAGGTGTCTTCTATGATCAAATTCGTCATTAATTCGGCCCAATATTTAAATTCAAACCAGGAGAATAATTTTGGTTTTTACTCAAGCGCAAGAGGTTACAGATTCATAAATTTAAGTTTTTGGAGGTCATGGCGTGCAAGTTAATGGATTTTGAAGATTTGAAATACAAGCAATGATTTTTGCTTATACTGAAGTAAATAAAGTTCGAACCCAAGTTATTTATTCATACTTCATACGTTCATCTAAGTTCAAATTACTGTCACAGTACTCAAGGGCTCATCAGTATCAAAAGAAACAACAAGCCAATCTCCATCTTTTTTTTGAAATTCAACAAAGTCTCCATTATCATTTTCATTGTGTACACTAGGTTCGAACAAAATTTTGAAGGGGGGAATGATTCCCGCGGCAGAATTTACATCAAAATACATGGTGTTGATATTTCTTTGAGGTTACAATATTGACATCACCAAGTTTCATTGAATAGTTCCCTATGAACACAGTAACATGGACACGAATTGAGTTCAATCCAAGATCTAACGCACAACACTCAAAAGAAGTTCACCATATCTGTTCAAGCATACATACAGGGTTACAGTTATAGTTTTCTTCAAAGTACAATCTAATAGACAAGCTGCCATTGGTGAAACAGGAAAATTCGCTACAAAACACAGTTTGATTCCAAAACATGCAATCTCCCCGGTTCATTGTCGGTTATGCTACGCCAAGTGAGTTCATCTCCTATAAGGGCAGAAGTTGCGTTCTCAGATGAGAATAAGGAAGCATCAACACCTGAGACCGACGCTGCTCGACTCGTCAAGGATGCAGTGCTGCCATTTTGTACCACAACATGGAATTTTTGGACTTCAATTAACCCTCTGTACTCTTCAACTCCCAGTTATGAGCACTAAGAGAATATTCTGCACTACTGGCAGTCGGTTGCATCAAATAAAGATTTTCTTCTCAACTCAAATCGCCTACAAAGTATAGTAGACAGAAGGATAAGAAACCATTCTCTATTGTTTTTTTCAGTGAACCTCCGCACGTATCGAACAAGTCATAGGAAACTAATACCTCTCGCCATGTAGAATGCTCTTAGCATTATCCAAGAAACCTCAAGCCAGGACCCTCTCCTTTGAGTTTCACACCTGATTAAACCTTCAAGAAAATTAAGTGCGTCAGTTGGAGTATTCCTAGAGCGGCAACAAGTTGTTATCAAATACACACAACTCAAAAACAGCTCGCCCTGTAATAATGCAGGCATCTGTCATGCGGAGGTTGAGAGCCTTTTACCATAAAGATTGTGACAATCATCTCAAACAATAAGACGCTCTGCTAGAAGGATCTAAGGATTCAGCTGGTTCAGAAGGCTGTTTGTCTGGTGCCAAGAGGGAGAGTGAGAGAACTATCTGTGGTCCTGTTCATGCATTTGAAGATATTCAGGATTATATTTCATCTCTTGACTAGAGTGACTGGGAATTTTGGGGAAATACCACTGCCGTAGATTGTGGTCCAAGAAGGTCAAATTTATCTGTTATGGAGACAAACTATCTACACTGTCAGAGAATATGAGGAAAATGTCACCAGAAAACTCAGTTGGGCTAGGTAACAAGCAAGCAACATGTACTTTGAAACCCGAAGATGCCATAGTGGACTCAGAGATGAAGAGAATCATGCCACAATCCAAAGCCTCGTCTCGTCTGATAACGCCATCCGTACCTTCTCAAACCGAAAACACAGATTTTAGTGACGGGTAATGATTTCGGCAAGTATGGATAATTGCGTTTTCGGTACCAAAACAGTTTTAAGACCATGTGCTCTTGAAGGTGATCAATAAGAATTTAACTAAAAGAGTTAAAACCGAGCATACTTATCTCTCCATCATGTCGTGACCTCGCTCAGGATTTATCTCAAAGACGTATTCTGCAAATTAACATCTCAAAGTCGGTGCCACCACCATCTGCTGCCACCATAACCAGCAACACACGAAGGATACACCCTTGACACTCGCCAACAGCTTCAACTCCCGCTCTCAACGTCTCTGCGCCCAATAGATTTGTTGTTGTCAGTTGATCAAATCCGCAGCTTCCTTCCAACCTGTCAAAACACAATCGTTAATCAAAATGCCGTTGAAAAATAATAATAATAAAGTGGAGTTTAAGAAGAATTGATTTAAATATAACCCTCAGGTCAACTCATCATCGGGCATGAGACTCGAGCGGCCGGGAGGACTATGACCGAAGCCATCATCAACTCTCTACCGAACATTGAAAGAATTAAATCTAAGCAACAAATAACTAATTTCAGAACAATTCCCAGTACGATTCGAAGACCCAATTGACATAGGCTTAGACACACTTGGTGTCATCATCACCGTCTCAAACACCCTGAGAGGAAAAAATAGAAATGTCAATGCGACAAGGTAGTTCAGCCACAGGCATCAAATGGCAAGCAAAGCATCTACGATAACAGTGCAATATCAATGATAAGCAGCTGCAAACAGCATAACATCATGATATCAGGAGCAACATTGGCAACAACATAGCATCGACATTCCCCCATCCGCAAGCGTTTCAAAGCCAACTATGAACATCATCAGCAATATCAGTTCAACAATGCCAACAACAGAATAACATCAACAATGATAATTGCAAGCAAATGTCCATAACGGTAGCGTAATATCAGTAATGTCAGTTGCGCAATGTCAACCATGTCAGTTCACTATCGGCACCATTAGCAATACAGAGGAGCTCGAAGTTTAAAGGGGGTCATAGTCTCAACCCTCAGTTCCCTTCATCATCGGGCGGAAGCTCGAGTAGCCGGAAGAACAACAAAAGATTTGCCGTCAACTCCCTACCAGCTCGAAAACATCAATGGACATTCGAAGACCAACGTCAACCATAATTGTTTCAGCTCAGACTGAAATGTCTTCATCACCGCGTCAAACCTTTCTCGGCGGTACTGATCCGACAACATCCGAATTACCAGCTCTCTCTGAAAGAAGAAGAAGAAAAGTTAGGGCATGGTCGAAACAGAAAGCCATATATCGAAGCAAAATTGCATCAGAGAGACCCAAGCCCACATCAGAATGAAATCCACATCAGAGTCAGCAAAATAACCATTAAAGCATATTCCCTGAGAATAGAAGATTCGATTCAAAGATAGACTAAATCAAATCCATTTTCAATCAAAGCATAAAATTAGAATATTAACAAGCTATTATTACAATTCACGAAAAGGGAATGTTTTCGAATCTGACTCAACCCAAATTGGAATATCCAAATCAAGCATTCGAAGCTCTTAATCGAGCCCAATCAGAAGAGGATTTTTTACTGAAGCCTATATAAAGAGGATCAAGAGGAGAAGGAAAGGACACTGATAACTCTCACAAAAAAACCCTAAATTCATAACCTGAGGTTTTGAGTAAAAACACTTATCTTTCGCCATGAAGTCACCTCCAACCGCTGTGAATCCCACCGGCGAGACGTCCGTCATCGCCACGAATCCCCTTCGCCGCCACTATCACCCAAACCTTCGGTAACCCTTTAACCTTTATCTATGCCATTGCACGATTGATGTTTTGTTTGTGGTTTCAGGTCCAAATGTGAAAGGAGTGATGAATAGAGAAGAGAACCAGATCACGATCGAGGGAGAGAAACGATCTGGGGGGAATACGAAGGGGGAATACGAAGGGAGCTAGGGTTTTTCTTCCGCCGCTTACATGTCCCTTATTTTTTCGTCTGTTGTTGTCGTATTGATTAAAGTTGCCACACACACACTAAGCACATTAATCACCACTAACCATGTTTAATCTCCGCTAACCACCCATTTAGTTTTTTTACTTAATTAACAAATTAATTAACCCTAACAACTAATAACTTTTATTACAATTATTTACTCTTTTTAGCCAATAACTTTGAATAATCAACTTTGTTTAATTTAATTATGATTTCTTAGGTTCAGTTATTTTCACATAGCTTAATTGATTCCACTTTTTTTATTAATACAAATCAATCTTTATCTTAATAATTAGGTTTCTTTTAAAATCATTTTATCCAAATTATTTTGCTAAATGATTAATTAATATTTTTATAACACTCTTATATAATAATAACTTATATTCAACTTCCGCTTTATTAGACATTAAAATCCCTTATAAAAACAACACTTTTTATTATAACTAAACTTTTCGCGTTAGATCCAATTTTCATGAATATATTATTTCACCTAAGTTTTAAATAATAAGTAAACCGTTATGACGTTTTATTCAAACCTTAATTATTTTAATCTCGTCTAAAACCAAATCAACCTCCCCTAAAAAATAATTCAACTAAAATAATCCAACTCTTCTCTTAAAATCAACCCAAATAAAATAAATCAACTTCGCGTAAAATTAATCATGCACACTCACATTCACGACACTCTCACCCTCACACACTTCAGCGCTTTCATGCGTACGTGTATGGTTTACTTTCCTTACAATTTATCTTAGAGTAATTTAATATTTATGCATTTGCCCTATCATATTTACTCTTATTGCATCGCATCCCGTCCAAAGGAAAAACCTATACATGGTTCAATAATCGTGTGTAGTGCACATCATTTGCATCATACTCCTCATGATCCTTGATCCCATTCAAGTTGATCTCTAGGACAGATCCTACCCCGTAGGAGGACCTTTGCCTTTATTTTTACAATTTAGAATAAACAATTCAACTCAAACAAAATATTCAAACACAATAAAGAAAAGATGCCAAATCATCTTAAGTGAGATAGAATCTCCACCCCACAACAATACAATCAAGCCGTAGGAACTTTGCCTTAAGAGAGATAAGGGCGTACCTCGTTAATCCCTATCCGAGTACGTAAGTCCTTTTCTTAAGACGATGCAAAGACTATTTTCCTACAACTTGTGATGGTTATATATCCCTTAA
Organism: Lathyrus sativus; assembly: GCA_963859935.3. Classification (NCBI taxonomy): domain Eukaryota; kingdom Viridiplantae; phylum Streptophyta; class Magnoliopsida; order Fabales; family Fabaceae; genus Lathyrus; species Lathyrus sativus. Next base: position 538,257,903 of record OZ012741.1, read on the forward strand.
AATGAAGACACATCTCTTCTCCTAAAATCAATCAAACAACTACCTTAAACCCGTAGGAACTTTGACCACAGTCAAAGAGCTCCTCTAAACCTTTAGGGGAACTACAAATACTCTGATTCCACTCCCGTAAGGATATGTAGGCATAAGATGCGACATCTTATCGAGTATACTTAGAAATAAACCCCTAGGTCTTTCAACCCTTAAACAAGTAAACACTTAGCAATAAACAACATAAAACAAGAGGTTCCTGTAGAGTACTACAGAAACTTAGGATGCTAGTACCTTCCCTAAGTTTAACCAACCCCCGAACCTATAACTCTCTAGCTTGCATTTGCATTGCATTGTGGGAATTTCGATATTTATCCCTTCCTTTAGACAAATCAAAGATCGGTTGCAAATGAATTAACGATTCAAACTAATTAATAGTTTGGTATCAAAATTTCACTGCGACAGGATCATAAGAGCAACAACTGTTGGGGTTATTGTCATCAACTCATGGTTGAAAAATGACTTGTTGGGGAGTAAAATTCCTGAACTTGCGGGATATCAACTCTTTGCAGAGAAATATTGCCGAATTTGATGAAGGACTGGCCAAGATGCTCGCGAATCGATCCTGGATCCTGCTATGCTGCTAAGTTATGTTGTTGAAGACATCGATGATATGCGTTATGATACATAAACATGCAACTAAGATGCAACTGCTAGGGAGTGCAAGATGCAAATGCAAATGATATGCTAATGCTCGATATGACTATGATATGATGTGATATTGTATGTCGTGCTTATGATAATGCAAATGATCAGGTATGCTGGGGATAAAATCTTGTCGGGGATATCACCAGGGACTAGATTTGGTAGTTGCCAAATGGATTTGGACTTTGGTTTTATGAGGATGCCATCGAGGGTAGACTTTTAGTGGTTGCCAATGAAGACTGGACTTTTAGGGTGAATTGAAGGTGCCAATTGGAGTGGCTTTTTGTAGTTGCCAATAAAAGATTGGACTTTAAAGACGTGCCAAGCGAGATTGGACTTTTATTGGTAAAAGGATTTAACTTCCCGACACATGGTATATGACAGCGCCACAATCACAAGACAGATGTGGATACTCTTGGTGCTCCAAGTTGGATCCTTTGCAGAAGTGGTATTCTTGTTCTTGTAAGAACCTCACTTCTAGCTGATATGTCATGACGGCTTACAAATGTTGAGTGTAGCGACTTATCCAAAGCATGTTGACTGCGCGAGCGTAGCGACTTAACCAATGCGTGTTACTCGTGCTAGCGTAGCGACTTAACTAATGCATATGGATTGCGCGAGCGTAGCGACTTAACCAATGTGTGTTAGTCGTGATTTTGCTCTGCCCCAAGGCTTTTGACGTTTGTTGACCCTAACCATTACTGGTGTCTGGTGTGGTCAGCTTGATCAACTTTGAAAGCGTGAAGGGAAATTGCCCATGTTCAACTAATCTGCCCCCAGTTCAAATGGTTTGCCCCAGTCTGCCGGGTATTTGAAGGATTTCTTCTGGGATGAGAACTTTGGCGGTGATTATACCAGGATATGGCTTGAACCCATTTGCTCTAGTAACTGAACCTTGTGGTGGTCTGCCCCTGTTTAAACCTCAGAAGGACTTGCCCCAGATTTGCAGGGTTATGAGAAAGTCTTGATTCAGATCAACACCAATGAGTGATCAAGTTCCTGTTTGATTGCACTTTGTTGGAATTTCTATAATGTCAAGTGCTGATTTGCAATTAAAAATTGTTCATTCAAAAATGGTAATTTTAATGCGACATTCATGTAAGTTTTGAAAATATCATTTATTGGGAATGATGTGAAAATGTGTGACGAGTGGACTGTTAATCCAAACGCAATGCTGATTTAATTAGTGTGAAAGATATAGCAAGAATATGACACCAATACATAAGATTAGCAAATATGTAGGAGTCAGTTTACGCAACCTTGCTGTAGTATGCTTTCAGAATAAACCTCCCCTCAATTAGGTCTTTAGAGGGTTGTAACGTGGTCTGGTTCACGGTTATAGAAATAAAGGATATTAGGCTCAAAGTATTATTTGTATCCACCCCTTCTTCGTAATGATCTCCTTACCTACGTTCAGTTAATTTTGCACCTGCTTGACGGTGTAAACTTGATGGTTCAAAGTTTGCCTAAAATGACAGCCACTTTATTTTGATGGATGTCAGTAACCCCTTGATTTGGGTGGCCACTGAATCTTATTTTGTTTTTGTTGAGGGTTTGAGGACCTCTTTTTGGTTTTGTTTTTGATCCCTAACTTTTGCATGGACTGACTTTGCTTGTCAGATCCATCGGGATTGCCTTGATTTTTGCCTAAGTCTCCTTTTGAGGTGTTCGACTTAGCAGGCTTTTGAATTTTTTTGAAGGATTGTGGCTGCCATGTCAAGGGTTATTGATGAATAACCATCTTGTATTTGGGTTTTCTTTCGTGATTCGAGTGCGTAATCAAGTTAACTGAATACTACCCATGCCCCAGGTTAAGTATAAGGGTTTAGAAATCCGAAGGAAACTCCTACTTCTAGGCTCGAAGTGGTTAACTAGGGACTAACTCCTTATCTCTTCAGTGTTTGGGAATTTGAAGTAATGCCTGTACATCATCGGCGTGATTTTATCCAAAAGCATACTTATCAGCAATTATGGTATTTCGTTTTCGTCATCCTCCCTCAAATATTGGCTAAATAGTAGTGTGATAAAGAAAGTGAAGTGAAATTTTTACTTTACTTTTTTTTGTTGATATTTTTGCGATAAATGAGAAAATGTGAGTGAATACGAATGGACTTGTTCAAAACATGCATAATTATCACATTAACAATACCATTAATAAACGACAATGTCTAAAAGCAAGTAGCAATTAACAGAAAAGAAATTACAAATGCAAATGGTAAACAATGTCCTGAAGTTGCCAGCGTTGAGCATGGCTTCTTGTCCGAACCACGGGCTTTGGGAAATGCCTCTTGAAGTGTTGGGACTCATTTCGGTGAGAATCTGACGTGCATAACCAAATTTCCTGCTGGAAAGGATATGTACTTCTTGTCAATTAACTGTTGCACCTTGGCTTGAAAAGCTTTGCAATCCTCGGTTGAATGTCCCATTGATCTAGCATGATATCCGCAATGAGCATCAGGATCATACCCAAGCGGGTATGGTTCTGGCAAAGGCTTGATAGCTTTGGGTTCTACTAGTAAGTTTCAGACCAGATGCGACAAAAGTTGACTATGCAACATAGGAACTGGATGAAGAGGAGCAGTCCTTCTTTCCAAGTTATTTAGAGGCTTATGCTGATTCCGACGCTGGTTCTGATAATCTCGGCCACGGGTTTGTTGATTTGCATGAGGAGCAACCCAGGGTTTCTGGTATGGTGCCATAGGCCTGATTGGTTGCCTATAATGATGATATGGCGCAGGCAATGGTAATTGTCGAGAAGAGGATGAACCATACAGTTTTTCTAGTGCACCTTGAGAATACTCGACATTTACTATGACCACATCAATTTCATTATCCTCTTCCTCTTGAGGATTGCTAAAGGATTCAGTCTCGCCCGTCTGGTTGCTCGAGGCATCCTGGATTTGTTTAGTTTTTAGGTAATTCTCGATGCGTTCTCCTACTATTATAAGGTCAGGGAAGCTCAAGAATGCACTTCCATCCATTCTTTTATGGTAAGAGTCATCCAGGCTGTCCAAAAACATGTCGATCAATTCTTTGTCCAAGAGTGGTGGTTGCACCCTGGCTGCTAACTCTCTCCACCGTTATGCATATTCCTTAATGGATTCATCGCTCTTTTGAGATAGGCTTTGCAACTGCATGCGACTGGGAGCCATGTCCAAATTATAATCATATTGCTTTAGGAAAGCATTGGCTAAATCACTCCATGATTGGACGCGACTTCTCTCTAAATCCATGTACCAATTCAAAGATGCTCCATTCAAACTGTCTTGAAAACAATGAATCATCAACTTGTCATCAAGGACATGAGAAGTCATCTTTCGGCAAAACATTACCAAATGACGTTTTGGGCAACTGAGACCGGTGTACTTCTGGAAGTTAGGTACTTTGAATCTCGAAGGAATTACCAGGTCTGGCACAAGGCACATATCAACAACATCGAGCCCAGAATTATCACGCGCTTTCATAGCTTGAACTTTTTCTTCAAGGGCACAAAACCTCTCCTCCATAGAATCAGTCAATGGCATCATCTGAGGCCGGGCAGGAATGTTCATTGGCACAATATTATAACTAGCCAGATAATCATACAAGGGATTGGTCGACATAGTGAAACCTGATGAGGAGTTAAGATTCTCCATGCTAACATGTTGAAAATTATCCTCTGACATAACTACCTGAGCTTTCCACTTGATTAGTCTGAATAGTTCTTCGAGTTGTTTGTGCTCCTCTTGACTTCACTTAAACTCACTTCAACTTCTTTGCGGCTACCACCAGTTCAGTATGAGTGTCGAGAAATCACCAGAGGGTTATGGACAAGGTTGGATAAGCTTTCTGGTTGAGAGAAGTATATGCAATGCACATGAAATGCGAATGCAATGGTATGCAAATGTAATGCAGGCGCAAACAGGATCACAGGTTCAATCACGCTATGAGGTCAGATAGAACAACGGGTAAATAACAGATATCTCTGATTAAAGGAACCCCATAGGTAGGCTCTAAACGGGTAGGTGCCTAGAGTCATGGATCTTTTCAAAGATATTATTACCATGACAAAGACTCGTCTGATAATAATACCCTCGAAGGATCTCTTCTAGGTGAGGTTTTCGCGTTGTCCCACGAGGAAGACTCCTCGCGAGTCTCTACTACACAACCATCGAATCCAAGGTTTCTTAAAGGGACCTCAGAGTCATAGATCGAGGTTGAAAATATCATTGTCAGAATAACGATACGTTCAAGGGATCTCATCTGGTTGGGGCGTTCGCATCAACCCAAAAAGGAGTGACCCTCATGAGTTAACACTACCAACCACCATGGTTTGAGGGTAAAAGGTCCTTAGAGTTATAGATTCAAACTCAAAAACTTCATTGCCATGGCAAAGACTCACCACGACAACAACATCCTTAAGTGAATCAACTCTAAGCGGGGCTTTCGCTTCCTCCCAACGAGAAAGACTCCTCGAGGGATTTCACTACACAACCACCATTCTAATTCTATGTTTTTTCTCGGACTCGGGTGTAGAGTCATCTCACAAAGTTCCAACAATCAGAACCCCAATAGTATCACAAGGAATAATAATAGGATATATAAAAGAAAACAAGCAATTAAATAATAAGAGAAGATAAATACGCAAACGAATATAACTCTCGCGAATCGAGTCAAGTTAGGCTTGACTCTCTCTAGCATAGGGCTATGCAATTCTCCAGCAGAGTCGCCATCTGTCGTACCTCGAAAAATACGATCCTCGCGATGGACGCAGAAAAAATGTTCGAAACAGAGCCGCCACCGAATTTTATTCATTCTAAGGAAGGAATAGGAAAATATCGATAAAACCTTTAAAAGGGATAAGAACATGGTTATCGCAACCAATATTCTAGGTTCGGGAGTCGATTACATAGAGGGAAAGTATTAGCATCCTCTACGTCCTTTGTACTCAACGGGAACCTCTTGATTCGATTCGTGAGAGAAAGGGGATACGCTTGTTTATCTTCTAAAGGAATTGCTTGCTAAAGGGGAAAGGGTGGTTTTAATATAGGGTGCTCGCCAAGGATTGGGGCCCTTATGCCTACGTATCTTCACTTGTAAGAAGTGGAAAATCAGAGCGTTCGTAGTTCATGGGACTACGGGTAAAGGAGGGGATTATGGGGAATTGTGCTCGCCAAGATCATCGCAATCTTGTGCCTACGTACTCTCAAAAGATATGAGAGATCAGACCAGCCGTAGTTCGGCTTATGGTTTGCTAAAAGGTTTGTGTTTGGAATGAACGAGAGTTTAGGTCGCATTCTAACTACTAAATGTTGGCTTGTTTACTCGCTAGAGGAGGTTGAAGCACTAGTTCATATGCGCGGAAGAAGGGATTAAACAATGTTCTTGGTAAAAGGTGTATTTGAGTCGAACGAGAGTTTATGTCGCATTCTAACTGCTAAACATTGGCTTGTCTGCTCGCTAGGGGAGGCTGAAGCACGAGTTCATATGCGCGAAAGAATGGACTAAACAATGTTCTTTGAGAAGATTTGTTTAAGTTGTGGATCGCACAGGGGAGAGGAATAGAGTTTGATTAGTTAAGTATTTGGTTTAGAGAAGTTTGAATAGGTTTGAGGGTTTTGGTCGCACGGGGGCAAGAAAGAGATTGGTTAGATGTATTGGATGATTAGCTAGAGGTGACGATTACCTGAAGCTTAAGAAAGACTTCTCGAACCCAAGTAATCGGGAAAGTGAACCAAAGGCTTGGAGATCTCTCTTTTTCAACCTCAAATGCGAAAGGATAGAATTGAGTATGGTTTGAATAAGTTGAATGGATAACGATTACTTGAAGCTTAAGAAAGACTTCTCGAACCCAAGTAATCGGGAAAGCGGACCAAAGACTTGGAACACTCTCTTTTTCATCGCAAAAGGAGTTGTCTGAATGGTGTTTGAAAGATAGGATGTGATTAAAGTATTTTAACAGATGAGGATTACTTGAAGCTTAAGAAAGACTTCTCGGACCTCAAATAATCGGAAAAGTGAACCAAAGACTTGGAGCTCTCTCCTTTTCTCATCTAATATTATAAAAGATATTTAATATGATTAGAGTGTATTAATCGGATGACAATTACTCGAAGCTCAAGAAAGACTTCTTGGACCTTAAATAATCGGGAAAGCGAGCCAAAGACTTGGAACACTCTCTTTTTCATCCTAAGTGTTTAGAAAAATAGACTTGAATAACTTTATCGTTTTTAGAAGATAATTGTTCGAGCTTAAGAAAGACTTCTCGGACCCAAACAATTGGGAGAGAGAACCAAAGACTTGGAACTCTCTCTTTTTCATCCTTTTATTGAAATTGTATTTAAGTAGTTATTAAGTGTTTTAATTTGATTTGGAGAAAATGCTTAATGCGAGTCGAAGTTTGAAATTAGAGTTTTAACGTGTACACTAGCAAAGTGGGCTAGTCTTCTAAGTGACCAATTAGAAATAATTGATCAAATAGGTATCACTGTAAGGAAGCCCAGGATTAAGCTTTAAAATGTTGTGTCTGTGACCAAAAGGTTGATGGCGAGGCTTTAAAAGCACTCGACTTACAAGGGTAGAAAATGGCTCGACTAATCGAGAATTTATTTATTTTTAAATGGTTTTTAAAGTATTAAAGCATAATTAAGATAAAAATGATAAAAATATTACATTTTGTGGGAGTTGGGATACATTGTTTCGAATGGGGATGGGATAATGCAAAAGTGAGCACATAAAATAAGTTGAATCGAACTTGTCATCCAAAACCAGCTTGTACATGACGACTATGTAATTGAAGTATCGCACGCATAATCACAACGCAACAAAAAATAATATGTAAGAATTAATTTATGGCATAACGGTAGTACTTCCTCAAAGTCTCTTCCAACAACTATTGATGTCAAAATCCCCAAAGTTCAACGAAGTTTAGTCAAATCAAAGATTAGGCACACACTCGAAACAATTCTGATATAATTGAAATAACCCAAATAGCTCCAAATATGCAATGCAAATAAATCAATTTAATGGCAATATCGTGACAATACTTATATATACTCACATATAAATAAACGTTATCCGGTCCGTATAATGAAACACTAACGCTGTCAAGAAAGCAATTTGAAGAACAAACACAACAAAAGCTTAATGTTTATGTACTCCAAAAAATGAAACCAACGACAATATAGCAGTGGAGACATTACTCAATTCAAAAAATACTAAGAGATGCTAAGAGGCCACATACGTCGAAATAAATTACGCCTGATCCCACTCCCACGTTACCGTAGCAACACATATTATATAAAATTCACACCCTAACAATATACTAAAAATAGTAGAATCAATTCATAATATCATCCAAAACAGTGTATGTAAAACATGATTTTAGTGAAACTTGCAGTCAAAACATACAACACCAGCCCCTAAATAACCAAAACCGGATCGGAACATCACACAAAATCGAACCGACGCTAAAGCTAACAGTCCAAACAGCAACCAACAATAACATAGATAAGTTAGAGAAAAAATCGGACTTTTTACCAGAGCGCGAAAACAGGCCTTAAACGGAAAGTTGCAATACTTGAAGTCGAAACACAATGCCCTCTATTTCATGCTAGCATTCACATCTTCGAAATTTGGCGGCATCGCATCCGTGTCAGCACTGACGTTGCTATTGTTGTCGAGTTTGTTGCGGGGTCGCTGCCAGGTTGTCGAGTCCGCTACAAAACCTGTTGTCGTCGATCCGTGTTGTTGCTACTACTTTGTGTTGTTACTGACTCGTAGTTTTGAACTGGACGTTGTTATTAGTGATAATGCTTCGAATACCGCAACGATTCTGCACCAAATTTCGTGAGAGAAGAGAGTGGACCAGGAAATATCGAGTAAAAGAGAAGAACAACATAGGTATGACCAAGACTCCAGCCACTGCTCTTAATTGCCACCGACACATACAAGTGAAATTCATAGATTTGTAGGAGAGACGCTATCGCACGATGCTCCCAAGATCCTCTATGGAACTCTCCAAATTGGCTCGAAACATTGAAGAACTCATTATGAGAGGAATTAACAGCAGGTGTATTTCCAAAAAGAATCATAATCGGACATCTAAGCTGCTAATAAACTGCTCTTCACTTCCGATGATACCTGCAAAAACAATGAACCAACTGCAATATCAGTGTGTTTATGGAGGGAAGGTACTGCTTTGAAATAAACCGAGTTGTTATTTCAAGGTTATCATCATCACAATGCTTCAAACTTTTTCGTACAACCGATGATTCAGAGATGCCGCAACCTGCATAGAAATCAACAGCCCAAATAGAAATAGAAAACAGAATCAGTGAAAACAAAATTCACGAAAATAAAGTTGAGCTGAAGGTGCGTTTGAAATTGTTGTTGCTGTCAACTAATGTGTGCGCTGTGAGTGTAGAATCCTTATTGCTGTGGTGTTGAATCAAACCAAGACGAAATCATTGCCGATGTTGTTGTGAAATTGTTGTGTATAGCCTGTTATGTTGTCGTCGTGCCGAGCTGTAACCAAAATGATGCCCCGGACTAAACCTTGTTTATGATTTTGACCAACTCAGAATCATAGCCGTATTATCCTTGCTGTTTTGCTTCGACATTTTCGTTCGGGCGCACTTGACAGGATGCGTTGCTTGAATTTGTAACGTATTTGTTGCACCAATGAAATCTGGTGACACCACGACCTTCAGAGGGGGATAGTTGAATATTGAGGATGAATTGATTCTCCTCGGAAACTGAATCGGACATGCTACACTCTAATGCTGAGGACTTCGCTTTGCAAGTGGCCATAAGCTGCCACATTCCTGACTGATGCTGTTGCGGTTCCGGGTGCGGTGAAACTTGGATCGAATTTGATACTCATCATGTATTTAGAACATACTGAACCGTGTTGTTTGAAGTTTGGCGACGTCAATGGAACCGAAGTGAGACGTCGAAGCGATGTCAAAGGATGCTGATGCGTCTATTTGAGAACGAAACGATGACGTTGCTATTACTATGTTTGCAACAGGAAATCAAAGATGCAACATGATATTACCGAAACCAACACATGAGTTTCTTCACTTTTTACAACTAAACTTCCGAACCGAAACGCTACTGCCATGTTGAGTTATCTTAATGTTGCTGAATAATGGGAGCTGCGACTGTATTTATTGTGTGTAGCTCATCATTCAAAGGTGCATCACCAGTGCAATCATCAAGCAAAACCAACTTGCGGAAGTCGAAAACAAACAGAAAGCAACAATGTGAACCAACCGTTGTTGAAGTAAACGGAGCTTGTTGCGAGGTTGATGGAAATTAAGCAGAGATGGATCGAAGAACTGGTTACCAGTGCGATATTTGGTGAGATGCTGAGATCTTTACGTCGAGCTTGTGTGGTGATGTTGCTGCGTTGCTGCGACACAGGGTTGAGGTATTGCGAAACTGAGCGAGAAAATGTTGTTGTTGCTAACATTATTGTTGCTGAAATCGAACCGATGCGTTTGCGAAGCCGAGTGACAAATGTTGTTGCGGCTAATGTTGTTGTTGAACAGGTTCTTGAGCTGCGATGATGTCGGCTATGTGGGATGATATGTGAATAGTGGTGTCTTGAGCTTATCTGTGACAGAAATGGCGGGACAGGGAGGTAAGGGTGAACGTCGAAGGGTAAAAACGAAAAGGGTATGGCGGTGAGGTGATTTTCGGAGAAAGAAAAAACGTATTAGGAGAAGATGAAGTGATGATTTTCGTTTGAAGATGGTGGCGATCTAGGGTGAGAAGAAGGTGAAGGTTTGATGATGGTGAGGGAACAAAGAAGAAGACGGAAAACAAAGGCATTTTGAGGGGGTACGGTGATGGTTTGAGCTGAGAAGCAGAAAACGGAGACGGTAGGTTTTTCAGGTTTGAGTGAAGAAGAAAAGAAGGTTTTTGTCTTGGGAAGTGGCGGCTAGGGTTCTCTATAGGGAGAGATGAACAGTGCCTTCAATTAGGGTTTTTCTCATTGAATTTCCCCTCCCTTATAACATCCGAGTGGGCCTCCGATGCTGGGCCGTCTTCAATCCAATTCTAATTCTTTTCTCTGAATTAACTATTCAATTAATCTTCTTCTTTTACTAACTATTTAATTAATAATAACATAAATTTAAATACTAAAAATAAAATATAAACTAATATTAACATAAATAAAATTATTATTAACATAAATTAATATATACAAAAATACTATTATTATTAATATAAATAAGAAAAAACTTAGGAAACTATAAAAAGAATTAATATTCACAAAAACGTCTTTAGGCCACGTGTCACACCTTAATTGGTTAAGAAGATAACGTTCTAAAGAATCAACCAATTGTGAGCAGACACGTGTCTAAATAACGAGAAAATAAGCGAGCAATGCAAAATCAAAACAGAATAAAAAACGAAAATACTTAAAACGGGTAGGACAAATTTAGGGTATGACAACGCCGTTGCCGGGGAACATGAATTGATATTGCGAGCATCGCAATAGTTGCTGAATTTTTGAATTTGAATTTTTTTGACTTGTGCTTGTAATCTGTTTGGTTTAGTGTGAAGCCTTTGTTTTATGCGAGGACAGATTCCTGAGGACCAACTTCTTTTTGATCCCGAGATCGAGAGAACCGCAAGAAGACTGAACAGCAGAACAAGACGGAGGAGGCAACAAGCTAGGCAAAGACAAGAGCAAGGAGAAAGTTCCTCTACACCACCACCATCACCACATTTCACACCAATTATGGCAGCACCTCCACCACCACCACCTCCAGTTTCCACTCCATGCACAAACAGTCTAAGACATACAGCTCAGTTCGCACGAAATCTTCAAAACGGAAGACAAGCTGAGATGAAAACGAGAATCCTAGCTCTAGTCTATCAAAATCCTTTCACGGTACTAGACCATGAGGATCCGTTCACCCATCTTACAAAATTCTATGAGATTGCTGCGCAACGAGAACAACAGAAGCTGACGAAGAGTCATTGTTTAGGAGACTATTTCCTCATTCCTTGATTGGGAAAGCGAAGGAGTGGTATCTTGATCAATCGACAACAATCATGACGGATTGGAATCTTCTAGAAGAGAAGTTTCTTGAACGTTTCTTTCCACATAACCGATTCATGGAGGCTAAACTGCGATTGCGGTATTTTCTCAAGGAGCTAGTGAATCACTAAACGAAGCATGGGAGCGATACAAATCTATGTTAAGAAAGTGCAAGGGACACGATTTCGACGAGCTTACTCAAGTTCATATTTTCCGCAATGGACTTCTTTCGGTTCACAAGACCTTATTGGATGCTACGACGGGAGGTTCTTTGATGTCAAAAAGTGCAGATGATGCAATTGCAATTATTGATAAGATGGCACTTAATGATCATCAAGGGAATCATAACCGTGGGGTGACTCAAAGAAAACCGGGTGTGCTCGAGTTAGGGACAAATGACGATATTCTTGCGCAAAACAATCTTATCTCACAACAAGTGGAACTCTTAACTCAACAAATAAAAGAGTTAAAAGAACCTTCAAAAGCTAAACAAATAGCTTGTTGTGAACTTTGCAAAGGTGAACACGACACCGAATTTTGTCCACCTCCAGGATTTGAAGAAGTTAATTACATGGCAAATCAAAGAGATTATCAACCGAGGCAACATCAACAACAACCACCGTATCGACAACAACAACAACACCAAAATCCACAACAACAAAACTATCAAGGCAACCAAGGGTACCAACCTAGGGGAAACTATCAACATAACCAAGGTTATGGGGGTGGTCCTTCCAACCGTCAAAATCCCTATCAAACTCAACCACCACCGGTCGTAGCTTCAAAATTGGAAGAGACATTGACGCAATTCATGCAAATGTCAATGTCGAATAAAAAAAGTAATGATGCGGCAATTAAAAATCTTGAGACTCAAGTTGGTCAACTTGCTAAGCAATTAGCGGAACAACAATCCGGACCATCTTTCTCGGCAAATACGCAAACAAATCCTAAGGAGAATTGTAAGACTATAAAGACGAGAAGTGGAAAAGAGTTGGTTGACGAGAGTGAAAAAAGAGAGGTAGAGAAAAAATTGATGATATTGATGGTGAAGTTGGGAATTGGAGTGAGGAGGAAGTTGAAAAGAAAGAAAATTTGGTTGAAGTTGAAAATAAAAAAAATGGTGAAGTTGAAAATGAGAAAAATGGTGAAGTTGAAAATAAAACAAGTGAAAAAGTCATGGTGGAAGAAGTGAAGAAGAAAAAAGAGCGAAATTCTAGAAGGAAGAAGGTAGTGAGCACTACTCCGGTCCAAAATTTACCTTATCTACATGCTCCATCTAGGAGAGAAAATGAACGGCATTACACCCGGTTCATGAATATCTTTAAACAACTCCAAGTTAATATCCCGTTTGTCGAAGCTTTGGAGTAAATGCCAAAGTATGCCAAGTTCATGAAGGACATACTCACCAAAAAGCGAAGGTATACGGAGCCGGAAACAGTTGTTCTGGATGCAAGTTGTAGTGCCATCATCCAAAGGACTCTACCGAGAAAAGAAGTTGATCCGGGGCGAGTCACCTTGCCGGTTACAATTAGCGATGTTTATGTTGGAAAGGGGTTAATCGATTTGGGTTCAAGCATCAATCTTATACCTTTATCTATTGTGAAAAAGCTTGGCAACATTGAGATTAAGGCCATCCGTATGACGTTGCAATTAGCTGATAAGTCTACTACTCACCCTCATGGAGTAGCTCAAGACGTATTGGTAAAGGTTGACAAGTTTTTATTTTCGGTTGATTTTATTGTTATTGATATGGAGGAAGACGATGATGCGCCACTAATTCTCGGAAGACCATTCATGAAAACCGCTCGTATGATGATTGATGTAGACGACGGTTTAATGAAGGTGAGGGTACAAAACGAAGAAGTCACTTTTGACCTTTTTGAAGCAATGAAGCACTCAAATGACAAACGTGATAATTTCCGAGTTGATTAATTGAAGAAGCCACCTTTGAAGTTTCCAAACATGTTCATGCTATAACTCCCATGGAGCTAGCTCTTAATGACTCTTTTGAAGTTTTAACACTTGAAGAAGAAGAAGCTCTTGATGAATGTTTAAAAGAATTTGATAGTCGTAAAGAGTTACAACCATGGGAAGTGGAGGAGGAGGTGTTGAAAAAGGAGGTTAAAGATGAAAAGCCAATGATTGAATTGAAGGAGTTACCAAATAACTTGAAGTATGCATTCCTAGATAAAACCGAAGAAAAACCGGTTATCATAAGCAACCTTTTGTCCAAAAATAAAGAATCCCGTTTAATTGATGTGTTAAAAAAGAATCGAGAAGCGATGGGGTGGACTCTTTCCGATCTCAAAGGAATTAGTCCTTCCTATTGCATGCACAAAATTTTAATGGAGGAGGATTTTAAGTCGGTGGCTCAACCTCAACGCCGCTTAAATCCTACAATGAAAGAGGTTGTTAGGAAGGAAGTTGTCAAATTATTGGATGCGGGAATGATCTACCCTATTTCGGATAGCCCTTGGGTGAGTTCGATGCATGTGGTTCCTAAAAAGGGTGGCATTACCGTTATTCATAATGAGAAAGATGAGTTGATCCCAACAAAGGTAGTAACGGGGTGGAGAATGTGCATTGACTATAGGCGGTTGAATACCGCAACTCGGAAAGACCACTTCCCACTTCCGTTCATGGACCAACTGTTAGAGAGACTCTCGAGACAACAATTCTATTGTTTTCTAGATGGCTATTCTGGGTACAACCAAATTGCGGTTGACCCGACCGATCATGAGAAGACGGCTTTCACGTGTCCGTTTGGAATTTTTGCTTACCGCAAAATGCCCTTTGGGTTGTGTAATGCGCCGACAACTTTCCAAAGATGCATGCAAGCTATTTTTGCCGATCTTATAGAGAAAACAATGGAAGTTTTCATGGATGACTTTTCGGTGTTTGGTGGTTCTTTTGGTTTATGTTTGGAAAATTTAGAAACTGTGCTTGAAAGGTGTGTGAAGACTAATTTGTTGCTAAATTGGAAGAAGTGTCACTTTATGGTAACTGAGGGGATTGTTCTCGGTCACAAAGTTTCGTCAAAAGGGTTTGAAGTGGATCATGCTAAGGTATATGTGATTGAGAAGTTGTCTCCTCCAGCTAACGTAAAGGGTATCCGAAGCTTTCTTGGGCATGCCGGTTTCTACCGGAGATTCATCAAAGACTTCTTAAAGGTGGCTAGGCCTTTGAGTAACTTGCTGGTCAAGGACCAGGTATTTCTCTTATCTGATGAATGTTTAAAAGCTTTTGAGATTTTGAAAGAAAAATTGATCACCGCTCCAATCATAGTTGCTCCGGATTGGAATTTAAATTTTGAGCTAATGTGTGATGCTAGCGACTATGCTATTGGAGCGATGTTAGGCCAAAGAAAAGACAAAAAATTTCATGTTATACACTATGCAAGCAAAGTTCTTAATGAGGCGCAAATTAATTATGCCACAACAGAAAAAGAATTGCTTGCAATAGTGTATGCACTTGAAAATTTTAGGTCATATCTCATTGGGTCTAAAGTGATTGTTTATACCGACCATGAGGCGATAAAATATCTGCTAACCAAACCGGATTCAAAGCAAAGGCTTATCGGTTGGATCCTTTTGTTGCAAGAATTTGATGTAGAAATTAAAGACAAAAAAGGGTCGGAAAATTTGGTGGCGGATCATTTATTTTGCCTTGTCAATATGGAGGTGACTACTTTAGAAAAGGAAATCCGAGAAGAGTTTCTTGATGAAAAACTCTTTAAAGTTCAAGTGAGGCCGTGGTTTGTGGATTTTGCAAACCACGAGGCGAGTGGTTTTGTGCCGCCCGACCTAACTCCTAACCAAAAAAGGAAATTCCTCTTGGATGCCAAGTACTATGTGTGGGATGACCCTTATCTGTTTAAGCTGAGAGGTGATGATTTGTTAAGGAGGTGTGTTATCGATGATGAAGCGCAAAGTATTCTATGGCATTGTCACAACTTGCCTTATGGCGGCCATTTCAATGGGGATAAAACGGAAAATAAAGTCCTTCAATCGGGATTTTATTGGCCTTCTATGTTTAAAGACGCAAATGCTCATGCGCAAAGTTGTGACAGTTGCCAACGGAGTGGTGGGATAGGAAAGAGAGACGAGATGCCTCTCTAAAATATCCAAGAGGTTGAATTGTTTGATTGTTGAGGTATCGACTTTGTCGGACCATTCCCACCCTCTTTTGGAAACGAATACTTGCTGGTTGCAGTTGACTATGTGTCAAAGTGGGTTGAGGCAATTGCCTCACCAAGGGCGGATTCTAAGACGGTCATAAACTTTTTAAAGAAAAATATCTTTTCCCGTTTTGGAACCCCCCGAGTGTTGATTAGTGACGGAGGGTCACACTTTTGCAATTCACCGTTGGAAAAAGTTTTACAACATTACGGTGTAACACATAGAGTGACAACTTCGTACCACCCACAGGCTAATGGTCAAGCTGAGGTGTCTAATAGAGAGATTAAGAGAATTTTGGAAAAAAACCGTGTTGAACTCTAGGAAGGATTGGTCGCATAAATTGGATGAAGCTCTATGGACGTATCGCACGGCCTATGAAGCTCCAATTGGGCTAACTCCATTTCAATTGGTTTATGGTAAAACTTGCCATTTGCCGGTTGAAATGGAGCACAAGGCCTTATGGGCCTTAAAATTTTTGAATTTTAATAATGAGTTGGCCGGTGAAAAGAGGAAGGTGCAACTTCTTGAGTTGGAAGAGATGCGCAATGTTGCATACCACTCAAGTTGGTTGTACAAAGAGAAAGTTAAGGAATACCATGATAAGAAGCTCCGTAAGAAGGAATTTGCACTGGGACAGCTTGTACTATTGTTCAATTCCAGGTTGAGATTGTTTCCTGGAAAATTAAAGTCAAAGTGGTCCAGACCATTCCGCGTTAAAGAGGTAAAACCTTTGGGGCAGTTGTCATTGAGGATATGGAGAAAAGGGACAGCTGGACGGTAAATGGCCAGCATTTAAAGATCTATCTCGGTGGTCATGTGGACCGAGAAAGTTGTGCTTTTCTTCTTGATGTTCCGGTTTGAGCATCATGGACCGTTGAGCTTATCCGACGTTAAACAAGCGCTTGTTGAGAGGCACCTTAACATTGTAAGTATTTAATGTTTTCTACTGTGTGTTGTGGGTTCTTTGTGTTGTATGCTTTTTGTTGGATTAGGCATGTGTTGGTTATGCTGTGAATTTGCAAATCCTGTCATGCTCGCTAGCAGCTCCCTAGGCGAGCATGTAGTGAGTGTTCGCTGGCTATTCGCTTAAGCGAACCCTGCGAAACTGGCAGTTTTTAGTTCTTTTGGTGGGCCACTCACGAAGGCCCAATTGTATTTTATTTTGATTTGTTTTGGTCTCACACGGTTTACACTCATTCTCTCACTCATAAACACTTTCATTCTCACTGTTTCTCATATTGCACAAGTCCTTTTCCCACATTCCTTACAAACCCTAATTGCTTCAAGTTCTCTCTTCTCTGCTGCATCAGGTTTTCCCATCTCCTTTCTCTTTGATCTTTAATGTTGACATTGTTTGTGATTGAAGGATTTAGGTCAACTTTTGCATGTAGGGATTTGAGAATATTTTAGGTTGCATGTATACCTAGAACAACCCTCATCATGATAAATCTGTTAGTTTGTGGAATTGTGCTTAATAATCTTTCCATTAGTGATTTCTGTTCTAGCAGTGGCTGTTTTTGAAAAATTCGCAGCGTTCTCTAGCAGCTCGCTAGGCAAGCGTGTAGCGAGCATTCGCTAGCAGCTCGCTAAGCGAAGCTGTAGTGAACATGATAGATCCTGATTTTTATGTTACTGATGACTAATATTTGTGCTGCTGTGTGTTGTGTTTTTATGTTGTGTGTGCAGATGGCCTCAGGTAACTCTGGAAAGAAAAGAAAGGTCGGAAGCACATCACGACCAGTTCCAATTCAGTTTGATAATGATAGGTTTGTCGGGGCGAAACAAGCTACCCGTTTCATGGCACTGCAGAAGCGAAAGATTCTGCAGGAAAGAAGGTTCACCATTGACCCGGAAGGAGAATACAGAACATTTGCAGGGTTGATGAATAGCAAAAAGTGGGGAACTTTGGTGTCCCCAACCGATAGCTACAACATAGATGTTGTGCGCGAGTTCTATGCTAACACACTTCCTGATGATGATGAGTCGTTCACTTGGTATTCAAGAGTGTTCGGTCGTCAAATTGATTTCGATAAGGGCGCCATAAACCGTGTGCTCGGCGAACCACTCCACTTGGGTGAGAATGAATTGGACACCTACACTCGGAACTTGAGGCTTCACCCAAAAATTGATGATATTTCTGCTGCTCTCTTATTGGAAGGGAAGAGTGTAGAAAGGAACCATTCTGGAGAAGCTGTGAGGTTTCGCAGAGAAGACATGAACCCATTGGCTCAGCTGATTTTGATGTTGGTTCTATCGAACATCAAACCCAAGTCGCATACCTCAACAGTGCCGATCCCAGTGGCACGTCTTGTTCACGCTATTCTTACAAATGTGCAGATCGATGTAGTAGGGATTATTGCAAGAGAGATGAAGTTGATTATAGAGAGCGGGCTTAAGTCTGGGGGGCAAACTAATTTCCCCCTTGCTTTTCCCTGTCTTGTTATGGCTTTGTGTTCTCAGACTCGGATGAAGCTTCCTGCCCGAAGTTTGGTTAAGATTCCCGCTGTTGTTGATGATAATTATGTGAACAAATATTACAGGCCAAAGAATTACAGGGGTGGTGCATCTGCTGGTGATGCCGAGACTACTGATGGTCTCGGTGGTTTTTCTCAAGGGTTTGACCCTTTCCATCAAGCAATATGCAACTAAAATTGGGATTAGATGGCTGCGACACAGCGGGTGATGGTTGACATTCATGACTCGATGCAGGTGTTACAGCTCCAGATCCGTGACCCCTCCACAGAGCGTCCTATGATGACGCGTGAGCAGTTTTTGCAGCACGCGAGCTGGCCTATGGACAGGTCTGTTTTTGGAGAGGGGGAAGGTGCGAGTGGTCCCGGTGCTGATGATGATGAGTTTGAGGGTGAAGAGGATTATGATGATGACAGTTCAAAGGAGGAGGAGTCTGAGTCCGAGGAGGATTGATATTTGATTTTTATCTGTTTCAGTTTACTGTTTTATTTTGATTTCTGGATTTTATTTTGTTCTGATATTTTGGGTTGTACTATTGGGGTGTTTTGTCCCCCAGGAACATTTCTATTTCTTTAATTTCAGTTATGATTAATAGTTTTTCATTTAATTTTGTTTTTAATAAATTTTTTGTGTGGATTGGTTGATGTCAAAACCTTCTAGATTGACTGCTCTCCGAAAGAAGTATCCAATGAAGGTGCATCCGAGCTTGGATGGCGATGATAAAAAGTTAACAAGCGATTTAAGCTAAGGTACATGGTTACCTTCGGTTAGAATTCTAGAATGCATGCGGAACTTTGTTCTTTTTGTGATAAAATATTGTCTCTTTGCAACATAATTGAATGAATGAGTCACTTAAGTTTAGAACCACAAATTGTGAGGAGACCTCCATTATGTACTTAAATGCTGGATTCTGATAAACCGTGTTGATTCATTTAATTCATATTTTGTCTTCTATTATTATGAATTTGTGGAAGTTAGTTGAAATGATCAAGGCACTTGTTTCTTTCGAGTACAACCAGTTCCAAATACAAACTTACCCGTGAGTTGAGAGAGTATTTGCGAACTCCTTTGAGCTTAAACAGTTGAATCTCGGCTTGAAATAAAGCGAGACTTCAAAAATCTTTTTTCTTGAAAACCTAAAATTTTTTGATTATTGTTCTTGTGCCGTAAAAAGCAAAGAACATTCACTTTTGAAGGAAGTAGAGGATAAGTTGGGGAAAACGAAAATATAAGTGGGTAATTTACTACAACTCATGAAAAACCAAGCAAGCATCGAAGAGGATTGTGAAAAAGAAAAACACTTGTTTTATGAACATGGTGTAGAAAGAAAATGATCAAAAGAAAAGAATAATCATGAATGCTTGCTTGGAAAAAAAATATTGAAAAATTGAGTTGTGGAACAAGAGTTGTAAAGGTTTCGAATGAGTATCAAGATTGAACGAAGTCTGAATGGGTGAATTGTTGTACAAGTGAATGTCTCTTTTGCATCGGCAAATTCGTTTCAATGGCTTTAGATATGTCCCTTGTTTGTAAACCCGACTAAGCTACAACCGGAAAAGACCTTAGTGATCTTCGTACTTCCACATTTTCATTTATAATTGCTAGACATTATATGAATTGAATTGATTTTTGCATTGTTTATTGGAGAGTGAAATTGTCCTCGCGCTTGCATGTGCGAAATTTCTTCAATCCTTATTCAAAGTAGAGAGATACGATGATTCATTCAAGATATCATTGTTGTGAATTGATAAATGTTTTGTATTGCTTTAAGGTTTTAGTTATTGTGCATTGTGTTGTTCTAACCATTGGAAACACGTGTTTGGTTGAGTCGCTTGTATTTGAGCCATTTGATCCGAGTTCGGAAAATCCTTTCTCTTTAAGCAAATCCTCTAGCTCTTCAAGAGGCATACTCTGCTTGAGGGCAAGCAACATTCTAGTTGGGGAGAGTTGTTAGATGCCCAATTGTGCTTATTTAAGCTATCAAATTTGGGCATCTTTCGCTCTTTTTTGTCCTAAAAATGTATTAAACCGCCTCGCTTTTGTTGATTATGCATCATTGTGTTAAATGCTCTTGGTCCCTTTGATTTGTGTGCTATTGTGCAGGATGTGAGCTTGAAAGAATATAATTTGAATACACAAGAGAGTTGACAAAGGAATCAAGCAAATAAGAAGAGCAAAAGCTGGTTCGCTAGGCGAACACCTGGCGAGTGAGTAGCGAGTGTTCGCTGCAGCCTCGCCCAGCGAGCTGTTAGTGAACACTCCCAGACTTGGGCAGAAGCATTCTTGACATCATTCGCTGGTAGCGAGCAGATGGGGAAAGACTCGCTAGGCGAGCTCCCAACGAGCACCTAGCAAGCAACTCCAGAACCAATCAAAGCATCCTTCGTTGGCTGGTTCGCTGCAGCGAAGACATAGCGAAGCAAAACAGAAGAAAATCTGCAGTCCTCGCTAGCATGTTCGCTAGGCGAGGCTGTAGCGAGCGTTCGCTAGCAGTTCACCTAGCGAGCAGGTAGCGAACGTGCCAGATTTTCTACTTTCTATAAGTAGCAGGGGCTACTTTTTGGAGAATATCTTTTTTTACTTGTTTTTACATAGTTTTGCTAGAGAGTGAGATTTTGTGCCCTAGAACATTTTTGGCTCTCATTTCTTCATCTCTTAACATATTCCAACAAAAAGAAGGGTGATTCTCATCCAAGTTGGATCATTCGACTCAGATGTTCATCAACCTTCTTTCGAAACTTATTTTGCAAGCTACTATGGAAATGAGTGGCTAAGTTCTTTATTTTGTCAAGGTTAGATGTAGGTGATCATTAAGCTTTGTATGTATATGGATGATCCTTATTTGTAAAACTCTCTGATGATTAATATATGGTGAAAACCTTGTTTTAC
Source organism: Lathyrus sativus (assembly GCA_963859935.3). NCBI lineage: Eukaryota > Viridiplantae > Streptophyta > Magnoliopsida > Fabales > Fabaceae > Lathyrus > Lathyrus sativus. The sequence goes on from OZ012741.1 coordinate 538,279,170, forward strand.
TTATAACCTTTTGTGTTGGTTCATGATTGAAAGATATTTTCCAACTCTTGACCTAGGTTTTCATCCATCTCCTTTCTTGAGCTAGAAATAGTCTTGAATGTTGTTGTTCACTAAAATGTTAAACCTAAATGTTGTCATTTTGATAGATTGTGTGAGAAATCAACAATGGATCAAAATGGGAAATATCACAATGTGAGTTAGAGATAATCATATTGGGAGGATATTGTGAATGTGTTTATCATTAAAAAGAGTTTATGCATTGTTGATCGAACATATACATGCAAAGTGATTACCGAACCCTAACTTTGACAATCTTTATTTAAATCGTAAAACCAATATTTTACCGCAGTTCTTACTTTTATGCAAAGCTACCGTGACTTAAACCAAACCCCCTTTTGTTACTATAAAGTTACGAATTTATCAACTGTCGAACGACAACAATATCTCATATTCCCTGTGGAGACGATAACAAAAACCCGACACTTTACCATTGCTCTAACAGCGGGGTTTCTCCTTACTTGTCTAGAGTGTTTAGCGTAGGTCCCATCTGGGGGTGATATGCAACACATTTGCTCCTGTATCATAGACTTCAGTGCAATGTGAATCTCAAATCAAACCAATTCACTTCTCTAAAACTCACAAACAAATTGCAAACCTTTTTATCCTTCAGGATTGTCTTTCAAACTCATTTTCATAAAAGAGTACGTTACTTTTCCGTTCTATTGCAAACGGGCATCGACCCTAACTACTGGAATGAGAACTTAACATCGCTCATAAAAACACTTAAAATTTTTTTAGCCGAACTACGGCTGCTCCGATTTCTCATACCAGATGAGGATACATAGTTTGCATAGTCCGTTAAAGAGAACCATGAAGCATCAACTTCAGCCCAAAAACCTCGTCTTCAAAATTCTTAAAGGCCTTGACACGAGCCTCGACCTCCTCAAGAGAAGTATTCTAATCCTCCTCCACGCGCTGGGCCATTTTAATAATAGAGTTAAAGTCCTCCTGATATTGCTTCTCCTCTACTGCAAGAGCGGCTTCTAGCTCAGTTACTGTTGATGCGGTAAAGCAACAAGCAAAAAATATTAAGTAACCCAGTTTTGTCGTCTCCACAGGGATTAGTGTGACTTAAACACCGTTCAATGGTTTCCATATTTCCAAGCTTCTTGTTCAAAAGGTTTGGTTAAAGAGGTTCAAAGAACCATAAATAAAAACAGAAAGTATAAAATAAAGACTGAAATATAAACGGAGCCTTGTTGGGATTGGATTTCATCAATTGATAACATGTGCATTCTTCTGATCAAATTAAACACCGCACAATCATTCGTCTAATATCCTCACGTATCACTCATGGCAGAGCTTATCTCTAACGCAACGTCGAGAAAATAACCGTATCGTCTCATTGTTGATCTCTCACATAACTCGACAACACTGAGCATTAAGAATCGATACTAACACAAATGCTAAGTCTAAAACTATCTCTAGCAATTAGGACCTAACAGGTAATCATCCTAGTTCCAGATCCGAAAAGTATATCTCTATCACGATTCAAATCAAAGATAAACAGGTAAACAAAGATAACACCCATATCGGATAAACAATTGTTTTGCAATAAACACAATGATCAGAATACGTACACACGCTTAACCCTTTTTACATGTATTCATCTAATCTGCCAAATGTCGGTGAACATCATTCTTCATCACTATTATCACATACCCACACAATATCATATTGATCCTACCCATGCTAGCCATGCTACTTAATCAACACAACACCATAGAAGATAAAATGAATATCAACTTCAAAACCATGTCAAAATTTTATTCATTGATAGAAGAAGATCTAGGATCAAAGATGTGAAAAGGTTTTGTCAAGACCCACAAATACATAATCAAAGATATTCAATCAATAGAGAATCCAAAATAAGTTCACAAACATATATTAGATGAAATACATAAGGTATCAAAAGATTACAATCCAAACTCCAACAAGAGATCGAAGATCTTACCTCCTCCCCTTGGGGTTTTGTGTTTCTCTCTCTAAAGAAATGAAGAGAGATGAGTTCTGATGTTCCAAAATGTTACTATCTCAAGTTTTCTCCCAAAAATGGAGTTATGACCTAAAAATACAAGAAAATGACTTAAATACATGTTTTGGTTCTGTCATGTTCGCTAGGCGAACAGCTAGCGAACGCGAACTTTTGGCACTTTCAGATCTGTTCAATTCTGGGCTCGTTCGCTACCTGCTCGCTAAGCGAGCTGCTAGCGAATGTTCGCTACCTGTTCGCTAGGCGAGCTGCTAGCGGGCTGACAGCATTTTGCTATTGGAAGTGTTCGCTTGAGACTCGCTGCGCCTTCGCCTAGCGAGTGCTTCGCTACCTTTCCTCGCTGCATCTTCGCCTAGCGAGCTTGCTGTTTGTTTGCTTTTTTTCTTGGTTCCTTTGCCCATTTCTTATGTCTTACTTTTCCATTTGTTTTGTGCCTGATTCCTACACAATAGCACACAAATCAAAGGTACCAAGATATTTTCACTCTATATTGCAAACCAAACAAAACCAGAGTGGTTTTCAACACTTATATGACAAAAATGAGTGAAAGATGCCAATATATGATAGATCAAATAAGTGAAATTTGACATCTAACAGTTACCCGGAAGCAAGAGTAGAAGAGGAGTCGTGGGTCCTCACATCCTCTTGCAAATAACATCAAGCTTTGCCTTCTCTTGTAGATCAATCAACTCCTTCTAAAACGCGAAACACCTTTTCTCCATAGCTTCACACTTTACCTTCCAAGTCTCAATTTCTTTGGAAAGATTGCTAGAAGCCAAGACATCTCTTTGGCTACCAGTGACCAAAGAAAAGAGAGAAGAGGCCCAATATATGCTATGGGTGATATCAGAGACGAGCTCTATCTTGTCCGCCTTTGAGAGGTTTTAAACTAATGACATGTTCTTTATTGAATCCATGATATCTACTTTCTCAGGAGTTTGAGCAAACCAAGAGTAAAAGCATCAGACATTCCCTGAAAAAGAATCATCTCCTCTGAATTATCGTCCCTAGAAAGGCGAGACCATTTAGGGGTACCTTCTTCCTAGGGGGAGTTTTGATCTTTATTTTGACCCATCTTTGTGGAAATTAGATACAGGGAAATTTCCTCTAAAGTTAATATAGTCACAATGTTGGCCAACTACTCGATCCAAGGGGAAATGACAATAGTATCGGTGTTGGAAGGAGGAACATTGGTAGGAACAGGAGCAGTGGTTTAAGAAGAGGGCACATTGGCCTAACCAATAGGACCAGCCTGGACACCTTGAGCACTGGCAAGGTCATAGAAAATTTGCAACTTGTCCATGTTATTTGTAAAACATAATGACACGGGTTCAAAAAACTACAAATTAAAGGACCCAATTCTCACCAAAAATCTCTTTCCTCTTTTCCCAATTGACTGCACCCAAGATGGTGTAAGTGTCAATCTGTTTCTTCCTCATCTCAGAAGAAGGCATATCTTTGGTCCCAAATAATTCTTTATAACTAAACCCTTAAAACTAGGAGTCAATGACTTTATTCATCATGACCTCGTCATGGGAAAGAAGACCTAGTTTGGTACGATAGGAAGGGACATCTCGATGATAATGAGATGAGGACCAATAGTTCAAAAAAAACCTCTTATAGAAGTGAGAAGATCCAGCAAGGGAGTAGCAGAAGGTAACACAAGTATATAGCGTAAGGGGTTTCACCACCAAGAAGTTCCCCAAAAAATCTCCCCAATCTTAAGGGAAATAGTCGAACTAACACTCATTCATATGGAAACTAATGAGCCTTTGGTCATGATAGTCGTCCTGAGAAGTGAAAACCACATAGAATAATTTGAAGAATAGATTAACTGAAGGATCCCAAGACTTATGCTCTGCACAGAGTCGGAACATTGATCTTATGCTTGTGATCAAGCACTCATAAAGAGGGACCATGTACTAGTCAAATGTGCAACATATCCTCTTATTCAGACTCATTGGAAGAACCAACCAATCTTGGGGGTCGCTAGCCACGTTGCCAATAACATTTATTGTTGCTTCAATATTCAGAACTTATAGGGTACCTACCACCTCTGTGTCCACCCAGTCATACTTAATAGTATCGACCGATTTCACCAGTGTCACACCTCTCCAGGATAGATGGCTGGCCTTAAAATGTTCATCAAGATTATTCCAAGACACTACGTCTAACCTACCTTGGAGATCTAAGTGAACCTTCACTTCAACAACACTCGGCTCACACTTAATGGTTCTCAGATAAAGTTGGATAAATCTATCAACATGTTCCCTTATCTGCTTGATAACTTATATCTATTACTCGGTTAAAACATGTGGGTGCATAAGAACCTCAATAGGGTTTAGCCTTCCACCATCATCTGATAAAAGTGCTTCAAAAGAGTTGAGCCAAAAGCTCTTTCATCAAAGGTATTCTTAGATGCTCTTTCTGAATCAAAATCATTAGACAATGGTATAAATTATTGTCCCATGTTATTATAAGTAAAGGAAGGGAGATGAGAATCAAAGGATGCCCCCACTATCGCAATAGAAGAGACATTGCTCAGAACTACTCGCTAAGTTAACGATGATATCACTCATCCTAACAGGAAAAAGAAAAATGTTGAAGGTAAAAGCTTAAGTTGAGAAGGGTATATGGGTATATGAGATCAATGAAGAGGAGTGAAGGAATAGGGGAGGAACCTCGGTCAAAGAATCACTAGCAATTTGATAACGGCTCTCAGGAAGGAAGATACAAAGTTGTTTACTAACAAAATGCATATGAATGAACTTGAATGCAAGGGATGATGAACAAAACTTTAATGCTCAAATTCGTGAAGAATATGAGCTATGAGATCAACGATCAAATTTCTCCTTGGGGACACACACAAACTTGAATGCACTCAAGTGCACTATAAAGTGCACCATGTCCTACCTTGTCATGTCAACCCACGTGTCATAAAAAAATAATGAAAAGTTCCCATGACAAAAATGCATTAAATGTGCTATCCCACACTACTTCTTCAATTGACTTTAAGCATTTCAGTTATATCTCTCTCATCGAATCACATCTTTGGAGGTCAGCCCAAACCATCAATGGCTTTCTCGACTCTCTGTGTGCCTGACAAAGCCTTGAGGGAAACTATTTTAGATCATTCAAAGAACCAAAATAGCCAATCCCAATTCATATAAAATCCACTCCACTTGACTCAAGGTATAATCAATTACACCAAAAAAGCAAGATACATTCTCTGATCTCCACTTTTCACTACATGATTCTTAGATATTGAACTGACTTAGGTGTTAGAGTGCTAACTGTAGCAACCCAAAACTTGCTCATTTTTTCTTGTGTTCTTGGATTATGCTTTTTTGCATTATCATATTCATGTTTGCATAACATTTGTTCTTGGCATGGGATCAAGGTATCATAGTTTGTTTCTCAAGGAAAAAGGTTGTGTTTCTTCAAGTTCAAGCAAGGGTTTCTCTATGACTTTGTGGTATTCTCAACCCTAGAAGTTCCTCATCATAAAATATGGTTCAAGGAAACATCATTCCAACATCATATATGGTTCATCATGGCCTAAGGTGCAAGAAATCATTAAGAGATTTAAAGTTGTTTTAAGATACTTGACCTAATTTGGGCAAATAGTGGATGCTATGATCAAATGAACATAAATCCTTCAATTTTTAACATATTGAGGTGATTCTTTTTCTATTGGACTCTTCTCATCATCCTATACAACTTTTCTTTGTAAATTAAGATCCAATTATGCTTGGAAAGTCATCAAATATGGGAAGACATTATAGGTCATCTTGAGTTTTGGAAGGTTTTCTTAGTCAACTTCAAAAGGGAATAACTTGGTCAATTTGTATCATTTGGAGCCCATTATTTTTCTAGAATAAACTTGAATATGTCCTCTACAACTTTGATTCATGGAAGAGCTAAAAACTTATGGAAGGTCTTGGTTTTCATTAAAACATTATAGGTCATTTTTGGTCCCTAAAAGATATGAAACTTTTCTAAGTGTTTTATGATTTTGCACTCTTTCATGGAGGCTACTTTGAAGGTTCATATCTCTCAATTCAATTTTCCAAATGAATAATTTTTTCTCACTTTGCAAAGATTGCACCTTCCTCTATTCAATGCGAGAAGAATCATCTAATAAAGCCTCCTACATTGTGAGAACCATGGCTGCAAAAATTGAATTTAGAAGCTGGATTTTCACTCCAAGTCAGATTTGAATTTGATTAAAATGGCTTCTAATCACCAAATTAGGGCGCAAATTCCCTCTAAACATGTTTAACCAACTTTCCTAAAGTGATTAGCACCTTAAAATGCAGGATTTGAGTGGGTTTTTCCAGCTTGCAAGTCACACTTTCCTCATGCTGTAGGTGTGCACGAATTCCTTCAAAATTGCCTCATTCACTCTCCCTTTTGATTCAGAAAGATTCTCCTATAAATAGGGAGTCATTTCCACCCTTTTACATAAGCTTTTGATAGCCAAAACCATTCTGCTAAGGTTCCATTTGAACTCTTAAGCTTGAACTTCGAATTTCCATTTCCACACCTTAATCGCTCAAATTCTCCATTCAGTTAGCTTCACCAACATTCAGTGAAGCTAACCAGATCAAGAACTTGAAGAATCGTGGCCTGAATCAATCTAGGGAACTTCATTTTCAGAGCTTCAAGGTTGAACTTCAATAGGTACGACTCTTAACTATTTTGACTCAAATTTGTTGCTAAGATGTAGTCCTTGATGTGCTGATGCTGTCTGGATAGTTAGATTTTAGTTATAGTTGAGTTTGTTGCTGAATTTTCAAATTCGTGTTTGAATCTTGGTCTGTTTTTTTTTCAAATCGAGTGAGTTGTGGTTTAAAGAAAATTGATGCAATGATATGGTTGAGATCGTCTTGAAAAGGCGCATCAAATGAAATCACTATGAGCTCTAATGGTTATGGTTTGAAGGATCCACAATTTTCTACAAATCCCTGGTTGTTTCAGGTGGCTGGAGGTTGAAGATGAAGATCTCACATCCATCGTACCACCTGTTTTAATCTCATGCTTTTGACTTTAAATGGATCTGTGTGGATGATGTAACACCCTTTTCTACCCCACAATGTTAACGGAAAAATATTCACATTTATCAGAGTAAAATATTAAACTAAAAAAACACCTCAAAGGGCATACATTTCCCAATAAATCAAATATAAGTCAAGGCTTCGTAAACAACGAGTTTTCCCAAAAGTTATCAAAAATTTCATCAAAAGGCAGTGGAACTCAAAAATGCACAATTCAAAGTTTTCCTTGCGCTGCAAGGCAATTAACATAATAAAAACATCAATAAAATAAGGTTTGACTCAAAGATCTCAACTCGATGTTACACTATCAGAGTAAGACCCTCTAAGTCAACCGCATTGGCCAATGACCCCAAAACCTCAAAAGTCCTCGACGGCATCCACGGCTAAACCTGGTCATCTGGACGTTACCCACGTGGAGGTAACATTCAAACAGGCAGGGTGAGTAAAACGATTCATAATAATCAATGTAGGAAATCAATATTTAAAATGGAATCATATTTATATTCAAAATCATCATATTCATCAATGGGCATCAAAGGCCACAACATCATATATTACTCAAGATCATCTCATAAATGCAAATGCAACCAAGACTCGTGCTTGTGGTACCAATCATTATAGCTCGATAGATAATGGGCCATCAACCCTCCATAGATCTCCATCAATAAGATCGATTCTACTCGAGAACCGAAGCACATTAAAATACCTCACATCCGCACAATGGGACTGAAGCCAAAGAAATCAAGGTCCTGAATCGAATTTCGGATGCACATGAATTCATGATGCACACGTCAATAATCATCCTCATAATAACATCATAGGTGCATCATCATTCATCAAAATTATCATCATCACAATCATCATCACATATCATGTCATCATAGAATCATCAAAACTCATAGAACTATCGTCATAACTCATCATCATTACATCATAGGAATCATCATATAATCATGTACGAATCACATATAAATCACATTCATACTCATATTAATTCCTCAAAGAAATCACAACATCAAAACATCAAGGCATCACTGCACAAAATCAGAATTCGCGAAACTCTGCTACATTCGCTAGCAAGTTTGTTGTGCGAGTCTCGGGCGAGTTTATTCGCTGTGTGAAGGATTCTTCATTGTGCGAGTCTGATACAAGTTTCATTCGCTGTGCGAACACGCAATTACAGCAAAATGCTGTTACGCACCAAAACCTAAAATCAACCCAAAAGTCCAACGATTCACTTCTCCAATAACTCAGAAACATCCATAAATCATCCATAAGGTCTTACGACGATGAAGGCACAAAATCTTCGACTTGTTAGGCCAATACTATATCATATTCACACTTTAATTTCCATAATTTTCTTACAACTAGACCACAGTCATTAGAGTTTTTCACTATCTAATTACCCTATAGGGTTGAAACCTCAACAATAGATTTTTGGCCACGAAGACCTACTTTCCCTCAAACCCGAATCGATCTCAAACCTATTAGACCATCAGTTCAAATCCCTATACGGTTAAAACCTTAATAATAGAATTTGGCCACGAAGGCCTAATTCCCTTTATCTCAAAATCAACCTCAAACCCTTTAAACCCTTAAATCGACTTTAAACACATTGAAATCACACATTGAAAATAATGAAGGCAATACTCCCCATACCTTAATTGCCGACTCTAAGCCTTCTCCTTGATTCTCATAAACCTTTCGAAGCTTTTGCCTCAAACCTCTTCCTCAGAGCTCTGGCCTCAATTTCTTCTCTTTTCACAGTCTAACAAGAATGAATCTTAATTCCTTCAAAAATCCCTTTTTGTTAAACCTAACTTTGGACCTATAAATTGGGCTTTTCCAATATTACCCTCACTAACTCCTTCTTAATTGTCCAATTTTCCCTTATTTAACTTATATTTATTTAAATTAATAATAATACCAATATATTCATATTATATACTATTATTTAAATAAATAACCTAAAATCCATAATTCTCAATATTTCACAACAACCACCGAAAATTACCAAAATGAAAATATTCTTATTTAAATAAATTAAATAAGTATTCCAATAAATTTGGGGTGTTACAACTCTCCCCCACTTAAAATAATTTTCGCCCTCGAAAATCACCTCAAGGAAACAGATTCAGATACGACTCCCTCCTTTGATCTTCACGCTCCCAAGTCCAACTTTTTCCATCTGGTCCTCCCCAAACTACCTTTACCAAGGCAATCTCTTTACCTCACAGTTGCTTCACTTCTCGTCCATCAATCCGAACTGGAAACGCCTCAATAGTCAAGTCATCTCTCACTTGTACATGATCCATCTGAATCACATGCGACAAATATGGAATGTACTTCCTCAACTGAGACACATGAAACACGTCGTGCAAATTTGCAAGCGACAGCGATAAAGCAATCTGATATACTACTTCCCCCACCCTCTGTGAAATCTGATACAGACCAACAAAACACGACATGAGCTTTTGAGACTTCAAAGCTCGGCCAACACCAGTTACCGGCGTAACTCTCAAAAACACGTGATCCCCTTCATGGAACTCAAGTGTTTTCCTCCTCTTATCATGGTAACTTTTCTGACGACTATGCAACGCTTTCATCTTTTCTTGGATCATCTTGATCTTTCCAATCGTCTCTTGCACAATCTCAGGTTCGAGTATAGCACTCTCACCTGACTCATACCAACACAAAGGAGTCCTACACCTCCTACCATACAAAGCCTCAAACGGTGTCATTCCGATACTAGAATGGTAACTACTATTGTAGGTAAACTCAATCAATGACAAATAACTATCCCATGATCCGCCTTGATCTAACACACAAGCTCTCAGAAAATCCTTTAAAGACTGGATAATTCTCTCTGTTTGTCCATCTGTCTGCGGATGATAAGCATAACTCAACCTCAACTTAGTACTCAAAGCTATCTACAACCTCTCCTAGAACCTCGATGCAAATCTCGGATCTCTATTAGACACAATACTTGAAGGAATACCATGCAGTTTCATAATCTAATCAATATATAATTCGGCAAGCTTCTGCAACGAATAATTGATCCTTATCGGTATAAAATGAGCCGATTTGGTCAATCTATCAACAATCACCTAAATCGAATCATATCCCTTCAAAGTCTTCGGTAAACCGGTCACAAAATCCATAGAAATGCTATCCCATTTCCATTCCAGAATATTCAATGGTTGCATCAAACCTGACAATCTCTGATGTTCAATATTTGACTTCTGACAAGTCAAATAAGCATACACAAACTCTGCAATTTCCTTCTTCATACCCGGCCACCAAAACAATTTCTTAAAATCTTGATACATCTTTGTGGCACCAGGATGAATACTTAACCCGCTTCTGTGACCTTCCTCAAGAATACTCTTCTTGATTTCTGGCATATCGGGAACACACACTCTATCTCGAAACCTCATCACACCATTTTCACCGATCCGAAAATCACCCCCGTTACCTTGATTAATTAACTTGAGATGATCCACCAAACTCAAATCAGATTTTTGACCTTCTCTGATTTGTTGGAGAATGCCATTAGTCAACTTCAGCATACCCAACTTCACACTATTAGGAGTCTATTTATAAACCAAACTCATATCTCTGAATTTCTCAATGAGTCCTAACTCTCAAACCATAAGCATCGACATATGTAAGGACTTCCTACTTAACGCATTAGCCATAACATTAGCCTTACCAGGATGGTAACTCAATTCAAAATCATAATCCTTCAAAAGTTTAAGCCATCTTCTCTGCCTCATGTTCAACTCTTTTTGATCAAACAAATACTTCAGGCTCTTGCGATTACTGAACACTTCGAACCTAGACCCAAAAAGATAATGTCTCCAAACTTTCAACACAAACACGACAGTGGCCAACTCTAAGTCATGCGTAGGGTAATTCCTTTCATGAACCTTCAGTTGTCTAGAAGCATAAGCAACAACCTGACCATTCTGCATCAGCATGCCTTCAAGACCCATCTTCGATGCATCATAATACACTACAAAAAACTCACCCGGGTTTGGCAAAATCAATACTGTAGTAGTCGTTAACTTCTTCTTGAGTTCTACAAAACTCTTCTCACCAGCCACATCCCACACATAAGCTTGACCTTTTCGAGTCAACTGAGTCAATGGCAGTGCCAACTTTGAAAACCCTTCTATAAACTTGCGATAATAACCAACCAATCCAAGGAAACTTCGAATCTCAGTAGCAGACTTTGGAGTCTCCCACTGCAACACAACATCAACTTTGGATGGATCAATAACAATCCCCCCACTAGAAATCACATGGCCAAGGAAACTCACTTCCTTCAACCAAAACTCACACTTGGAAAGATTGGCATAAAGCTTCTTGCCCTTCAAAACCTGCACTACCACTCTCAGATATTGCACATACTCTTTCTTGGACTTAGACTATATCAAGATATCGTCAATGAACACTACCACAAATTGATCCAAATAAGGATGAAAAATCCTATTCATATACTCCATGAATATACCAAGTGCATTAGATACACAACGACATCACAGTATATTCATAGTGTCCATACCTCATCCTGAAAGTTGTCTTCGGAATATCATCAGGCTTAACGCGAATCTGATGATAACCAGACCTCAAATCAATCTTTCTAAACACACAAGCACCCATCAATTGATCCATCAAATCATCAATCCTCGGAAGTGGATACTTATTATTGATTGTTACTTTATTCAACTGCCGATAATCCATACACAATCTCATGCTACCATCTTTCTTCTTCACCAACAACACAGCAGCACCCCACGGAGAAACACTCGGTCGAATAAACTTCTTCTCAAGCAGCTCTTCTAACTGTTTCTTTAATTCCCCTAACTCAGATGCAGACATCCGATAAGGAACCATCGACACAGGACTAGTGCCTGATATCACATCAACAGTAAACTCTACCTCACACCCAAGAGGTAAGTCACTCACGCCGTCTGGAAACACTTCTGAAAATTCCCAAACAATTGGTAGCTCCACACTCACTGCTTTATAATCAACTTGAAGTGATGCAAATAATGCAAACATCTGAGCCTCATCTTCTAAGAGTTCCTCTACTTGCTTAGCAGATACATACATCAACTCTCCACCATCACCAAGCTCTGGGAACCTCACAGTCTTGTTGTAGCCATCGATATGAACATAGTTGTACTCCAACCAGTTCATTCCAAGAATAACATCGATTTGATGCAAAGGTAGACACACCAAGTCTATCGCAAAATTCTTATCATAAATGGTCAAAGAGCAATTCAAACAGACTAACGCGGTAGTCACATAACGATTAGTCGGGGTATCGATAACCATACTCCCAACCATAGAAGGTAATTTCAAATTCAATCTCTTAGCACATTCAAGCGAAATAAACGAATGAATAGCACCAGTATCAATCATAGTAATCAATTCAACATCATTAATAAAGCAAGTACCTCTGATTAAGTTGTCTGTCTTTGATTCTTCCGCAGCGTTCAAAGCAAAGATTCTGCCATTCGCCTGAGCAGCAGTAACAGTCTTCTTCAGATGTTGGCACTAATTACTGATATGAACCTTCTTTCCACAGTTGAAGCAAGTCAGAGCTTCATCTTTACAGTCAGTAGCTCTATGACCTCTCTTACCACAATGATGACATCTCAGCACCCTACAACCCTTAACACGGTGACCTTGCTCGCCACACTTATAACACTTGCCTTGAGCAGTAGCCGCTCCCCCACTTGACTTATTCCCATCTGAAGCCTTCTACTTCCCTTTATCACCAGAATTCACATACGGTTTCCCTCTATACTGACCTTTCTCTTTCTTCTCACTCAGCTGCTTGTAGTGAGTAGATCGAGCTCGGCTATCCTCATTATAAGTTCTGCTCTTGTCCGCCAGTTCCGTAAACCAACGAATCTGCTGGTACCCAATTCCTTTCTTAATCTCTGGTCTCAATCCATTCTCAAACTTGAGACACTTTGACATCTCTGCGTTAGCATGATTATAATGCGGACAAAACTTTACTAAAGACTCAAACTTTTCCGCATACTCAGCCACGGTCATATTCCCTTGTTTCAGCCAAGGAATTCCACCTCTTTCTTGCCCCGAACATCTTCAGGAAAATACTTCAAAAATTCTTCCTTAAACACAACCCAAGTTATTGCAATGCCGAAACCTCCCAATCTCTGACGGGTGTTATCCCACCAGTCCTTAGCTTCCTCTGCTAGCATATGCGTACCAAACTGCACCTGCTGAGCATCAGTGCATGCCATAACTCAGGATTTCTTATCAATCACTTTCAGCCACTTCTGTGCACCATCAGGATCATGAGTGCCCACAAAAGTCAGCGGATTGTTCCTCTAGAACTTTCCCAAAGCACGAAACTCACCTAGAGGTCCACCATTCTAGTCCATCACTTGGGCAAGTGATTCCAACGCATCATCAATAGCACAATCATTCCTTCCAGCCATTTGTAACCACCAACAGGGTTAGAAGAAACAACTCATCCAATAGTGTTCTCACACTATTGACTGACAGGGGACTAACAGCATAAAAACTTGGCCGGACCGACCGACCTACTCTAATACCACTAATGTAACACTCTTTTCTACCCCACAATTTTAATGGCAAAATGTTCACATTTATCAGAGTAAAATATTAAACTAAAAAAAAACACCTCAAAGGGCGTACATTTCCCAATAAATCAAATATAGATCAAGGCTCCGTAAACAACGGGTTTTCCCAAAAGTTATCAAAATTTTCATCAAAAGACAGCGGAACTCAAAAAGGCATAATCTAATGTTTTCCTTGCGCCGCAAGGCAATCAACATAACAAAAACATCAATAAAATAAGGTTTGACTCAAAGAACCTAACCCGATATTACACTATCATAGCAAGACCCTCTAAGTCAACCACATTAGTCAACGACCCAAAACTTTAAAAGTCCTCGACGACATCCACGACTAAACCTGATCATCTGCATGTTACCCACGTGGAGGCAACATTTGAACAGGCAGGGTGAGTAAAACGATTCATAATAATCAATGTAGGAAATCAATATATAAAATGGCGTCATTTTCATATTCAACATCATCATATTCATCAATAGGCATCAAAAGCCACAACATCATAAATTACTGAAGATCATCTCATAAATGCAAATGCAACCAAGACTCGTGCTTGTGGTACCAATCAATACAGCTCGATAGACACTGGGCCATCAGCCTTCCATAGATCCCTATCAATAGGATCGATTATACTCGAGAATCGAAGCATATCAAAATACCTCACATCCACACAATAGAACTGAAGCCAAAGAAATCAAGGTCCTGAACCGAAGTCCGGATGCACATGAATGCATGATGCACACGTCAATAATCATCCTCATAATAACATCATAGGTGCATCATCATTCATTAAAATCATCGTCATCACAATCATCATCATATATCATGTCATCATAGAATCATCAAAACTCATGAAAGTATCGTCATAAATCATCATCATTACATCATAGGAATCATCATATAATCATGTACGAATCACATAGAAATCATAGTCATACTCATATTAATTCGTCAAAGAAATCAAAGCATCAAAACATCAAGGCATCGCTGCACAAAACAAGAATTCGCGAAACTCTGCTACATTCCCTAGAAAGTTCGTTGTGCGAAGGATTCTTCGCTGTACGAGTCTGGGTTGAGTTTCGTTCGCTGTGCGAACACGCGGTTACAGCAAAACGTTCAAACCTCCCCAAAAGTCCAACGATTCACTTCCCCAATAACTCAGAAATATCCATAAATCACCCATAAGGTATTACGACGATGAAGGCACAAAATCTTCAACTTATTAGGCCAATCCCGTATCATATTCACGCTCTAATTCCCATAATTTTCTTACAACTACACCATAATCATTAAAGTTTTCGCTATCTAATTACCCTACAGGGTTGAAACCTCAACAATAGATTTTTGGCCATGAAGACCTACTTTCCCTCAAACCCAAATCGATCTCAAACCTATCGGACCATCAGTTCAAATCCCTATACGGTTAAAACCTTAATAATAGAATTTGGACACGAATGCCTAATTCCCTTTATCTCAAAATCAGTTTCAAACCCTTTAAACCCTTAAATCGGCTTTAAACACATTGAAATCACACATTGGAAATAATGAAGGCAATACTCTTCATACCTTAATTATCGACTCTAAGCCTTCTCCTTGATTCTCAGAAACCTTTTGCAAATTTTGCCTCAAATCTCTTCCTCAGAGCTCTGACCTCAATTTCTTCTCTTTTCACGGTCTAACAAGAATGAATCCTAATTTCTTCAAAAATCTCTTTTTGTTAAACCTAACTTTGGGCCTATAAATTGGGTTTTTCCAATATTACCCTCACTAACTCCTCCGTAATTGTCCAATTTGCCCTTAGTTAACTTATATATATTTAAAGTAATAATAATACCAATATATTCATATTATATACTATTATTTAGATAAATAACTCAAAATCCATAATTCTGAATATTTCACAACAACCACCGAAAATTACCAAAATGCGAATATTCTTATTTAAATAAATTAAAAAAATATTCCAATAAATTTGGGATGTTACAGATGAGCTGGCTAGTATCCATCGTGGATGCGCGCTCTTTGATCCTTGGATTAGCCACGTCATTTAATGAAGGCAGATCCAAAGTGTGGTGTTTTTCTGTTTTATTTTCTTTTTCTAAATTGTTTTTAATTTCATCAAAAAATACCAAAATATTTTCTAAAATTCTCTTTTATTTTTCTCTTTCCGTTTTTTATTTTTGTGCATTTTTATTTTGAATTTTTATTTGTTTTGGTTAATTTTAATTGGTTTAAAAATACTTTTGAGCCATTTAAAATTATGGAATGTTTTTCATATGATCCTATGATGGTTTTGAACCTATGGTGATTTTTTTGGTTTTTTATTCTTTTTTTGGATATTTTCATGTATTTTTGATCTACTTGCTTGTTTTTAATTAGTTTAAAATTATTTTTGGGCATTTTAAAATGATGAAGAAATCCTCATATGATCCTATGATGGTCCTAGACCTACAGTGATGTCCTTGGGTTTTCATCCATACCTTGGCTTCTTCTTTCTAATTTTTAGGGTTTTTATTTGTTTTTATTTTGATTTATATTGCAAATGGGTGAATAAATGATTTTGATCCATTGTGGGGTGATTTTTTGACTTCTCTTCAAGTCATTTGGATCTTTGATGTTTGCTTGAGTGTGATCTCATTTGTGGATGTTTATGATGGTTGATTCACTTTGAAGTTTGACTTTGATTTTCAAACTTAAGTGATCTCTCATATGCACTCATATTTGATTGTCTCCTTATTAATCATGTTATGTTGCCACCCTACCTTGTTCCTTGGGTCATTTTGATTTCATTTTGTTTTGTTTGGTTTTGCTTCTTGTGGAGTGTTTGGACCATTTGATTGGTTGTGTTTGATTTGCTTTATCTTTGTGCTTTGACTGCACATCTTTGATGTGGTGCATCTATGATATGATGACTTGAGGTGTTTGTCCATCTTGCATGAATTTGACATGTTTGTGTTTGAGGCTTTGGTCTTGATTGTTTGCTCTTTTGTTTGCATATGCATCTTGTTGTTCCTTATGCACCTTTCTTCTTCGTCTTTCTTCTTCTCTCTCTTTGAGACTTCTTTTATCCTTGTTTTCATTTGTGATTGAATTACATATTATTTACTTGTGCATGCTCACATGATCCCTTAGGATTCCTATTCCCTCTATTTAAGATGGGAGTAGGATAGACATTAGGCTTTCAATCATTTGCATGATAACAGTTAGGATAATCCCTTCTTGACCTCAACTCTAGGTCCATCATATATATGATAACATTAGGTAGACTTCCCTTTCATCCTAACCTTAGGACCATTTTGTATGATAACATTAGGGTTTTCAGTTTCCCTTTAGTGTTTCTTTGTGTCTTCTCTTCTCATCTCAAACTTTATTAAGACACTTAATAAAGAATGACAAGCGTTGTACGCTATGAGCCTTAAGTACATGAGAAATAATGAGTGGGGGATTTCTCCTCACTTGTCTATAGTGTTTAGTGTATGCCCATTGAGCGATATGCGACACATTCGCTTTTATGTCATAGTCTTTAGTGCAACGTGAATCTCAAATAATTTCAATTCACTTCTCTAAAACTCTTGAACCAAATTCAAATCTTTTTATCCTTCAGGATGGTTCTTAAAATCATTTTTAGAAAAAAGCACGTTACTTTTCCGTTCTACTGCAAACAGGCATCGACCCTAACTGCTGGAATGAGAACTTAACATCACTCATAAAAAACACTTAACCAACCAGTGTTCTAGCCCTGAACTATGTTTGCTCTGATTTCTCATACCAGATGAGGATACATAAGCACAAGACGACAATGTCTTAGCGAGCAACCTTCCCCCATAACCCATAGTTTCTCGAACTACGTTGACTCTGACTTTCCCATTGCACGAGGGAATACATAGGCATAGGGCGACGATATCCTATCGAGTCTCCTTTTTCTTTTCCTTTTCCCGTTTCTGTTTAGCAGTAGCTTTTAGATAACTCACCCCTTGATAGACAATAAGCATGAATCCCGTTGAGTACAACGGACGTGAGGGGTGCTCATACCTTCCCCTTGCGTAACCGACTCCCAAACCCAAGATTTGGTTACGATGACCTTGTCTTTTTCCATTCTTTTAGATTTTCTTCGATCGTTTCCTTTCCCTCTCTTTGGGATAAATAACGTTCGGTGGCGACTCTTCTGTTTGTTTTTGCCGACCCTTTTTGCAATTGTGACACTAACTATGTAGGTCCACCTGGCGCCGCCGTGACGGAGATCAACACCAGTGGCTCAAGATCCTCAATTCATCAACAACATCCAAATCTTTATTTCTAAAATGGAACATTAGTTTATAACTACAAGTATCAGACCAATCAAAGTCGTTTGTTCATCTGATTATGAATCATATAAAAATATCTCTATTATGCTTGGTAATTTCAAGTTTATATAAGGCCTTTTATGCTTTGAGTCTTTTATGACTGGTTTATTTGGCATTATGATACATGTCTCCTTGCCTAGCTGAAAGCAATAAAGATAATCAAGTCACGTGTTTCCTTGTCTGAGGTCGGCCTTTTAAGGATATTCAATGGCTTAAATGCTCTATCTGCATTTTTAAAGGGTATTTATTGGGAATAAGTTGTATTTAGCTCTAGGTCATTTTTCTCGGACTGACCTATTAGGAATGATCCAACCTAGTCCTTCCATGTGAGTGTATTAGGTCGAGGTAGGTTAAGTTACATTCGAGTTCGGGTCCAACCCAAATGCTTTAGATGAAATATTAGAATATATATAACCTCTCAAGTATGAGGCTTTAATGTGAGAGATGTTTTAGGTCAGATATTAGAGTGTACACTATTCCTCAAGCATGAGACCTAAAAGGGAGATATGCTATAGATGAGAGATCATATGTACACAGTTTCTCAAGTATGAGGTCTGAAGTGGCGAGACACTTTAGGTGAGAGACTGAAATGTACATTATTTCTAATATATGGGGAACATATATTTGTCTCTTTGTAAGGGATATACAAAGTCATGCTCTATCCTATATGCTTTTCTTTCTTTCTATTGAAATTCCTACTTTTACTAGGGATTTAAATTTAATTATTACTTACTGCCTTGAAACTCACATTAAAGTCATGGCATCATTAACTCTACACCCCAAGGATACTAACCTTAAGTGTGATCACCTTTTTATTATCTGCCACTCACGCCTTTAAGTAAGCATTATCTCTTATTATTTTAAGTCAGTTCAACTTTTGCTTTTACACAGAGTTCTCATGCACTTTCTATTCAACTTTCTTTCTCCTCCCTTGTTTATCATTCGCTAGCCATTGTAGGTAACATTTTAACTATCTTTTTTCTCATTTATTCTTAGTTATGATTTTTATTTGCATGTGTGACTCATTTAGGATAGTTGTGGAATCCCAACTTGTTTTAAAGTGAAATGACTTGTAGAATTGATGCTTGAAAACATTGAAACAAAGATCAGGGAGAGCGGATTAGAAGTTTGTGGGGGAGAACAATGTTTGTTTCTTTTGAGAGTTTGGCTAACGATAGTGACACTAATCTGGTGTCTTCTTCCTCATATTCTGTCAGATTCATCATGAAGCTCTCTACTTTCTCTACCTCACTCAATGACTTAAATATTTTGTCTGCATGTATAAAATATTGTGTACAAGTGTGAGTTAGAAGTCCCACATTACTTAGGAAAGTGGAGGTTGAACACTTTATAAGTGAGAGGACCCATACACCTACCAGCTTAAGGTTTTGGATGAATATGTGGTGTCTCTCTCACTTGTATGTTTCTCTTGATCCAATGTGGATGCTCCTCATGATTATCCAACAATGGTATCAGAGCCGATGGTTAAATTAAGGGACTGACTCCTTGTATCGAAAGTCTTCCTGACGTTGTGGTGGTCAGGCGGCGTGTTCCGTTGTAGTACCTACAACAGACACGTACAAGTGTATGTGGATGAAAGAGCTTCCGCTTGAGGATGAGTATAGTGGATGAACTCACACTTGAGGGGAAGATTGTTGTGTACAAGTGTAAGTTGGAAGTCATTGCTTAGAAAAGTGGAGGTTGAACACTTTATAAGTGAGAGGACCCATACACCTATCACCTTAAAGTTTTTTGTGAATATATGATGTCTCTGTCACTTGTATGTTTCTCTTAATCTAATATAGATGCTCCTCATGATGACCCAACATAAAAAAGTAATGATAAATAATAAATTGTATTTAGTCATACAATAGCCTTCTTGACCTGGTCCATTAGAAATGATCTGACCTAATATTTTCCCGTAAATAAATAAAATCAGAATGAATAGATGTTATAGGTGAAACATCGAAATGTAAACAATTTGGGCCTAAAACAATAAGATGTTATAAACGAGACACATTATATTATCATATTTTATTTATCATTTATCTAAACATAGTGTTAGAGTAATGGATATCAATTTTGATAACTTAGTAGTGTATAGTACTATTAATTCAACGGCGGTCTTATTTAAAGAAAAAGTATGAATATCCAATAGTGATAATTACAATGCCAAGTGTATGTTGCACTAGTTTGCTGTGTGTTCCTATCCAAATCCAATTCAGATGGAAAAGACAGAGCTTGACAAAGTAAGTAGATAGAAAGAAAAATTGAACAAGATACCAAAAAAAAAAGAAAAATAAACAAAGTTCAATCCAACGTGATATGAACCCTCTTTCTTTCTTTATCTGATAAGGGATTAAATGGTCCTATTTGTGGACCCAATTTTTTGTCTGTATTCTTTTTTCCTTTATCTTAATCATAATAATAATAATGTACATACAGATTTCATTACCACCTTTACCCCCTTTTCCCATGGCTGGCTTCTTACCTTGCCATGCCTTTTACAATAATCCAAACCACCACTCCTTTTCAACCCCTCTCTTTCTCTCTCTCTCACACACAACATTTTTTTAGTATAGACATGTACATGGTATTCACGTGGCTATGCTTGACCCAACCAACAAAGTGTGTTTTCATTCGAATGACTAATACCAATACACATCCCTTACCATCCAATCAAATACTCTTTACATATTAAGCTGCCACAAATCCATAATATCATATCATTCATATTCAACTCTTCAATAAGTCCTCACTTTATATTCCTAAAAAAGTTGGAATCTTCTTATCGGCGATGGTTGATACTACCGTCGCTCACCTTCCGGAGGAGATTCTGTCTCAAGTGTTTGCTGGCATCACTGATACACGGACGAGAAACTCTTTGTCACTTGTCTGTCGGAGTTTCTTCCGATTAGAGCGGAAGACGAGAGTCTCACTCACGCTCCGTGGGAACGCGCGTGACCTTCACAGGATTCCAACTTCCTTCGCGCATGTTACTAATCTTGATGTCTCTCTTCTCTCGCCGTGGGGTCACGCGCTCTTCTGTTCACCCGCAACTGCTGATTCTCCGCTTCTAGCTCAGCGTCTCCGTAATGCTTTCCCGCTCGTGACTTCACTCACTGTCTATGTGCGTGACCCTCAAACGCTGCATCTCCTATTGTATAGCCACTGGCCGGAGCTTCGTGACGTTCGTCTTGTCCGATGGCACCAGCGTCCGCCGGGGTTGCAGCCAGGGTCCGACTTCGCCGCCCTGTTCTCGCGGTGTCGATCGATAACATCGCTGGATTTATCTACTTTC
Organism: Lathyrus sativus; assembly: GCA_963859935.3. NCBI lineage: Eukaryota > Viridiplantae > Streptophyta > Magnoliopsida > Fabales > Fabaceae > Lathyrus > Lathyrus sativus. Next base: position 538,300,560 of record OZ012741.1, read on the forward strand.
TACCACTGGCCGGAGGATCTCCCACCGGTTCTAGCAGCAAACGCTGCCTCTGCTGTGTCGCTCCGCCGTCTGAATCTCTTAACAACGTTCACGGAAGGCTTCAAGTCTAACCAAATCGAATCCATCACCTCATCGTGTCCTAACCTGGAGCACTTTCTCGTAGCTTGCACTTTTGATCCGAGATACATCGGATTTGTAGGCGATGAAACGCTGTTGGCCATCGCTTCCAATTGCCCCAAGCTCTCGCTACTTCACATGGCTGATACGTCGTCGTTTTCAAATCGTAGAGAGGAAGAGGGTGGAGAGGATGCTAGTATAAGCCGTGCCACACTTCTAGCTTTGTTCTCCGGGCTTCCCCTTTTGGAAGAACTGGTTCTAGATGTTTGTAAAAATGTCACTGAGAGTAGTTTTGCTTTGGAGATGTTAAGTTCAAAGTGCCCCAATCTGAAGGTCGTGAAGTTGGGTCAGTTTCAAGGGATTTGTTTGGCAATTGGGTCGCGGCTCGATGGAATTGCACTTTGCCACGGGCTTCAATCCTTGTCTGTTAGCTGTTGTGGTGACCTCGATGACATGGGGTTGATTGAGATTGGCAGGGGGTGTTCCCGGTTGGTAAGGTTTGAGATTCAGGGATGCAAGCTTGTTACGGAAAAAGGATTGAAAACCATGACTTGCTTGCTTCGTAGGACATTGATTGATGTCAAGGTTGCTTCCTGTGTCAACCTTGATGCAGCTGCTACTCTCAGAGCTTTGGAGCCCATTCGGGACAGGATTGAGAGGCTTCACTTGGATTGTGTTTGGAAGGAAAGTGACAACCTTGGACATAGTTTTCTCAACTTTGACTTGAATGCTTCAGCTGAACTGAATGATTCTGAATTAATGGAATGCTTTGGGGGTGAGGAATATGGAGAAGATACTAGTAAAAGGAAGAGGCAGAGATGTGAGTATGGATTCGAGGATGATGATTCATTTGTGCATAGCAATGGTAACAGTAACGGCAACTACAATGGCTACTCTTGCAATAGTTGGGAAAGTTTACATTACCTTTCACTTTGGATAAAGGTTGGTGATCTTCTGACTCAGTTGCCAGTGGTAGGGTTAGAGGATTGCCCCAATCTAGAAGAGATTCGCATAAAAATGGAAGGAGATTGCAGAGGGAAACCAAAACCAGCTGTGAGTGAATTTGGTCTGAGCATTCTGACTTGTTATCCTCAGTTGTCAAAGATGCAGCTGGATTGCGGTGAAACAAGAGGCTATGTATACACCGCCCCTTCAGGACAGATGGATTTGAGCTTGTGGGAGAGATTCTTCCTCAATGGGATTGGCAGTTTGAGTCTAAATGAACTTCATTACTGGCCACCACAAGATGAGGATGTGAACCAGAGGAGTCTCTCACTTCCAGCTGCTGGTTTATTACAGGAATGTTATACTCTGAGGAAGCTTTTCATTCATGGAACAACTCATGAGCACTTCATGAACTTTTTCCTCAAAATACCAAACCTAAGGGATGTTCAGCTGAGGGAGGATTACTATCCAGCTCCCGAGAATGATATGAGCACGGAAATGAGGGTGGGATCATGTAGCCGCTTTGAAGATGCGTTGAATAGGCGTATAATCTGTGACTGATATATTGTAATGTTTGTTCAAGCCCTGACAGCATTGCTAGGATGCAATAACCTGAGAAAAATGAGATAGTTCTTGATGTTATACAGAGTTTGTTAATTGTTACTGTCAATTATTATTAACATAATTTAGGGCTTTGGTAGATTATTTGTCACTTTACCTCTCTTTTTTCATCTGAAATGTGATTTGGATCAATTATGAGTAAAAAAAACTATCCGATTCAAATATTGAAATATTTGTAGTTTGATATGGTTTTGATGATTCTTCAAAATGACTGATCCAAATCAATTTTCTGCAGTTAAAATTAGATTAGTTTTCATTTAATCTAAAGTATAATTATAAAATATTATTAATACTAATACTCATAAATCTAAAAGTGTAATTCTATGTTATAAAAAAAAGGTATACGCAGAGACATTTAATATTGCTGTAGTACTGTACAATGCATATTATAACTATAGACTGAGGCATTTTCAATATCATATAGTAGTATGCATTTTCAATATTTGAGATGTTGGATCGAAGGCTAGTATGGTCGAAGTCTGTTCGTAAGTAATGCATGTTGTAGTCGAAGTCTGTTTTAACATGCATTAGTCAATATTGTTAGGGTTGTTAGCATGTTGAATTGGGTCTTGCTTGTAAGCCCAATTGTTTAAGTTAGCTTGTACCTTAAGTTAGCTTGTAATGGGTAATTGTTAAAAAATCTATTAGGTTAGTGTGCTATTTTTCTTATAAATAGGATACTAATTTCTCAATCTTGATATAAAGAAAAATAGGAAGATAAAATCCTAATTTCAAGAGAGAGATTATTTTGTTATTCTTGTATACTTGTAATTTTATTCTAAAAGAAAGGAAAGAATAGCAGTTTAATAATCAATCCTTGTTGTTTTCTTCTTTATTAACCCTAACCCTTGTGTGTTTCTTGCTAAGAAACCGTTTATACTTTGCTCAAAGGTATCTGATTCACAACAAATTGGTGCGGTGAGCGTGGAGAAGATGTGTTCAACAAAGTATGAGATTGAAAAATTCACCGGAGTGAACGACTTCGGTCTGTGGCGCTTGAAGATGAAAGCCCTATTGGTTCAGCAGGGTTGTTTGGAAGCGTTGAAGGGTGAGGCAGTCATGGACGCTGCGTTAACGGCAAAAGAAAAGACGGGCATGATCGAGAAAGCCCACAGCGCAATATTGTTGAGCCTTAGTGATAAGGTTCTTCGACAGGTATCAAAGGAGACTACATCATCGGGATTATGGGTGAAACTTGAAAATTTGTACATGACCAAATCTCTGGTGAATCGACTCTACCTGAAGCAAGCTTTATATTCATTCAAGATGAGAGAAGACAAAGTGTTGGCGGAGCAGTTGGATATGTTCAACAAGTTGATTCTTGATCTTGAAAATATTGATGTGAAGATCGACGATGAAGATCAAGCACTGTTGTTGTCATGTGCTTTGCCCAAATCACATGCTCACTTCAAAGAAACTCTCTTGTATGGAAGGGAGTCCCTGACCTTTGAAGAAGTTCAATCAGCTTTGTACTCTAAGGACTTGAACGAACGAAAGGAGTATAAACCTTCGACGGTGGGTGAAGGTTTGGCCGTTAAGGGAAAATTCTTGCGAAAGGATGGTAAGTTCGACAAGAAGAAAGGTAAAAGTCAACAGAAGTCTTATAGTGGCGAAACATCTAGTATTCGATGTTATCACTGTAAGAAGGAGGATCACATAAGAAATGTGTGCCCTGAACGCCTGAAAGATCATGGAGGTGATGACAATGCAGCCATTGTTCAAGATGACTTCGACTCATCTGATGTTCTTGTGGTTTCAAGTGGCGACTCGAGGAAAGAGTGGATTATGGATTCAGGTTGCACTTGGCACATGACTCCAAATAGAGAATTGTTCGAGGAGCTATGTGATCAAGATGATGGATCTGTGCTGCTGGGAAACAACAAATCTTGCAAAATTGCAGATATTGGATCTGTGAGATTCAAGCTCTATGATGAGTCAATAAGGTTATTGACTGAAGTCAGGTACGTACCTGACTTGAAGAGAAATTTGATTTCTCTTGGTGAATTCGACAGAAAAGGATACGTTTTTCAAGGAGAGAAAAGTATCCTAAGGGTCATGAAGGGGTCGAAGGAAGTCTTGAGAGGCATGAAAAAACAAGGCTTGTATACCCTTGAGGCTGAGGTTGTAACTGGTTCGACAAATGTTGCATCCACGAAACTTATGTCGAAGACAGAATTATGGCACATGAGATTGGGCCATGTCAGCGAAAGAGGTCTGGTCGAATTGGGGAAGCAAAACCTGCTAGGAGGTGACAAAGTTGAAAAGTTTCAAAGCCTGTTGTGACTCCGACAAACCCTTAATTTAAGCTGAGTATAGATCAGTGTCTCAACACTAATATTGAAAAAACTTTTATGAATAACATTCCATATGCTAACATAGTAGGTTCTTTGATGTATGATATGGTATGTACTAGACCCGACATAACATATGCAGTAAGTCTTGGAAGCAGGTACATGGCGAATCCTGGAAAGGCTCACTGTCAAGCATTAAAGTGGATTTTAAGGTACATAAACAGGTCTCTGAATAGAGTCCTAATTTATGGTGGAACCTTGGGTGAAGATAGTAAAGCAGCAATCGAAGGATATGTCGACTCTGATTATGCAGGTTGTATGGATTCCAGAAAATCTATCTTTGGATATGTGTTCACTATGTTTGGGACAACAATCAGTTGGAAGGCAACACTTCAGAAGGTCGTTTCCTTACCAACCACTGAAGCGGAGTATATTGCCCTAACTGAAGTTGTGAAGGAAGCATTGTGGCTTGAAGGTTTTGCAAAGAAGCTAAAACTTCAAGGTCGAGTTATCACTGTTAAATGTGATAGTCAAAGTGCAATACACCTGTCGAAGAATTCAGCCTATCATGAGTGAACCAAGCACATTGATGTGAGGCTGCATTTCATCAGAGGGGTAATCGAGCGTGGAGAAGTCCAAGTGCTGAAGGTTTCGACAGATCATAATGCTACGGATATGATCACCAAGACGTTGTCCAGTTGCAAGTTTTTCCATTGTATGCAGTTAATAAAGCTGCATGAAGAAAGCTAGTTTCTTGATGTTATAGAGTTAGATCCAAGGTGGAGATTTGTGAGATGTTGGATCGAACTCTAGTATGGTCGAAGTCTGTTCGCGAGTAATGCATGTTGTAGTCGAAGTCTGTTCTAACATGCATTAGTCAATATTTCTAGGGTTGTTAGCATGTTGAATTGGGCCTTGTTTGTAAGCCCAATTGTTTAAGTTAGTTTGTACTCTAAGTTAGCTTGTAATGGATAATTGTTAAAAAGCTCATTATGTTAGTGTGTTATTTTTCTTATAAATAGGATACTAGTTTCTCAATCTTGATATAAGGAAAAATAGGAAGATAAAATCCTAATTTCAAGAGAGAGATGTTATTTTGTTATTCTTGTATACTTGTAATCTTGTTCTAAGAGAAAGGAAAGAATAGCAGTTTAATAACCAATCCTTGTTGTTTTCTTCTTTATTAACCCTAACTTTTGTGTGTTTCTTGCTAAGAAACCGTTTATACTTTGTTTAAAGGTATCTGATTCACAACACAATATCTTACAGTAGTATACTACATTCGTACAAGCTAAACTGTAATTGGATATGCTCGCGTGCCATCTGCATCATATTGAAGTGCATAATATCTGGATTTGTACTCTAATTGTAAAGACATTATTTAATATTTTGTTTTGGTCTAAATAATGTTACATACTTGTCCTTAAGAATTGTTAAAATTCTGAAATATGACATATAGGTATTAGTTAATAAGTTTGTAAATATATGTATTATAAAAGATGTATTTTATTTAAATTGGAGAGGTTATATTTTTGGAAGTTAAAATTGGGTTGGAATCCATTCCATTTTTTGTCTCTCCGTTTTCTCCATTACTATAGTTTTGTTGTATATAAAATTAACTAAATATTAATTATATGTCACATGTCTTAAAAATGTGTGTTATTTACACACAAAATTATAATAATGGAGAAAATAGAGGGACAAAGAAATGGAATGGATCTCAACCCGTTAAAATCTCCTTAAAACATTAATTATGTGTAAAATAAAATAACAATAACTATTTTGTAATTATACCGACCATAACTAAAAAAGAAACAACAATACATTTATTTTGCCATATATTTGATATTTTGAGAAAATACATATTTACTTTTCACTTAATTTTAACTAGTTTAGTGTTTATTTAGGAAAAAAAATAGCTTCTCAATCTAAAGTTTCATCTGAAACACTAGTAGTTGTTTTAATCATACAAAATAAAAAGCTACTCCAAATACATAAATAAGCTTGACTAACTTGCTCTTATTAATGATATGCTGCAATCCCATTACTTAATGATATACATAAGAAAGCAAAAAGAAGTCAATCCAATTATGAAAAATGCAATATAAGATACACTAGTGACATGAATAATACCCAATTGTAAAAGATCAGAAAATAGATTAATTTTTTTCATCTACCATTTTTTTTTTATTTTTTCTAAAATCAAATGGGATTAATAACATTTGAACCCGATACAATTAAAATAAAACAAGTAATAAGAGAAAATTCACAACCAAATTCGAACTACCTTAAGCAATTAATAGGGTCAGAACAAAAGGCAAAAAAAATTGAATTGGAATAGAGAATTTCCCCATTACAAGACCAAAACCAAACTACAAACTTAATATTCCAAACTATGTCGTTATCGCAACATCTACCAGTTTTAAAGATAATTTTGTTTTTAGTCTTCCAAAGAATTCAAGTTACCGCCAGTCAAATCGATCCCAACTTAATGCTACCCAAACTAGAAGAGCCCCTGCCACACCAATCCAAAAAGGAACTCCCACAAACACCCACGAAAAGCGACCTCGACACCAAACCAAGATGAAATTGAATTCTAAATCATGGTAGCAACAGGACACAGAAACAACAGGTGATGCAGGTCCTCACACCATGGAAGCACAAAAGACATCTACTATCAATCTCAAATAAACCTCTCCTAATCAGCTGGTTTTTAGTTGCCTTTCTCTTCCAAAAAATCTTCCAACCAAAAGCTGATATTTTAGCTGGAACTTTAATCAGCCACAGGCATCGAAAAACTTTCACCTGGAGCGACGACGTCATCTCTTGGATTCCATTCGCAAGCAGTTGTTGATAGACAAAGCTAACACAAAATTTAGCCAAATCATTATGATTCCAAATTGTAGAAGCATGCTTCAATCTCAAGTTTTGATGATGTCAACACTACTCAAGTTCATCTCTTGGTTGCAAAAAGTCAAGTCTTTCAAAGGAATCAAGATCAAGTCAAGCTATCTTTCAAGTCAAGCTGCATATGGAAATATGATTCTTCAAGACTTGGATGCATTGCGGGTATATCAAAATCTATCCTTATAATTGATATACAAGTGTTCAAAAACATCAATCATTTTGGCATATTACATTAGCATGTTTTTGAAACTTTAGAATTGGTATAACATTTATTTTTAAAAGCATTTTTCTGAAAAATAGCAGTGTTAACCGATTAACCATATAGGTTAACCGGTTAACCATTTCAAATTTTAAATATTTTGGTATAACGTTCAAGTGTTAACCGATTAACCATATAGGTTAACCGATTAACACTGAACGTATCTTGAAAAATGACTTTGTTTCAAATTCAAAAATGGTTTGAAAATTATACCAGTTCATATTTTGAAATGTACTTAAATATACCTGTTGGAAAATGTATGTTTACACATATAAATTCTGAGTTTTTCAATTTTGAAAAACAACCTCCAACATTCATTTTCAAATATTCTTAGAATCAAATTCACCATTTTCAAAATCCTTTCTAAGTGTTCATAATTGCATAAAAATTTCATATTCATCTGTTGAACACTTGTGTTGAAAATTATAAGAGTGAATCTTGATCATTTGGAGAAGATCAATTTTGACATTGATATTATTATTCACAAAACAAAATCATTGCAAGTATTTGTATTCTGACTTGTGATCCAGGGTTGTTGGACACAAGGGTGAGTGTTTACAAGAGGATTGTTCTTGTACACTTGTTATGTTTATTGTTTGATAGTAGGCCTTACCGGTTGATGGTGTGATAGGTTGTACTTTATTAAACAATAGCGAAAACTCTCTTTCGTGTCGAAAAGGGAGTGGAGTACTCTCGGATTGTGAGGGGAACCACTATAATTCTTGGTGTCCACTGTTCTTTTACTTTCTACTGCTTTCATAACCAAGAACACAAACCAGTAAAATTTCAAGAAACCAGAAAAACCGGAAAAAGTTCTAAAATCCTAATTCACCCCCCTCTTAGGCTTACTCTGTACTTACAATTGGCATCAGAGCGGGTTAAGGTAACCTGTTCCTATCGATCCTAATGGATTCCGCTAGTACTAACCCGGTCTTCAAAGATGGTGGAAGTAGTAACAAGCCACCACTCTTTTCTGGAGAATACTTCGACTTCTGGAAAATCCGTATGAAGGCACATCTTGAGGCTCAAGGAGATGGTATATGGGAAACCATAGAAACTGGTCCACATGTCCTTACAAGTGTGGTAAATGGTGTTGGAACTCCAAAGATAAAATCCTCATATGATGAAGATGACAAAAAGAGAATTTTGAATGAGAAGAAAGCAATCAACATACTTCAAAGCGCTCTCAGTATGGACGAATTCTTCCGCATATCACAGTGTCAATCGGCAAAACAGATTTGGGATACCTTGGTAGAAACACATGAAGGAACAGCAGAAGTAAAAAGATCAAGACTTAACACGTTAAGTCAAGAATATGAGATGTTCCGTATGCAGCCCGATGAATCCATTATTGCCTTGCAAAAAAGGTTCGTTCATCTAACAAATCATCTGATTGCTCTTGGGAAGACCTTCACCAATGATGATCTCAACTTAAAAGTCCTAATATCCTTGACAAGAGAATGGCAACCGAAGGTGACCGCTATTTCCGAAAAGAAGAGTCTTTCAACGATGACATCCGCTTCATTATTTGGCAAACTTCAAGAGCATGAACTGGAACTTGGTAGGCTTGAAAAACATGAAAGTCAAGACAAGAAGTCCAAAGGAATTGCCTTGAAGATTGACACAAGGGATGATAAAAATGACGAATCTTCCGAAGACGAAAATTTCATGCTTCTAGTAAAGAAGCTTGGTAAGTTTTTTAATAATAATAAAATTTCTTCTTTTTCTAAAAAGAATAGACATTTCAGGAAAAAGGAGGCACCCACATCAAACCAAGAAATTACATGTTACGAATGTGGGAAACAAGGTCACATAAAGCCAGATTGCCCGAAACTCGCAAATAAAGGAAAATTCAAAGGCAAGAAGGATTTCAAAACGAAGAAGGCTTATGTCGCATGGGACGACAACGAAGTGAGTTCATCATCGGAATCAGATAGTGATGAATGCACAAATATGACTTTAATGGCCTCTCACCATTCTGATGACGAAAATGAGGTTAGTAGTAATTTCTCTGTCTATGATAATGATGCACAAGAAGTTATAGATGAACTTCTAAAAGAGTGCAAGACTTTGTATAAAGACATCTCATCACAAAAGAAAAGAGTTTTACTTTTAGAAAAACAAAATTCTGCCTTCTTGAAAAATATTGAAGATGAAAAACAAAAAATGATGGATGAAAAACAAAGTCTTGTATGTAAGAATTGTGAGTCTTTGTCTTTTCAAAATGTTCAACTTAAAAGAGTTTTAGAAAGATACGAAAAAGGTCAAATTGGCTTGGAAGAAATTCTTAAACATCAAAGGTATCCTAATGATAAAAGTGGATTGGGATATTCTAAATTTTCAAAACCAAGCACCAATAAGACCATTTTCGTAAGAGCAAGTGAACAAATTGTTAAAGAAGAGACAAGCACTTCTAAAATTCAGCATCAAAATCATAACAAGAAAAAAATTGATAAGAAAAAGAATTATATTCCTAGGTATAGAAGTCTTTTTCAACCTACGTGTTTTTACTGTGGAATTAAAGGGCACACACCTAATGCCTGCTATGTACGTAATATTGGTATTGCAAAGGGGCATTATGTGTGGGTTGAAAAAGGTACTAACTATCAAGGACCCAAAGCAATTTGGGTACCTAACACTACCTAATTTTGTTTTGTAGGTATGCTTGAAGACAACCACAAATCAATGGTATCTTGATAGTGGTTGCTCGAAGCATATGATGGGAGACATGAACAAATTTTCAAGTCTATCATTAGGCCAAAGGATACGTCACTTACGGTGATGATAATAAGGGAAAAATTCTTGGAGTTGGAACCATTGGTGCACCTCCATGTACAATCATCGAAGACGTTATTTATGTGGAAGGCCTTAAACACAACCTACTTAGCATAAGTCAATTGTGTGACAAAGGGTTCCGAATCAACTTCACAAAGGAGGAATGCTTGATAGAACATGAAGTCACTCATGACATTTTGCTAAAAGGTAAAAGATATAATAACATTTTTATGATTTCTTTTGATGACTCTTCCTTGAAGGTAAAGTGTCTTATGGCGAACAACAACGAGGCATGGCTTTGGCATAAAAGATTTGCTCACATTCACATGGAGCATTTAAACAAGTTGATAAAGCATGATCTAGTTGTTGGTCTTCCGAAGATAAAATTCATCAAGGATAAGTTATGCGATGCATGTCAAAAGGGAAAACAGACCAAGACAGCTTTCAAATCCAAGCAAGTGGTTTCTACATCAAGACCACTTCAATTGTTGCATATGGATCTTTTCGGTCCATCGAGAACAAAAAGCTTCAGAGGTAATTTCTACGCCTTAGTTATTGTTGATGATTTCTCTCGATACACTTGGACATTGTTTTTAGTGCAGAAAAGTGATGCCTTTAAAGCATTCAAGAAATATGCAAAGCAAATTCAGAATGAGAAATCACTCACCATAGCCTCTATAAGAAGCGATCACGGTGGAGAATTCCAAAATTCAGACTTTGAAGAATTTTGCGAAGAGTATGGAATTTCTCATAATTTTTCAGCACCAAGGACGCCTCAACAAAATGGTGTCGTAGAACGGAAGAATAGATCACTGGTAGAGCTTGCAAGGACAATGCTCAGCGATGCAAATCTTCCTAAATATTTTTGGGCAGATGCAGTTAGTACAACATGCTTCGTAAGCAACCGTGTCAATATTCGACCACTCCTCAAAAAGACTCCGTATGAGTTGTTCAAGGGAAGAAAACCGAATATAGCATTCTTCCACATATTCGGATGCAAATGCTTTGTTCTCAACAACAACAAAGATAATCTCAGTAAGTTTGATGAGAAATCCGACGAAGGTATATTTCTTGGTTACTCTCTTTATAGTAAAACATTTAGAATTTTTAATAAGAGAACACTTACTATTGAAGAATCCATTCATGTTTCGTTTGATGAGACTAACCCCTCGAAAGAGGATAATATTATTATGAATGATGATGATGATATAGTAGGTTCTCCACAACAACAAGAAGAGATTTCAAAGAATCAAGAAATACCACAAGAAGATGTCACTCAAATCATTGAAGAACATCAAGATCTTCCGAAGGAATGGAGAATGCATAGAGATCACCCGATAGATAAAGTTATTGGTGATATTAGCCAAGGCGTTGCAACTCGACTTAATCTAAAGGATGCTTGTCTCAACATGGCTTTTGTGTCTCAAATTGAACCAACCAAGATTGATGAAGCCTTAGGGGACGATCAATGGATTATAGCGATGCAAGAAGAACTCAATCAATTCGAAAGGAATCAAGTTTGGAATCTTGTACCAAGACCAGACCATAAGCACATCATAGGAACAAGATGGGTGTTCAAGAACAAACTTGACGAGAATGGGATTATAGTTCGTAACAAAGCAAGATTTGTCGCACAAGGCTACAACCAGGAGGAAGGAATTGATTTTGATGAAACGTTCGCTCCGGTAGCAAGGTTAGAAGCAATTATATTATTACTTGCTTACGCTTGTTCTATGAATTTTCAGTTGTTCCAAATGGATGTCAAAAGTACTTTCCTGAATGGCTACATCAATGAAGAAGTCTATGTCAAACAACCTCCGGGTTTTGAAGACTTTAAAAATCCCTCACATGTATTTAAATTGAAGAAGGCTCTCTACGGCTTAAAGCAAGCACCACGAGCGTGGTATGATCGCCTTAGCAACTTCTTATGTGAGAAAGGTTTTACAAAAGGAAAGGTTGACAAGACGCTGTTTATAAAGAAAATCAAGGGTAACACCTTGTTGGTGCAAGTCTATGTCGACGACATCATATTCGGATCAACAAACAAAGAGCTTTGTAAAGAATTCTCACTCATGATGCAAGGAGAATTCGAGATGTCCATGATGGGAAAGTTAAATTATTTTCTTGGACTACATATCAAGCAAACCAAGGATGGAATCTTCCTCAACCAATCCAAGTATTGTAAGGAATTATTGAAGAAATTTGATATGGACGGTTGCAAGGTAATGTCCACTCCTATGGGATCCGGAACGTACGTTGATCAAGATGAATTTGGTACTCCAGTTGATATAACAAAATATCGAGGTATGATTGGTTCATTATTATATTTGACGGCAAGCCGTCCTGACATTATGTTTAGTGTTTGTTTGTGTGCACGCTTCCAAACAAGTCCGAAGGAATCGCATCTCACCGCTGTGAAGAGAATTATCAAGTATCTCAAAGGAACGACAAACGTCGGATTATGGTATCCTAAAGGTAGTACTTGTTCCTTAGTTGGTTATTCTGACGCTGACTATGCAGGATGCAAAACCGATAGAAAAAGCACAAGTGGTACGTGTCACATTCTAGGGAATGCTCTAGTATCATGGGCCTGCAAGAAGCAAGCTTGTGTAGCACTCAGCACCGCCGAAGCAGAATATATTGCCGCAGGAAGTTGTTGTGCACAGATTTTATGGCTTAAACAACAACTTTTGGATTACGGTGTTGACCTCGGTTGCATTCCTCTTAGATGTGATAATACAAGTGCCATCAATATTACAAAGAACCCGGTCATGCATTCAAGAACAAAACATATAGATATCCGGCATCCCTTCCTTCGAGATCATGTATTGAATGGAGATGTAGATGTTACTTTCGTCGACACGCACAATCAACTCGCCGACATCTTCACCAAACCTTTGGCGAAAGAACCATTCTACAAAATTCGGCGAGAACTTGGGATTCTTGATGAAGGTGACATTTGACCTTTTCTCTAATATGTGTATGCATTATTTGTGATGTGTTTTTCATGTGTATGCATTCTGTTTTTAAGTATTTGTCAAAAATTCGAGTGTGTTAATCGATTAACCATATGGGTTAACCGATTAACACTGTTAAATTTTCAATTCTGACTCAATTTTCTAATGTGTGAACCGATTAACCTATATGGTTAACCGATTAACACTGTTAAATTTTCTAAATATCAGAAACGAAAATTAATTAAACTTTTGAAAATATTATATATGATAAATGCATTTTTTATGTGGTCCATATTCTCTTAAGAATCCAAATCCATATTCAAAATCATATCCCCTCTTAGAGAGTTTTGTGGAACTTCCCTCTTCAAACCCTAACTTCTCTCTCCCACTCTCTAAAGTTGGATAACTCCTTAACCATCCCCACAACTTTGCAAACCCAAACTTCTCCAAACTCCTTCCATGGCTTCCACTCACAAAGGAAAGGGAAAGCTTCCGGAATATGCATCAGAATCGGATGACGACAGTGTTCCAATGGAAACCACAAAGAAGCGCAGAATGGATTTTAAAGTTCGTGTGCGTCAGCTTTTACCGGTAAAGTATGTCAATCTCCGAGCCTTTCCTGCAACATCTTTTGATTTTCTGGCACTACTAGAATATCAGCACATTGACAAATTTGTCACCGACTCTGGTATTATCTATCCCGATCTGGTTAAAGCGTTTATGCATAAGTTATCTGTATTTTTGGACATGGATGAGAACCACATGATCAGTTCTACCATTAGAGATCATGAGTTTGTTGAGAAACTATCTACTCTGGCTAGGCATCTTAAAATTCCTTCAAGAGGCTGTTTTCTGCGGAAGGGTGTAAATCATGTTAATGGCCCTTGGGCACATTATGATAAAATGGAGTATTACTATCAGATCTGTAGGTTTCCGAAAGAGGTAGTTATTGCAAATTCTCGCACGGCTCGTATGCTGTGTTATGCCAAGAATCTGACGGTGTCTGATCGCATGCTTCACTACATTATCTGCTATGTCCTCATTCCAAAGGACTCAAATCACTCTCAGATTAACGACTTGGAAATGCAGCTGCTCTTTGCAATTAAGAATCACATCAAGGTCAATTGGATTTTGACCATTATGTATCATCTGCAGCAACAACTCCATTGCATTACACGGCTGCCGTATGCTCGTCTGGTTTCGCGAATTCTGGAATTAACCGAACTCGACCTCAACAGGGAACCATCCACCAAGATGAAACCTACAACTAATGAGATCAATGAGATTAATATTGTGAAAAATACTGGTATCATCAAGGCGGCTAACGGTACCTACAGGTATGCTGAAGACGGTCCTGCACAACAAGCGTATCCAATTCCAGAAGGGGGTCTTACAAGTGAATTTCTCTATACAACTATGATGAATCAACATCGGGAATCAATGAACATGCATAGAGAAACTTCTAGAGCCATTGCCTCCCTTCGAAGCCTTATACTCAACCCTCCACATTCTAACACCCGAGTTGTGGATGAAGAAATTGAAGAAGAGGATAGTGATGAAGAAGGAGGAGAAGAGGATGATGCGGATATGCCTGATGAGGATCATTGAGAGAATATGCCGCTACTGTTGTTTTATTGCATTGCTTTCTAGTTTTAAGTTTTATGCTTCCATTTGAACTATGTTTTATTGTAACAAGTACAATTTCCTTTTTGCTGCATTTTATATGTACTACTTTTTATGCTATGTGTTTACTTGGCTTTGCATGTGCTTACTACTATATATGCTGCTATCTTGTGTTTCCTTTGAAAGCTCTTCCTTTTTGCTGATGACAAAGGGGGAGAAGAGCTTGGTTCTGTTAATGTCTCTCTGTGTGCAGATTTCTTTCCTCTGTTAAGATAGGGGGAGTTGCTAGACATAGGGGGAGAAACATATCAAGAACCAAAAGATATCGCACAACACTTTTTGATTGCCATCATCAAAAAGGGGGAGAATGTAGAAGCATGCTTCAATCTCAAGTTTTGATGATGTCAACACTACTCAAGTTCATCTCTTGGTTGCAAAAAGTCAAGTCTTTCAAAGGAATCAAGATCAAGTCAAGCTATCTTTCAAGTCAAGCTGCATATGGAAATATGATTCTTCAAGACTTGGATGCATTGCGGGTATATCAAAATCTATCCTTATAATTGATATACAAGTGTTCAAAAACATCAATCATTTTGGCATATTACATTAGCATGTTTTTGAAACTTTAGAATTGGTATAACATTTATTTTTAAAAGCATTTTTCTGAAAAATAGCAGTGTTAACCGGTTAACCATTTCAAATTTTAAATATTTTGGTATAACGTTCAAGTGTTAACCGATTAACCATATAGGTTAACCGATTAACACTGAACGTATCTTGAAAAATGGCTTTGTTTCAAATTCAAAAATGGTTTGAAAATTATACCAGTTCATATTTTGAAATGTACTCAAATATACCTGTTGGAAAAGGTATGTTTACACATATAAATTCTGAGTTTTTCAATTTTGAAAAACAACCTCCAACATTCATTTTCAAATATTCTTAGAATCAAATTCACCATTTTCAAAATCCTTTCTAAGTGTTCATAGTTGCATAAAAATTTCATATTCATCTGTTGAACACTTGTGTTGAAAATTATAAGAGTGAATCTTGATCATTTGGAGAAGATCAATTTTGACATTGATATTATTATTCACAAAACAAAATCATTACAAGTATTTGTATTCTGACTTGTGATCCAGGATTGTTGGACACAAGGGTGAGTATTTACAAGAGGATTGTTCTTGTACACTTGTTATGTTTATTGTTTGATAGTAGGCCTCACCGGTTGATGGTGTGATAGGTTGTACTTTATTAAACAATAGTGAAAACTCTCTTCCGTGTTGAAAGGGGAGTGAAGTACTCTCGGATTATGAGGGGAACCACTATATATCTTGGTGTCCACTGTTCTTTTACTTTCTACTGCTTTCATAACCAAGAACACAAACCAGTAAAATTTCAAGAAACCAGAAAAACCGGAAAAAGTTCTAAAATCCTAATTCATCCCCCCCCTCTTAGGCTTACTCTGTACTTACACAAATAACAGAATCAGGATTCTCCACACATGGGGCAGCATCTACAGTACAATCTTTCAGCAGTTGAATTCTCTCCAAAAAAATCCTCCTGATGTTGCCGCGAAATTCCCAGATTACCCAACTGTCAGTTGCCGTCTATCCATTCTCCTATAGAGCTAACATTAGCGTGTTTAAGATTTGATTTATAAAAAAGATCTGCAAAACAAACAACTAAGGGACACACATCGTTCCAAACAGAGGACCAAAACGGCACCGAAGCTCCACCGCCCAATTTAAAATGAATAGAATCTGCAAAATTAAAATCAATGTTAGAAATAAGAGTGCCACTCTTAATCAGGTCCTTCCACCAAGCTGAGGAAGAACTTTTGCTACATAATTGATTAACCATCAATTTGTGTTGAATTCTGCCATATCGAGCTAGCAGCAACTTCTTCCAAAAGGATTATTTATCTTCTAAAATCCTCCATCTCCATTTGGTTAACAGAGCAAGGTTAAATTTTTCTAGACTTTTGATCCCCAAACCACCTTTCTCCTTAGTCCTACAAACCACCTCTCATCCAACCAAATGAATTTTAGACTTCGAACTAGTATCACCCTAAAGGAATCGTTATCTCAGCTTTTCTATCGCCTTCCAAACACTCACAGGGGCCTTATAAAAGGAGAAAAGGAAAACAGGAAGGCTAGACAAGATAGAGTTGATAATGGTGATTCTTCCAGCAAAAGACACTAACCTCCCTTTCTAAGATGCCAGCTTATGTTTAAATTTTTCAACCAATGGCTCCCAAGTAGCAATCCTTCTCGGGTTACAACCGATAGGAATGCCCAGAAAATGAAACGATGGAACCTCTATCTTGCAAGATAGAAAGCTAGTTGTAGCCAAAAGGAAATGATCATTTACATTCACGCTAATGAGTCTGCTTTTATGGAAATTGACAGCTAAGTCAGACACCAACTCAAAACCCCTTAAGACAGTTTTAATACACCACACATTTCTCCAACTTCCTCCTCCAATTATTAACGTATCATCCGCAAACGGAACAATATCCACCAAAGTATCCGCATCTACATGAAAGCCAACAGAATCACCCACAACCAGTACCTGCTTGAGCATTCTAGTCAATCCTTCAGCCACAATAATGAAAAGAAACGGAGAAAGCGGATCGCCCTGTCTAAGGCCTCTCTCCACCTTGAAATCCTTTGAAGGAATCCCATTCACCAAGATAGATAATCGGAAATTAACAATACACGCTTCCATCCAACACATCCACCTATTATCGAACCCCATTTTCCTCAACTTAAACCGAAGGTAATCCCAATTAACGCAATCATATGCCTTTTCAAAATCAACTTTGAATAAAATGCAATCCAATTTGTCCCTATTAGCCATATCCACCACTTCATTAGCTATAAGAACACCATCTAATAATTGCCGCCCAGGGATAAACGCAGATTAATTATGAGAAATAAGGCCACCTATAACCTGTTTAAATCTCGCAGCTAATAGTTTGGCTATAATTTTGTATAAACTACTAACCCAACAAATCCGCCTGTATTGACTAAGGTTTAACGGATGCACAATCTTAGGAATAAGAGTAATAAAAGATGACGTAACCGCTTTAGGAAGGTATGTGTTATGGTGGAAATCCTGCACGAAAAAAATAATCTCCTTTTTCATAAAGGGCCAACACTTTTTAATGAATGTGAAGTTATAGCCGTCGGGTCCCGGGCTCTTATCCCTATCACAACTCCATATTTTCGCTTGTTAGATGCCCAACTTTGCTTATTTGATCTATCAAATGTGGGCATCTTTCACTCCTTTTTGTAAAGAAAGTGTTAAAAATCACTCTTCCTTTGGTTGGTTTGCAACATTATGTAAAAATATCTTGGTTCCTTTGATTTGTATGTTATTGTGCAGGAATTAGGCATGAAAAAGTGAAGATTAAGACACAAGAAAGAGGACAAGAAACCAGCGAACTTGCTAGCGAAGCTGCCATCAAAACTTCACAAAGTTCGCTAGGCGAACTATGTAGCGAAGGACAGGAACCAAAACAGTAAGGAAAGGGCCATAAACTTGCTAGGCGAAGGAGGTGTCGCTAACACGAAAATAAGGTGCTGGAAAAACAAAAGAGTCGCCACCTTTCGTTATTTATCCCACAGAAAGGGAAAGGAAACAATCGGAAAAACCTGACGAAAAGGTATAAGACAAGGTCATCACAACCAATGTTTGGATTCGGGAGTCGGTTACGCAAGGGGAAGGTATTAGCACCCCTCACGTCCATCGTACTCGATGGGATCCACACTTGTTGTGTTTATCTGACGGGTTTATTCAACTACCTACCTATCAAGGCCGGTCTGAAAAGAAAAGAAAATGACTCGGCAAAGCGTCACACTTTATGCCTACGTATTCTCATCAGAGAACGAGAAATCAAAGTCAACGTAGTTCGGATAACTACGGGTAACGGATGGGGGAAGGTGGCTCGCCAATACGTCAGTATTGTGCCTACGTACTCTAAACAGATATGAGAGATCAGAGCTTACGTAGTTCGGGATAATACAACTTACGGGGGTGCAGATTCATCTGTTTTTCGAGTAGGGTTAACAAACAGTTCCAGCAGTCTGGTGTATGCAGCTTGCTCGTCAGAGACTCGTGCGTTACCGTTTGCGGTAGAACTGGGAGTTAACGACACTCTTTTCTTCAGAAAAGTTTTCCTTGAGTTACGGGCCCACGGGGAAAAAAGGTTTGAAGTTTGTTTTCTGTTTTTTAAAGAAGTGTTTTTATGGATGTCTGTAGTCAGTACAACTCTAGAGACTATGACTTAAGAGCGAATGTGTCGCATATCGTCCAAAGGACATATACTAAACACTCTAGATGATTGAGAGGAGACCGCTCAATTATCATTTCCCAAGTAGCTTAAGGCTCGTAATGCGCTTGTACTAACTTGCCTTTATTACGTTTTTTACTGTTGTTTTGAGATGAGAAGAGAACGAACTCTATGGGGAAACTGTCAAGTCCTAATGTTGTCATGTCAAGGATTCATCCTATGGTTGAGGTTTGAAACAGGGAACTCCTAGATGTTATCATGCATAGGTTTCAACCTAAAGTTCTAATCATCACTTCCTTATCAAAGGAAGTGAGATTCCTAGGGGATCATGTTAATGGGATACAGAAACAGACAAAGCATTAGCTAAACAGATAAACAGAAGAAAACAGTAAAGATGCACATGCAATGCAGCAATACAAGCAGAGGGAGACTCACTCAACCTCTTAGCAATCAAGCAAAAAAAAAGAAAACAGTCAAAACAGACAAGTAGAGGGAGCTCAACTCAACCTCTATATGCAAATACGTCAATTAGAAAAAGAAAAACAACACACAAGCAAGGGGAGGATCACCTCAACCCTTAAGGCAAACAAGCAGAGGGAGACTCACTCAACCTCTTAATGCAGTCATGCACCTACACTTAAACTATCCTAAACATGAAATATCCTAATGCAACACACCACTCAATCATGAATGAAGTCAAGGATTTATGACAAATAAGGAATTCATTCCACAAGTAATCATATAAGGCTTCTATCCTAAGGGAAGAAATTGAAAGTTGGGAGGCAAGGGTAAGGTCCACAGGAACTTATCCTAGGCACTAGACCAACTAAAAGAGATTAGGGAGAATCCTAGAGGTTTGGCTCCTTCAGGAGATGTGCAACATTCCCCCCACAGGAGGGATTGTGCTACCCCTAGAAGGTTTCCTAAAAAAGAATTGAATAAGAGAATATTAGGAGAATGGAGATGAGAAGCAAGGTAAGGTCCACAGGAACTTACCACGGGTACTCAACCAACTCCACTTCCTTAGAGAGAGCTTTCATAGACTCAACTCCTTTATAATAATGCAATGAATTCCTCCACAGGAGGAAGCATGCTCACAAAGAGGATTTCAATCAAGCAAGGAAAATTGAAGAGGAAATTACCCCTATAGGAAGAATCATCCACCTACTTGAACTTCTAAAGAACCTCAATGATTACCTTCTAAGGATCACCTACACTAAGGATTCAAAGTTCTAAAGAGGTATCTACCTAAATAACATCTATCAAGGAAGGATATGAGACTTAGAATCATCTAATGGTCATTTATAAGAGTAATCTATGAACTTAACCTAGTTAGGGTCACCTAAACTAAGGCCAATTTGTAAAATAGGGAACTAATAGAAAATCATTTCTAAAAATTCTAAGGAAAATACTACATTATCCTACATGTATTAACAATCTATGGAACAAAAACCAGGGGCCAAACCTAAATCAAAAGGCTCAAACCAAATCCAAATCCAAAGAGTGCACTAAAGGGATCCATCAATGAATACTCCTAAACAACTATCTCAAAATCCTATTTAGAATCATCTAAAAAATGCAATAAAAATAGCACAATATTATATCATGTGTCAACATTTACCACACAAAAAATCAGAGGCTAATATGAATTATTAAAAGAGAAATAAAATCATAAAGCACAACATGTAATTATGCAATTATTAAAAACACATAAAAATGGAAAATATGCAATTAATTGGTAAATACACTAAAACTGAAATTAAAAAATGTGAAACAAATCTAAACACATTAAACTACTCACATGATTTATTTCAAGAATTATTGACAACAATTGGTATTTTTTCTGAATTAAATCCAAACAAGTATCAATTAAAAAAATAAAAGGAAAAAAGAGAAATTAAAAGAACTAAGAGGGAGGGTGCAGCTAGTATTATTCTACGTGTAATATTGCATGGGCCTGCGCGAGAGGGTGCTGATAGCGCTTACACTAAGCCCAACTGAGTCAAAAACTCAGCTTCATTTATTAAATGGAAATAGGCCTGGGGGTGCGTTAAGTAGCGGAATCACATGTATTTGCAATGGGCCTGCACGTTGGTGGGGTGTGGATAGCAAAGTGTTGAGAGCCCAGAGTTTCAAAGTGAAACTCTGCGTTTCACTACCATGGGAAGGGTTGTTCGCGAAGTGAATTAAGGTCGTTAGATTCGCATGCCAAGTCCACGATTCAACGCCATCGTGTGGCTGTGATACAATCTGGAATTTAAAATGGCAAACGGAGGGACTTTGCACGCGGTGGTTGCAGGGGCGGCCGAAGAAGATCCAGTCATCTTCTCCGGCGAAAGTGAACAATGACCAAATTCCAAACTCAACGAAACTTCAATTTTTTTATATCGTTTTTGTTGCGGTGGAAATAGGATATCAAATATTAATTAATTTGAATCACAATTCAGTTCACAACCGCTCTTTGATTTATCCGAAGGAAAAGGTCAAAAGAGGGAAAACCTATTTTGCATCGTAAACACAATGCGGGGAAAGATCTAGGGTTCGGGGTTGGTTAAATTTAGGGAAGGTATTAGCACCCTAAACTTCTGTAGTACTCTACAGGAACCTTTTGTTCAAATGTTTACTATTTGCTTTTTATTGCTTAAGGTATATGTACAAAGGGATTAAAAGTGAGAAAATAAACCTAAGGGGTTAATTCTAAGTTTACTCGGCAAGACATCGCATCTTGTGCCTACGTATCCTTACAGGAGTGGAATCAGAGTAATCGTAGTTCCCCTCAAAAGGGAGGTTAGAGACTTCTTGACTGTGGTCAAGGTCTCAAGGGGAATAAACATGTCTTAAGGACACGCTTACGCGGAGTGTAGGAACTCCAAATTTCTACGTTGAAATGTTAAGTTGTGATTAGGGTTAAATTAGGTTAGGGATTCCGCGGCGGGAAACCCTAAAATGAGCGTGGCGGCTCTTTGACCTAATGCTAGGGGTAAAATTGTAATCTTGCCTGCGGCGAGGCATTTGTGAAAATTAGGGTTTGTGAGGTTGTAAGGGTTTGAAGTTGAGGACTATTGGCGCGGCGACCAAAAGCTAGACCTAACCTTCGGATGTGAAATTAATTATAAAGATGCGACGAAATTAAATATACATACAACGGCAGAAAATAAAGTGCGGAAAGATAAATGCGACAATTGTCTCGCACAATTACATCCCATAAGCAGTTACAATTATAATAGCTAAATATAAAACCGAAAATAAGTTTCAAATTGAACATAATAGCTACAAGAAACAAAACAAACAAAAATGTCAGTATGTGGGGTTAGACGAAAACGAAATCAAAATTGAACGAGAAACAAACCGTATGAATTTTGGAGGACTTTTATGGTCTTTTTAACCAAGGATTTAAATTTGTGAAAAGAGAGATTAATTTTAATTAAAAGAGTTTTGAGTTTTAAAAAAAATTTATTAATAAAAGGTGAAAGTTTGGTTAATTATTCTAAAAAAGAGTTTTAGTGATAATATTTTGAAAAAAAGATTTAATCATTAAAAAACAATTGGTTTAATTTAAAAAATCTTAATGTCAGTTAAAAACACGTTTTACTTTAAAGTTATAAAAAAGTTTTATTATTTGAAAAAAACATTTGATTATTTTATTTAAAAAGAGTTTTAATTAATTTGAAAAAGGTTTTTGGTTATAAAAAAAGAAAGGGCCTTCTTGATTTTTTTAAAAAAAAGATAAACAAAATAAAATAACAAATGGAAAAACAATAAATAATAAAAAAGAGGGTTGGGCCGGTCATCACTCTTCTTCTCTCTGCTCTCTGAGTTTGCGTGTGTTCCTCTCCTTCTTGTTTGCCTCTCACGGATGTTATCTTCTTCTTCTTTTGCATGACCGCCGATTTGTCTTCTTCATCTCTTTTTCCTGAAAAACATGAAAAGCAA
This sequence comes from Lathyrus sativus, assembly GCA_963859935.3. NCBI lineage: Eukaryota > Viridiplantae > Streptophyta > Magnoliopsida > Fabales > Fabaceae > Lathyrus > Lathyrus sativus. Next base: position 538,323,285 of record OZ012741.1, read on the forward strand.
CACAAAAATTGTAATTATATTTTTTGATCCTTACGGAATGATGATGGCCGATGATGCTTTGTCCTGAGGCTAGAGGATTTTTGACGGGGTTTGCTTGGATTTTACGAAAAAGTTCTCCTTTTCTTGTTATGATTTTCGTCCCCTTTATACTTGATTTTTAAATCTTTTTTAATCTCAGATTTAATTTGAATATCTCAATCTTTTTCAATCTCGGATTTGATTTGAGTAGATTTTTATGATGATTTCAGATTTGATTCAATGATGGTGATGCTGATTTTCTTATGATGATATGATCTGATTGATTTGATTTAACTCTATCTGGAATTCATTGGGATTGGATTAGATTAAAAAAGTGTTGAGATTTAAATTTAAAAAGTTAGCAAAGAAGATAAGAGTTTCAAGTTAAATAAAAATTAGAGTTTTCAGTTTAAAAAAAATGAGTTAGAATTTTAAAATAAAAAAATATTTGAATGTTGGTTTTTAAAAAATGTTAGAATTATTTTAAAAACTGTTAGAATTTAATTTTAAAAGGAATTTAGATCTTAATTTTAAAAAAAAGGATAGATTTAATTTATAAAAAAAAGGTTAGATTTAATTTTTTAAAATAGTTAGAAAAAAAGATTTAATTTTAAAAAGATTTAATTTTAAAAGGAAGTTAGAGAAAAAAAGATTTAATTTTTTTAAAAAAGTTAGAAAAAAAGATTTAACTTTATAAAAGTTAGAAAAAAGATTTAACTTTAAAAAGAAGTTAGAAAAAAATATTTAACTTTAAAAAAGTTAGAAAAAAAAGATTTAGCTTTAAAAAAGTTAGAAAAAAAGATTTAATTTTAAAAAGTTAGAAAAAAAAATTTAGCTTTAAAAAGAAGTTAGATTTTTATTTTAAAAAAGGTATTAGAATTTGATTAAAAAAAATGTGTTAGAAATTAATTTAAAAAAGGTTATAAAAAAAATTTACTCTTAAAGAAAAGAAAAAAAGTTAAATTTTAATCTAAATCCTAAAAGTTAGTAAGAAGAGCTTAAAATGATTTAAATAAATAAACTAAATAGAAAAAAAAAGTTAATAAAAAAACATTAGTAAAGTTATAAAAAAAAATATAATTAAATTATTATTAGTTAAAAAAACAAGATTTAAAAAAAAAGTTAATTTATTAAGTTAATCAGAATTTAAAATAAAAATAAAAAAGAAAGGGTAAAATTTGGGGTATTACAGTTGCCCCTATTTAAATAGCTACACCGGATGATTTGAGTGGCGGAGACTCGAGGAATCATGGTGGAGGGATTTAAATATAGATAACCGAAAATTTTGCCCTTATATGTGGCAATATGCAATGTTATAGACAAAACGAAAGCGGACTAATGTAGACAATGCCATGAATATGATATGATGCGTATGCTGGAATGATGAATGCGAAAATGCTGACGAATACGACGACATAGGGACAGATGCTACGAGAAGAACACACTGGGGAAAACGACACGCTGGGACACAGCACAACACCGGGGAATTCTAAAATGATGGTCAACTGGTGCGAACACGACCAATTGTCTTTTTTAGAAAAGGAACGAGATTCTCAAATGGAGATGGTACCTATGAGACGGCCTCCACTGGGGAATCTAAAAGTAAAACTGGACCATGTACGACTGCAAGATCGATCACAGAATGCTGGAGCATTGAGCAAAGAATAACATCCAAGCTTCTGTAAACTATCTCTCGTGACAGGATCAAACGGACTTTTCGGGAATCCGTAGCAAATATACAGGGTGAAAAGAACCGGCTGTATGCCAAAATAAATGGACTTTGAGTGGTTAGAACAAGATCCTAAATGGAGATGACACCTATGAGACGGCCTCCACTTGGGGAATATCTAACAATAAAACTGGATCTACACGACTGCAAGATCGATTACAGAATGCTGGAGCATTGAGCAAAGAATAACATCCAAGCTTCTATAAACTATCCTTCGTGATGGGATCGGACGGACCTTTCGGAAATCCGTATCAAATATACAGGGTAAAGACCGGCTGTATGCCAAAATAAATGGACTTTAATGGGAAATTCCCCGATAAGCTTCTCGAGGGAGAACTGTCACTTATCGTTGGAAGGGACTTACATGCCAAAACGGATAAGCACTCAAATAAAGAGGCTGCTGCTTATCTGATATATAAATCTTCTCATATTTAAGGTCGGTGTCTGGAATACGATTCTGATTTTTCTTAAAGGGTAAACTGAACTTCCTCATACTTCAAGATCGTGCTCTCCTGAATATGATTCTGCTCCTTCTTTTACTAAAGGGTAAATGAACTTCCTCATACTTCAAGATCATGCTCTCCTGAATATGATTCCGCTCCTTCTTTTACTAAAGGGTAAATGAACTTCCTCATACTTCAAGATCGCGCTCTCCTGAATATGATTCCGCTCCTTCTTTTACTAAAGGGTAAATGAACTTCCTCATACTTCAAGATCGTGCTCTCCTGAATATGATTCCGCTCCTTCTTTTACTAAAGGGTAAATGAACTTCTTCATACTTCAAGATCGTGCTCTCCTGAATATGATTCCGCTCCTTCTTTTACTAAAGGGTAAATGAACTTCTTCATACTTCAAGATCGTGCTCTTCTGAATATGATTCCGCTCCTTCTTTTACTAAAGGGTAAATGAACTTCTTCATACTTCAAGATCGTGCTCTCCTGAATATGATTCCGCTCCTTCTTTTACTAAAGGGTAAATGAACTTCTTCATACTTCAAGATCGTGCTCTCCTGAATATGATTCCGCTCCTTCTTTTACTAAAGGGTAAATGAACTTCTTCATACTTCAAGATCGTGCTCTCCTGAATATGATTCCGCTCAAACCTCCCCGTACTTCAAGATCGTGCTCTCCTGAATACGATTTGGTTCAAACCTCCCCATACTTCAAGACGACAGGGAAAATGGAAGCCCAACTGCTCAATGGAGATGGCCATTTACTGTGAGTCATAACGAAGATAGGATTGGCTCCTCAGGCGAGAAATGTCGTTTTTTTTTTTGCAAGAGTAGCAATAATAAGCTTCTCATGTAAGAACTGTTTGTAGAGGTGATAACAGATGATGATAAGCTTCTCTGGTGAGAACAGGTGCGTATCTTGTTGTGTAAGGTTGTGATAAGCTTCTCTGGTGAGAACAATTGCTGATCTCGATAGGCTTCTCAGGTGAGAACAGTCGCATACCGACGCCGTAAGATGTAGGATTGTTATATCGATAGGCTTTTCAGGCGAAAGATGTCGCATACCGATGCTGTAGGATGTACTGATAGATTTCCCAGGCGTGAACTGGCGTGTATCTGTAAAGGATTGTGGTTGATTTTCTTGAAAGATAGTGCAAAATAAATGCACATCCGGGTATAGTGATAAGCTTCTCAGGCGAGAACAGTCGCATATCTGCCAAAGTATGGCGGAAATTTTAAGATGGTGCAAAATAAATGCACGTCCGGTTGGGCTCGACGACCGACAATACTGAGGTTCAATCTAGGATCGAGCTAGAAAGAAGACTGGTAATCAAGACTCCATCGAGGGAATGAACTCGAAGGGTAAATATCTTATCCTGGTGAGGAAAGATAGCTGAAGTAACCGTCGTCCACGAGGATCGAGCTCTGTGGGGAAACTGGAAACACATATGTATTTTATGCTTAGGGCTGACAATCTATTTGGAGAGAATGGACAAACCCCAGTTACTCGGTGGTAACAACCAATGATGGCGAGACACCATGAACCTGTGAATGCTAACGCACATGTTACTGCATATGTTAATATGAATGTATGTTAATGTCTATGTAGTTAAATATGCAGGATGTTATGAAATGAGTATGTAATGGGTATGTGAAATGAATATATGAAATAGGCATGTGATGCTTATGCCCCTGTGTATGCTGACGAAACTGACTATAGACGGGACGAGAGATGAAATAAACATCTCGACGGAGATACCCTGCGTTCTCTGCAACCAATACGTCAATCATGGGAAAAAAATCAATGGTAGAACCAAATCTGGTTTTAAAGTTCTGAATTCTCTGGGGAGAAGGTAATCTGCTTGGGTGCACAGTATCACGTCTTCACATGGGGAGAAAAAAAACCTGAGGGACACTTTCGAGTTACCTAAGAAAAAGTTGTCAGCTTATAGTCTCGCTGGGGACTGTGATGAGGCAATAGTTTAAGAGCCTGTTGCAACACTGAGATTTACTGGGGAATGAAGGCCGCTGTGAGTAAAATCCCTCGGGTGCACGAAGAAAAGTTGTGAAACCCCATGGTTTTGATCTTGAAGGACCTTATAGTAGTCGCCATTTGGTTCCCTTTTTTTAGAAAACACGGTGCCCCAGGATACTTGCGTTGTGAGGTATGGTCATCTCAAGAGGATTTTATAGAGAACACGGAGTCTGGTTGCCCCACTGTTTTCAAACTCTTTGAGAGGTTTGTCAGGTCTCGACGTAACTGGCACAAGTTAATCGTGTTACAACGAAATCTTTGAGAAATAGTTCTTAAGAACGTCAGACTCGCGCTGGTAAGCGAATTGGGAAACTGCCTGCCCCTGTTTAGCAGGATCTTCCAGTTACACGGGTTATGTCCATGTAAATCTCTAAGATATCAAACAAAGTCGTCATGCCTGAAATGCCTATCCTGAGCTTGTCAATGTACACATATATTTGTCTTGAATTTTTGTTTTGAAAAAGATATCGCAATAACTTGTGACTGAAATCACTAGTCAGGATATAAGTTTAAATTATAATGCCAACATGAAATTTTTTTTCTGAGCATAGCTCGTAGGAGTCAGGAAACGTGATCTTGTCGAGTATGCTTTCAACCGAAGTCCTACTTCAATTAGGTCTTTTAAAGGTTGTATCGTGGCTTGGTTCACGGTTTAAGAAACAAAAGGATAAAGGCTCAAAGTTATATTTGTACCCACCCCTTCTTCGTGATGTTCTCCAATCCTAATTCAGTTAATCGGATACGAACGCTCATATCTCAAGCGGATTTGCTATGGTCGAGAACTTATCAAGGCTTTGGACATGGCAGTCACTCACCTATTTCTAATGGCAATTGGTCACACGATTTTGTTCTTTACTAGGGATTATTTATTGTACCCTTTTTGCTTTTATTCCCTAACTTTTGCCTGGACAATGTCTTTTGATCTGACTTTGGAGTCCAGCGGGATGCCCCAGTTTTGCCTAAGTCTCCTTCATAGGTTTTGACTTAGCGGGCTCTTATTTTTTGCACAAGTCGTGTAAATCCTTTGAAAGGCTCGTGACTGCCCCACTCCTTAGGTAACCGAGGGATAGTCATTGTATTGGACTTCTTAAGATGCTAAGGATAAATTCTCGAAGGTTTGCTCTTCCTTTTTGAGGATCTAAGCGCTCGATCGGCTTAACTGAGACCTACCCTGCCCCAGGTTAGGATGAAGGTTCTTAAAAGAAAGAAAAACTCCTACTTCAAGGCTCAAAGAGGTTAACGAGGGATTATCATCCTTATATCTCCAGTGTATGGGATTTGAAACAATGCCTTACATCATCAGCGGGTTTTAATTGAAAGCATACGACAAGAAATCTGACGTTTTAGGTTCGTCATCCTCCCCCCAATTCTCCATCAGAACAAGAGATTGGGTAAAGTTGGCATTATGATTTATGAAAACGTTTTTTTGAATGAGTGAAACGAATGGATTTATTCAAGACAAACATATGCGTTGCATTAATTATTCAAAGATAAACAAGTTCGTACATGCTAAATATGCTTAATCAAAGAGAAATGCATATAAATAAACAAATGAACTGTCGGAAAAATCCTTCTAAATGTTTATGAAATCTTGCATTCAAGAGTAACAGTTTCCTTTGGCGGAGCCTCAATGGAAGGGACGTCTGGTTTATGATCACTGTGAGTCATCATGGCTTGCCCCAGTTATGCTGGTCACATCTTCAACAGTTTTCAGTCGTTGCTTCAAAATAACTTTCCCAGATTCTTTGTTGATCCCGGTCAGATCATCTTGAGGGTTACTGAAATGAAGCGAGCTAGGCCTTTGAATAATTACTGGATTCGACTGATTTGCCACAAGAGTAACAGGCTTTGCGGAGTTTGAACCTGACAAGCGAGGAACCCCGAGAGGAGTCTCGATCTTCGGCTAAGCATCGCCAAAAGACAACTTCTTCGTTTCTAGCAAATTTCTGACAAAGTTCTTAAGAGCGTAGCAATTCTCTAGATCATGGTCGGGCGCACCCTCATGAAATAAATAATGAGCGGCAGCGTTGTAACCTGCAGGTAACGGATTAGGCGGAGGACCCAAAGCACGGGTGGTAATCAGACCTTGTTGTACCAAATGGGGGTATAACTCAGTGAAAGTCATCGGAATTGGAGGACAAGGCTTATACTGCCTCTTACGGGGATAAGGAACCTGATCCTGTGATTGTTGGAGAACAGGAGCGTTGGGCACTCGTTGACTGTTGACAGGAACTTGCATGGGCGGATAACCGGAAAGTTGTTGATAAGCCGGTGCTTGATATATCGGAGCTGACTGCACAGGCTGGTATGTAGGAAACTGCTGATTGAAAGGAGGTGCAACAGTAGCTACATAAGGTTGCTGGCCATATTGAATCGGATAACCTTGAACATAACTCTGCTGAGGTTGCCAAGGTTGAGGAGTAGCCATTTTGCGGTTCCTCGAACGTGTAGGTCCTTTACCATGGTCGGAGTTAGGAGTTTTGCACTTCGGAGGGGTAGCTCGTCGAACTGGTTGAGCACTAGGAGGCACCAAACTGGATTGAAGACCATGAGGAGGTACATTCTTGACAGTAACAGCTGGTTGAGATTCCATAACGGTATTAATAGTCTCAGAAACAACAGTAGGCTGAGTGTCCACCTTCACACTAAGAGCTCGTAACATCTCCAAAATCTACCCTACACTTCCTCGAAGATCTTCGAGTTCATGGCTGACACGGTTGATCTCTTGGTTTTGATCTTCCATTCTTTTGAAGGGTCGTATTGATGCAAAGAACTTAGGGTGACAAAACTGGAAGGTGAGAAAACCGCGTATGAGAAACCGGGGGACACATGCAATGCAAAAGTGTGATGCTAAAATGTGAATGCAAATGAAGATTTCATGGAATTCGAATATTTACGAATATTGCGGAATACCAAGGACAAATTACAAATAATATCCTTGCAACCAAAATAGCTAAATAAAAGCCTAGAAAATCCTAGAGAAGCATCTTCCACAACTTCAGTGAGCAGACGGAGATCCGGAGGAAAATAAATATTCGTAGAGCCTTCTCTTCATGTAGGATTGTATCTCATCATTCTTCGACTGAATCTGCTTTTGAAGTTCTTCGTACTCGCTGACCATCACATGGTATTTGTTCTTCCATGATTCTGTTTCGCGTTGTGATCTCTTCAAAGCGATCTTCAAAGTCTCAGCTTCGGTCATGAAATACTGGACAGGTTCCTCTCTTTGAGGTACAGGATCTTGGCGAGAGTAGGGCATCTTCAACTCAATAGCTCTTCCTCGGACCCATTGAAGGTATGGTTCCATGGACACACAATTAGGTCTTCCCAAACTTTCTTTGTCTTTCCTATGCAGATGATTCCAAGAAGATAGAATCTGATCTTGAAGCTTTTTGTCGTCTTTGAAAAAGATTTTCTCCGCATGAATACCTTTAGGCGGTTCCTTCAAGGGGTATCCCAACTGTCGGCGAGCTAAGACTGGATTGTAGCTGATTCCTCCATTGAAACTGAGCACAGGCACATTGTTGAAGTTTCCACAACTATCAATGATCGATATCCCATCGTACATGCGATTATACCAATCAATATCAGAGTGAGTTAAAGCCATAACTTTTTGCGACCAACGTTCTTGATTAGGTTTCCAGAACGGACCAGACTTGGGTAAGTGAGAAATAAACCACTTGTATAGTAATGGCACACAACATGTAATCATTCCTCCACCATGAAAGTTTCGAAGATGTACTGAATGATAAGTATTACCCAATAGCGTTGGAACTGGATTTCTCCTCATGAAGGTCTTGATTGCATTAAGGTCCACAAACCCCTCAAAACTAGGAAAAAGCAGCAACCCATAAATAAGCAGAGCAAATATTGTCTCAAAGGCAAACATGTCTTTTTGATCGGCATAAAATTGGGCCTTCTTAATTAGGAAGTCCCTGAGAAAACCGGAGGTTCCCCCTTTGGTGATCATATTGTTTTTGACATCGGATATCCTTAGACAAATGGCTTTAGCAATATCTCGTTCTTTAGGGTCTTCCTCCAAAAAAGGGAATGGAGACTTATCCCAGATAGGCAATCCCACCAACTGAGAGTACTCTTCTAAGGTAGGTAAAAGCTGATAATCTGGAAAGGTGAAGCAGTGATAATCTGGATCATAAAACTGTAGCAAAGTCGCAAGAAGTCCTTCGTTTACTTGAACCTTCAACAAAAACAATAGCCTTCCATATCTGTTTTGGAACTGTTCTTGATCTTGAACCAAATCCCTTAGCTTCTCTAGGACTTCCAAATTAAAACCCTTAAAAGTAAATTTCAAAGTATGCTTCCTAGAGTGATCCATGGTATCCTGCAATGTTCATAAATAGAGTTTGAATTCCATGAAATCTTAATGCGATATGATGTTTTATGAATGCAATGCATGAAAACACACAAAGTCCTAGGTTAAAGGAACGTGAGTGGAGTTAAGGTCTACCCATCCCCAAAAGGAGTGTACTATAGGTTAATTGTACCTGCAGAACAAGGTTCTAAAAAGTGCCCAAAGTCATCAGCCCATCTTTCGGATATTATCAACCTTCCGACTGACTCGGGGATTAATAATATTCTCAAGAGAACCTCTTTTGAGTGTAGTATCGCGTAGCAACCATTGTAGGACTACTCCCACATAGTTCCCGCACTACGTCCTAAATAAGGCCAAGGTGGTGTTAAGGTACTACGGTCCTCAATATCACAGACTCTAATCGACCATGGAAAAAATTTTCACGACTACTCGTTCAACCGAACCATTTTCAAAAAGGTCTCAACTGAGCGGTGATTCTCGAATCAGCTTGGTCGGGATTCACTCCCTATAAGCCTCATCGAATATATCCCCATCCTATAATAATGTCACTAGTCCGGGCGTAGGACTTATCTCACAACACAAGGAACCATCCCAAAGTCAGAGTACAATATATACATGCAAATGAATAGCAAAGCAAATAATAATAAATATGAACAAATTAGGGATAACCCTCAAAAGTTAAGAAATCTCCCCAGTGAAGTCGCCATTTTCTGTTGCGGTGGAAATAGGATATCAAATATTAATTAATTTGAATCACAATTCAGTTCACAACCGCTCTTTGATTTATCCGAAGGAAAAGGTCAAAAGAGGGAAAACCTATTTTGCATCGTAAACACAATGCGGGGAAAGATCTAGGGTTCGGGGGTTGGTTAAATTTAGGGAAGGTATTAGCACCCTAAACTTCTGTAGTACTCTACAGGAACCTTTTGTTCAAATGTTTACTATTTGTTTTATTTATTGCTTAAGGTATATGTACAAAGGGATTAAAAGTGAGAAAATAAACCTAAGGGGTTAATTCTAAGTTTACTCGGCAAGACATCGCATCTTGTGCCTACGTATCCTTACAGGAGTGGAATCAGAGTAATCGTAGTTCCCCTCAAAAGGGAGGTTAGAGACTTCTTGACTGTGGTCAAGGTCTCAAGGGGAATAAACATGTCTTAAGGACACGCTTACGCGGAGTGTAGGAACTCCAAATTTCTACGTTGAAATGTTAAGTTGTGATTAGGGTTAAATTAGGTTAGGGATTCCGCGGCGGGAAACCCTAAAATGAGCGCGGCGGCTCTTTGACCTAATGCTAGGGGTAAAATTGTAATCTTGCCTGCGGCGAGGCATTTGTGAAAATTAGGGTTTGTGAGGTTGTAAGGGTTTGAAGTTGAGGACTATTGGCGCGGCGACCAAAAGCTAGACCTAACCTTCGGATGTGAAATTGATTATAAAGATGCGATGAAATTAAATATACATACAACGGCAGAAAATAAAGTGCGGAAAGATAAATGCGACAATTGTCTCGCACAATTACATCCCATAAGCAGTTACAATTATAATAGCTAAATATAAAACCGAAAATAAGTTTCAAATTGAACATAATAGCTGCAAGAAACAAAACAAACAAAAATGTCAGTATGTGGGGTTAGACGAAAACGAAATCAAAATTGAACGAGAAACAAACCGTATGAATTTTGGAGGACTTTTATGGTCTTTTTAACCAAGGATTTAAATTTGTGAAAAGAGAGATTAATTTTAATTAAAAGAGTTTTGAGTTTTAAAAAAAATTTATTAATAAAAGGTGAAAGTTTGGTTAATTATTCTAAAAAAGAGTTTTAGTGATAATATTTTGAAAAAAAGATTTAATCATTAAAAAACAATTGGTTTAATTTAAAAAATTTTAATGTCAGTTAAAAACACGTTTTACTTTAAAGTTATAAAAAAGTTTTATTATTTGAAAAAAACATTTGATTATTTTATTTAAAAAGAGTTTTAATTAATTTGAAAAAGGTTTTTGGTTATAAAAAAAGAAAGGGCCTTCTTGATTTTTTTAAAAAAAGATAAACAAAATAAAATAACAAATGGAAAAACAATAAATAATAAAAAAGAGGGTTGGGCCGGTCATCACTCTTCTTCTCTCTGCTCTCTGAGTTTGCGTGTGTTCCTCTCCTTCTTGTTTGCCTCTCACGGATGTTATCTCTTCTTCTTTTGCATGGCCGCCGATTTGTCTTCTTCATCTCTTTTTCCTGAAAAACATGAAAAGCAACACAAAAATTGTAATTATATTTTTTAATCCTTACGGAATGATGATGGCCGATGATGCTTTGTCCTGAGGCTAGAGGATTTTTGACGGGGTTTGCTTGGACTTTACGAAAAAGTTCTCCTTTTCTTGTTATGATTTTCGTCCCCTTTATACTTGATTTTTAAATCTTTTTTAATCTCAGATTTAATTTGAATATCTCAATCTTTTTCAATCTCGGATTTGATTTGAGTAGATTTTTATGATGATTTCAGATTTGATTCAATGATGGTGATGCTGATTTTCTTATGATGATATGATCTGATTGATTTGATTTAACTCTATCTGGAATTCATTGGGATTGGATTAGATTAAAAAAGTGTTGAGATTTAAATTTAAAAAGTTAGCAAAGAAGATAAGAGTTTCAAGTTAAATAAAAATTAGAGTTTTCAGTTTAAAAAAAATGAGTTAGAATTTTAAAATAAAAAAATATTTGAATGTTGGTTTTTAAAAAATGTTAGAATTATTTTAAAAACTGTTAGAATTTAATTTTAAAAGGAATTTAGATCTTAATTTTAAAAAAAAGGATAGATTTAATTTATAAAAAAAAGGTTAGATTTAATTTTTTAAAATAGTTAGAAAAAAAAGATTTAATTTTAAAAAGATTTAATTTTAAAAGGAAGTTAGAGAAAAAAAGATTTAATTTTTTTAAAAAAGTTAGAAAAAAAGATTTAACTTTATAAAAGTTAGAAAAAAGATTTAACTTTAAAAAGAAGTTAGAAAAAAATATTTAACTTTAAAAAAGTTAGAAAAAAAAGATTTAGCTTTAAAAAAGTTAGAAAAAAAGATTTAATTTTAAAAAGTTAGAAAAAAAAATTTAGCTTTAAAAAGAAGTTAGATTTTTATTTTAAAAAAGGTATTAGAATTTGATTAAAAAAAATGTGTTAGAAATTAATTTAAAAAAGGTTATAAAAAAAATTTACTCTTAAAGAATAGAAAAAAAGTTAAATTTTTATCTAAATCCTAAAAGTTAGTAAGAAGAGCTTAAAATGATTTAAATAAATAAACTAAATAGAAAAAAAAAGTTAATAAAAAAACATTAGTAAAGTTATAAAAAAAAATATAATTAAATTATTATTAGTTAAAAAAACAAGATTTAAAAAAAAGGTTAATTTATTAAGTTAATCAGAATTTAAAATAAAAATAAAAAAGAAAGGGTAAAATTTGGGGTATTACAGTTTTCTTCGTCTCACTTCCTAGATTCCAAATATCATGTTCTTCGTTTTCATCCACTATCTAGAGAGATATTCAAACTACAACTTGGGAGGCTCTATCAAAAAGTGTCACGATTGAATACGAAGCCTATCTAGAATCCATCTAAGGGTTGTCAAGAACCTAACCGCATATCAAACTAGTTCTAAAACGCCATAAATTATGAGTAATGGTGAAGTTTACATACCTCTGAAAAACCTTGTGGAACACTTTTAAACAACCACTAAACCTTCACTTTCTTGGACCAGAATTACTCCATGGATGTTGTAGAAGCTTTGTGGATGCTTGATTTTGCTTAAAACTGGTTAATTCCCAAAAACGAATTTTCACCTTCCACCATTTTTTTCCAACTGATTTTCTGTTATTCTTCCACCATAATCTGTTATGGCAGTTGGGAAATGATCATAGGAATATATGGAATGGGCTTGGATACTTTTGAAGCCCAATAGAAGCTTGTAAGAGTCCAACTCAAAATCCACATTTTTGATTATGGAGCTTCATGAAAATGGTGAAAACAAGGCCAACCAGCTTTCATTTTGATTCATATAAGTTACTTATGATGCAAGGAATATGCGTGGCTGAGATTGAGCCCTTGGAAACGAATCTACGCTGGATTTCCATTATGTTGCTTAAAGATGAAGAAACCATGAATTTGACATAGCAAATGACCTCAAACTTGATTTATACTTTTTCCAATGTTCTTAAAACATTAATTGGACTCAAAAAATGTACCAACATGACATAATTTGGTTCCAAAATGTTTTGGTTTGAACTAGCCCATTTCAAGCTCCTTTTAATTATTCATTCATGAATTCTTCTTCAAGCATTTCTCATCCTAATCCATATCAATGGATTCTTGGTTAATGGTTAGCCAAATAACATTATTTTGAACAACTTTCAAGTTGGACAAAATTTCATCTGAGCTGTGTAAACTGGTGAACTTGACCCATAATCAAAATGGCCTATAATCACAAATTCCCAAAATACCTTTGTCTTGAAAAGCTCATAACTAGAGTTCTACAAATCCAATCATAGACTTCTAGTACTTTCTAGAAAGATAAGAAGATAAGGAACAACATCCATGTTGACCAAAAGTTCATAGGAATCATCCTTCTAGGGCAAAAGTGTCATGCAAGTTGGGTAACTTTCAAGCTCCAATTTCACATGCCTCAGATGCCTGTAACTTGTATGGCTCATAACTTGAGTTCTATAAACCCTATCAAGGACTTCTAGTACTCAAATTAAAGTTATGCTCATGCTCTACAACAATCATGTTAGGTCAAGGTGAGATGAAAATCACATCTTGAGTTAAGTGGTCTTGAAGATAGGCACCAAACTAGGGGATTTTACACTGTCAAGCATAGCAACCCTAGCTTAGGAACTCCTCACACTCTTGATTCATGATAAGTTGACCTTGGAATCATCCCTAGGACATCTCAACACATCAATCCATGATCACATGGCTCTTGAATTAGGTCTCAACCCTCTTCAAATCATCAGTTATCCTAGGGTTGACCAGATGAAACCCTAGTTGTACCAATCTTACGTGTATCTTCATATCCTTCACATAATGACTTGTCTAGGCTTCAAGATGATCTAAATACTTATTAAGATCTCTCTTAAGACCTCAAGTCCAACTCTATGGCTTCAACATCATCATATGACTTCCCACAACTCTCAAGTTAGGAGATATACACATTTGGCTTCAACCACTTTCTCTGAGGATCTTAGACTTCTCTGATAAGGATATCAACCTTTGAACACTTGAGTAAGCCTCTTAGCTAGCTTCATAGTCTTGTGTAGCCCTTGATTGGTAATAATACCTCTTGATCTCCTGCATACATGTTGTCGCTACTGCGAAAATCGGCGCTGGCTGAACAGAAGAGTCGCCACCGTGCGTTATTTATCCCAAAGGAGGGAAAGGAAACGCTCGAGGTAAACCTATCGCAAAACGGGGAAAGGAATGGTCATCGCAACCAAATCCTGGATTCGGGAGTCGGTTACTCAAGGGGAAGGTATTAGCACCCCTCACGTCCGTCGTACTCGACGGGATCCACGCTTGTTTTCGGGTATGGATTGTTATTCTATCTACTCTGCAGGTCAGGGTTAAAAAAGAAAAGAAAATGACTCGGCAAAGTATCGCACTTTATGCCTACGTATTCCCGTCTGGAACGAGAAATCAGAGTCAACGTAGTTCGCCTACCTACGGGAAAGGAGGGGAAGGTTGCTCGCTAGGATATCGCATCCTATGCCTACGTACTTTCACACAGCATGAAAGATCAGAGCAAACGTAGTTCGGGCCACGTACGACACAAGTCTGTCTTGATTGTTTTTATTCCTTCTGAAAAAGGTTTTTCCTGATTAACAGTCCAAGCGGACAAAAATGACGTTTTGATGAGTTCACATTCTTTTACGGAAGAAGTGTCTTTTATTGGATTTGAAATTTTATTGTGTTTTTCTGTTTGTTTTGAGAAAGAAGAGACAGAACTCTAACCTACGGTTGAAAAGGGAATCAAACTAACCTAATGTTATCATGCATGGGTTAAGACCTAGTGTCTATCATGCTCCTCTCTCGCGCAGAGAGAAACAGAGATCCTAAGGGATAAACGGAAACAGAAACGATAACATATATACAATAAAGCAGTAAAATGCATGAATGCAGCAATACAAGCGAGGCAAGGGAGTCCCACTCAACCTCGAACCTAGAAAACAACAGGCAAAAGTGAACAGCATTCACTTTCAACCTAACAGATTAAACAGCAAACAATACAGTCTGGGAAATCCACACAATACATCAAAAATTATAAACAGCAAAAATAAACAGCAACAGCAGTCTTCATCAGCATCTGTCTTCAAGTCATCTCCAAACAGCTACAAGCTTCAAGCAAGCATCAGTCTTCATCTTCACAGTTTTCAAGCAAGGTCTTTGTCATCAGTCTTCAACCTGCAATGGCTTTTCTTCAAGTCTTAATCTCCCAGATGAATATCAGTCAACAAGATGAAATGGATGTTAAACAGTCAATTGCCTACCAAGGGTGGCTCACTGACTGTTAACATGATACAAACAGTTTCCCCTCAAAAGTTCTATCTTTTAAACACATTCACTAATCCTTCCAAAGGAAGGAGGTGGATATTTAAAAGATACTTTGCATCATAGAGAAATAATAGAGGCAAACAAGACCTTCCATGTTTGTGAATCAAGTTTTCTACTCTAGAGCTCTGCCTAGCTCCTAAACCCTACACTCCTCAACAGCTGCCAGCAAAGGATACTCCTAATCAACTCTGGAAGTTGGTCTTCATTCTTTTTGATCTCCAATGGGCTTCATCAGCACAGTCTTCAGCTCAAACCCCAAGCCCCAAACAAGCCCAATACCCCACACAGTCAAAAAATAACCCTAGAGAGGGCACACCACACAGTCAAGCAAATACAAGCAGTATACTAATAGTAATAGTAGAATAGGGGAAACCTAGTAATTTCTAAGGGATCTACTATCTACCCATAACCCCTATAGTCCCATACCCCAAAGATTCACACTACAACTCCTAAAAGAAATGATCTATTACACCTATGTTATCTCTAAACCCTATTTTTAATTCTCCTAATCACACCTAAGCAAATCATCTAAAATTAAGTCCTAAAATCATGAATTAAATTTTATATACAAGCTAAAGTTCTAAGTTAATCACCCTAAAAAGAATGGATCCAAAATGTAAAAGCATCTAATTAAACTAAAATCAACAATATCATGAATCAAATTAAACCACTTAAAAAGCTATTTAAAAGAAAAATGCACAAAAAATATAAAATAAAATGAAATGCTAATTTTTTTTTATATGATAATTTTCTTAACAAAAATATGAAAAGGATGCAAAAACAACCATTAAAAAATATGCAATTTTCTATTTGTTATGAATTTTGGAAGAATTAAAAATAAAAGGATGAAATTAATATGAGTTAAAATGGATATGGGGTGCAGTAAGCATTTTATTCAGTTAAAACATGAGGATGGGCCCAGACTGGGGGGCGCGCATAGCAAAGCGCGTTTGGGCCCAATGCATGCTCAGAAAATACAAAAAAAACAATAAAGTGGAACGGTGCAGAAAGCAGAAAAACTAGTTGAAAACACATTGGGCCTGAGTGAATGGGGTGCGAATATCAAATGCAACTTGAGCCCAGAAGAGTGATTAAATGAAACGCAGCGTATTGCTGCATGATATCTCCCTCCAAATTCGTTTTAAACGCTGGCCATTAGATCAGATTGCAAGTCAAAGTCTCCCACTTAATCCAACGGTCAGGGTATCGTCTTCAACCTTGGACAAACCCTAGCTGGAAATCCCTCTCCCATGCACGATCCTTCTCCTCCTCTGTTCTCCCTCAAACCTCAATGAAATTCCATGCTATAAAAACCAAAAATGATCCATTCTCTTCCCTCTACACAGCCATGGCATTAGTTTCTTCTAAAGCTCAATCCACATCCAAACCCGATAGGTAGAAGGTATTGACTCCACCATTTTACACTGATATCCATCATGCTAATTCCTTCTAATTCTTACCCTAACATGATCTACACACTTTGCTGATCACTCTCATATATCTAACCAGCATTATCAAGCCCTAGCCTAGGAGTTCTAAGCCCTAACAGCTTTGGTGCACCAATGGCAACCTCCATGAATTGTCTTCAAATTCACCAGTATTAATCATCTAACCAATCCTAACCATTCTAACCTAATAATTCTCTAACATGCTAACTAATCTAGCCAATTCGAAAGGAAAACTAACCTGGTGTAAATGGTGAAAACAGGTGTAGAATTCTTTGGATCCAAGGCTTGCAATGCTTGGGAATTGATCAACACACTTGATTCTTTGTTCTGTATGCAAAAGTTCTTGCTCCAATGCCTTAGATCCTTGTAACCACTTCTTCTTGCACTTTGGATGATGAAGATGGATAGCACGAATTCTTGTGATTTCCTCTCCAAATCTTGCTTGCAATGAACTCAGGGATGATTCTTGAGTGAGTTTAGATCATGAAATTGAAGGATTGATGAAGAATTAAAGAGATTGGAATGGTTTTGCACAATTGAGGAATGGAATGCAACTATGTGTTTTGATCAAAATGGATCACCAACCCTTGAATGAAGCCTCTCAATTCAATATATAGATGACATTAGAAAGCTCTAGAACTTTGTAGAAACTTCTTGTGCACACTTTCCTTGAGTTTTGGATATGTTAACTTCACACATAAGTAACCAAGCATAACTTCCAAATTTTGAACCAAACTCAAAAATCTACTTTTTCCAATGTTCTTAAAACATTTTTTACAATCAAAATGACCTATAATTTCATCCCATTTGGCCAAGTTATGAAAAATCTCAATTTTAAGTCATTTTTATTCATTAAATTCCCTTTTAAATGACCAAATTTGAAACCTTGAGCTATGAGCCTTTCCAAACTTTCATGATCACTTTTCTAGACTCAAAATGTCATTTGGAGCAAGTTTTATGTTGTGAAGTTTTTCATTTGAAGCTTCCTTGTATGAGTTTTGGACATAGGCTTGAAATGACCTGTAATTCTCAGATGACCAAAATACCCTTTGCTTGCCAAGACCATAAGTAGAGTTCCACAAATCATATGAAGGAATACCATACCTTTCTAGAAAGCTAAGACAATGAGGAACAACTCTTATGTTGACCAGAAATTCATTTGAAATCTCCTTGAGGGGTAAAAGTTGCTTGGAAGACAAGTAACTTTCACAGACAAAATTTCAGATACCTCAGATGACCTGTAACTTGCAAGGACCATAACTTGAGTTCTATAAATCTCATTTATGTCTTCCACCACTCAAATTAAAGTTCTTGATATCCTCTACAAGTTTCATGTTGGCCAAGGATCCATTTGAAGCTTGCATTTTGACTTATCTTGCTTGGAAGTTTGACCTAAATCAGGGGATTTTACACAGAAACCCTAATTTAGAAACTCCTCTTCTTCTTGATTTCTATTGATTTCTTCTTGGCACAATACCACATCCTTATCCACATGTCAAATGATGAACCCCACATCTCTCAGATAGACCTTGATGCCCTTCAATCAGTCATTTGACCTAAGGTTGACCCAGGGTTGACCCAGATGAAACCCTAGTTGACTGTCTTCAACTGCAACTCTTGTGATCACATCAATAACTTGTCTCCCTTTCAAAATGACTCTCTAGGTCCTCTATGATGTCTATATGTCCTCCATGCCTTCAATTCACAGCTCACAACTTCTTTGATGATCTTCAAATACACTCAAGATAGGAGATAGATTCACTGCTTGATCCACAGACTTCTTTAGACTTCAATTTCTTTCTGATGACTTGGATATGCTTGAATTTGAATAATAACCTCTTGATAGACTCATGGAGATGAGAATAGTGCTTGGTCCCTTTTTGGATGATTTGCTATGCTATGTTATGCAGATGATTAGACTATGTACATGACTCTATATGCAAATGCTAATGTAATTGAAACATAAACCAAGTGATATAGGTTGAGCAAATTTTAGGGTGCAACAGCTGCCCCTATTCAAGCGACTTGGACCCGATTGGGTGAAGAGCGAACGGCCTTCAAACATTCGAGGTACGAGACGGTTGAATACTAAGAACCCGAAAATTTGCCAACCGCAGAAATAAACTGCACCACTGCTTGGGGAATGACATTCATCAACTGAATCTAACTGTTACAGCAACCAACTGATTCATTAGCGACCGTGCC
Source organism: Lathyrus sativus (assembly GCA_963859935.3). Lineage (NCBI taxonomy): Eukaryota > Viridiplantae > Streptophyta > Magnoliopsida > Fabales > Fabaceae > Lathyrus > Lathyrus sativus. The sequence goes on from OZ012741.1 coordinate 538,342,094, forward strand.
GGGGATTATTTTCATCAGCCTGAAAAAGATTCTATCATAGCGGGGATAACACTTTGCCCATGTCAGGACGCCTGTTTCGTCAACACAAAGAAATCTCCACTAAACTTGTCCACGTAAGGACTCCACCTGCCGTCAACACGGAAAAATCTCGGCGACTTCGCTGGGGATGACTCGTCTGCATTTCCTCAGGAATAAATCGTCCACGTTAGGAATAAACTCTTCCACGTTAGGAATAAACTCTTGTCTATGTTAGGAATAACCTTTCCACGTTAGGAATAAGACTTCGTCTGGATTTGTCCACGTCAGGATTAAACTCTCCACGTTAGGAATAACCTCGTCCACGTTAGGACTCACCTTTCCACGTCAGGAACAACCTTTCCACGTAAGGAATACATCTCCTTTCCACGTAAGGAATACACTTTCTTTCCACGTTAGGAATCACATCTTTCCATGTAAGGAATCCATCTTTCCACGTAAGGAATATCTCTTTCCACGTAAGGAATCATCTATCGTCTTGATTTGTTCACGTAAGGACTCGCATCTCGTCTTGATTTTTCCACGTAAGCACTCGCATCTCGTCTGCACAAGAAAATCTTATCAACATGGGGGTAACATCGTCCACGTCAGGACACCGTTCGTTGACCTGAAAAAATATAAATTCATCCACGTCAGGACTCACGCATCTTCGACCCGCTGGGGAAATAAAACTTGTCCACGTCAGGACTCACGCTTCACCAACACGAAGAAAGATAAATCCGTCCACGTCAGGACTCGCGCATCTTGTCGTCATGAAGAATTATAAACTTGTCCACGTCAGGACGCACATTTCACCATTACGAATAAAGATATCTGCTGGAAATAAATGGTCCACGTCAGGACACCAACACAAAGAGTAATCAATTTTGTCAACGTCATGACTTCACATTCCACCAATACCGAGAAATTGAATCTGTCCATGTTAGGACTAGCACATCTCATCACCCCGGGGAAATAAATCTGTCCACGTCAGGACACCCATTTCTCCGTCAATATAGGAATAAATTGTCCACGTCAGGACCCATTTCTCCTTTGATCCCAACCCACAAACTTCTTAACACTGACGTGACAGCGACTTTGAGGCAGACTCTACTGGGGATATTTGGAAACCAAACTACCGGACGCCTGCTCTGATAACCGGCGACAGCCTCTGAAATTCTGATTCATGGAACCCTTTGATGCCGACGTAACAACAAATTTGAATCAAATAATCCGCTGGTCGGACTAGAGACACTTCAACAAACAACTCTGGCGGGGAAAACAAGAGATAACTCTGCTCGGGGACAAAGAGAAACTTTGCCTAATAACTTTGTGGGGGAATAATGCCAAAATTGACATTATCGTTGAATGTCTCACGCCGAGATCTTGAATGTTTGGTAATTCATTTGAGCAAGAGTTCCCTCCATCTGCAAGAGAAACAATACTTGAAACAAATAGTTAGCCAACCTGGTTCATGTTTCAAAATGCATATGCTTGACAATGACACCATGCTCCATACGACATGGAAATGCTACGCGCCTTTATTTGGTAGATGCAAATATGACACTATATGCCAATGCAAATGCAGGCTCGAACTGCTGGGATACAGAAAACCGCTTCAGCAAAATAAATGCTGAAGACAAAGCCAACTCCGCTGGGGGTAGCCAGGTGCTACAGAATTATTCCAGCAAAATAAATGCTGGAAAAGTGAAGCCAACTTTGCTGGGATATTGGGAATTTAACCAAGCACCTCATTGAAGTAACACCCTGCTGGGGAATATAACTCTGCTGGGGAATAACAGATGTGCCAAGTATGATTGGGCTTCTGCTGGGGAATGAATAGGTATCACACGGTATTCCGACAAAATAAATGTCGGGACACACAACCAACTCTGCCGGGGAGAGTCTTCTTCTTTGAGTTCCACTGGGAGGAAAGGAAACACTTGCTGGAAAGAGAACTCCACTGGGGATGGAATGATTCTCTTGGGGAAAGTCAACTGACTCCGCTGGGGGAGAGTAAATGACCCTACTGGGAAGGGTAAACTGCCTGAGCACAGCTCACGAATTGGAAATGTTATCTTCTGAGGCTAAACCACTCTGCTTGAGATGGGAATCCTTTTGGGGGACACCACACTGCCTGAATACAGCTTTCGATCTGTGAACCGCCAAACTCTGCTGAGGATAAACGACTTTGCTGGAGCATGTCCTGTGGATAAGCCACGACTAGCTGGGGAATTCGATCCTTCTTTGGTAAGTAACATTGTTATCTTAGAAGTGCGACCTGCATGGGGATCGAGTTTTTTGCTGCGAGCTTCTGATCCATACTGCACTCTTTTGATCGTTCATTTCATACGGCTACGAACCCTGCAACAACACAAACAAGACAAGACAAGTCTACGCAACCAAATCTATTCAGGTTAGCATTAGTGACATTATTTTCAGTTAATTCAAAGTTTTAGCAATTATTGGCAAGGGCCAGCGACGTTATACACATGCTAGTTTCATCAAACCTAGGCGTTTATCATGCACAAAACAGTAAAGAACCAGCATCAAATACTGAATAACATGTTTTATTGATAGGGCCCCTGAATGGGCGGAGTTTTGTACACGGGATGTAACTCCTGAAAAGAGGAAGCTACGCACAACAAATATACAAGTATGCACAAGAAGCATAAATATATCGACAAATCAAATTTGTACACATGTCGGCAACGGGATGCAGACGAACATCATGAACTGATCCTCCTATGACTCGCCCGACTCTAATGCTTTCCCGGTATCCACACTTCCGAAGAGATTGTATCTGATAATCGACCCCTCAGGTATATTCTCCCGCACCAATGCTCAATGTAGTATCAAATTCGGACCGCAGTCATTTGCTTTTCAAATCCCTAACTTTTGCGTGAACCGCCCTTTACAGGTTTTCAGTTCACCGGGATACCCCTTTTTGCCGAAGCCGCCCAGTGTAGGTTTTCAACTTCGCGGGTGTACATTTTTTCATTTTATCCCTAACTTTTGCCCGAACCTTTCATTTTGTTTTTGGTTCGCCAGGATGCCCCATTTTTGCCTGGACTCTCTTTTTTCTGTCCAGCGGGTCAATTTTAAGCAAAGTATTTTTTAACTGCGTCCGAATTCACAGGCGACGTAAAGTCTTCACCGTCCATGGTGGGCAACAATAAAGCCCCTCCTGAAAAGACTTTTCTGACAACATATGGCCCTTCGTAGTTGGGGGTCCACTTGCCCCTGTGATCTGCCTGCGGCGGGAGAATCCTTTTCAGCACAAGGTCGCCCGTCTGAAAGCTCCGAGGATGTATCTTCTTATCATATGCTTTCTTCATTCGGCTCTGGTACAATCGACCGTATGCTAGAGAAGCTAGCCTCTTCTCATCCATTAAACTCAGCTGGTTCAACCTGTCTTTCACCCATTCTGCCTCGTCTAGTTGGACATCTCGTAGCACTCTCAGAGAAGGAATCTCGACTTCCAGTGGTAGTACTGCTTCCATTCCATACACCAACGAGAACGGGGTTGCCCCGGTTGATGTGCGTACCGTCGTACGATAACCGTGCAAAGTGAAAGGTAGCATCTCATGCCAATCCTTATAGGTCACCACCATCTTCTGAACGATCTTCTTTATATTCTTATTGGCCGCTTCAACAGCGCCGTTCATCTTGGGTCTGTAAGGGGAGGAGTTGTGATGCTCAACCTTGAAATTCTGACAGAGCTCCTTCATCATTTTGTTGTTCAGGTTTGAACCGTTGTCAGTGATTATCCGCTCGGGGATTCCATATCTGCAGATGATATCTCTCTTGATGAATTTGGCTACCACCTGCTTAGTCACATTTGCGTAAGACGCCGCTTCCACCCACTTGGTGAAATAATCGATTGCTACTAGAATGAACCGGTGTCCATTAGAAGCTGTCGGCTCGATCTTTCCAATCATATCGATTCCCCACATCGAGAATGGCCATGGTGACGACATCACATTCAGAGGACTCGGAGGCACATGGATCTTATCTGCATATATTTGGCACTTGTGGCACTTCCTCGCAAACTTGAAACAATCAGTTTCCATAGTTAGCCAAAAATAACCTGCCCGCAACAGCTTCCTCGTCATAGCATGCCCGCCAGCATGCGTACCAAATGTACCTTCATGTATTTCCTCCATGAGCAACTTTGCCTCTTTTTCATCCACACAACACAACAGCACCAAGTCGTGATTTCTTCTGTATAAGACACCGTCCGGATTCAAGTAGAAATTACCCGCCAATCTCCTGAGAGTCTTCTGATCTTGACTGGATGCCCCAGCCGGATACTCTTTATTCTTCAGGAAATTGAGGATATCGAAATACCATGGTTTATCGTCGGATGTTTCGTCAATAGCAAACACGAAGGCAGGTCTGTCAAGCCGAGAGATAACAATTCTGGGAGACTCATTCCAGAAGTTGACTTTGTACATGGAAGACAAAGTGGCCAGGGCGTCAGCCATCTGATTCTCTGCTCGCGATACATGATGTAATTCAACCTTGTCAAAGAAAGGCAACAATCTCCTCGCATAATTCATGTACGGTATCAAATTGGGATGACGTGTCTCCCATTCCCCTTTTATCTGATTCACTACCAGAGCTGAGTCTCCGTATACATCCAAACTTTTGATTCGCAAATCAATGGCCTCTTCAAGCCCCATGATACAGGCTTCGTATTCGGCTTCATTATTGGTAACTGGAAAGGTCAATCGAGCGGTAAACGGGATGTGCGACCCGTGTGGAGTAGTGATGATTGCCCCTATTCCGCTACCGTAAGCGTTTACAGCTCCGTCAAATATCAACTTCCACTTGGAACCCAATTCTGGTCCTTCGTCCGGCAACGGCTCTTCACAATCTTTCATCTTTAGGTACATGATATCCTCGTCAGGAAAATCAAACCTCATCGATTGGTAATCTTCAATTGGCTGCTCTGCCAAGTACTCAGACAGTACACTCCCCTTTATGGCCTTCTGCGAGACGTACTGGATGTCATATTCAGTCAAGACCATCTGCCAGCGGGCAATTCTCCCCGATAATGCCTGCTTTTCAAATACATATTTGATAGGATCCATCTTCGAGATGAGCATGGTTGTATGATTCAGCATGTATTGCCTCAAACGCTTGGCGGCCCAGGCTAGCGCGCAACAAGTCTTTTCAAGCATTGAATATCGAGATTCACATTCAGTAAATTTCTTACTCAAGTAGTAGATCGCATGCTCTTTTCTTCCTGTCTCGTCGTGCTGACCGAGAACACAACCCATACTTCCCTCAAGAACTGTCAAATACATAATCAAGGGTCTCCCTGCCACTGGGGGTATCAAAACAGGAGGCTCCTGCAAATACTGCTTTATTTTATCGAACGCCTTTTGACAATTTTCGTTCCACGTTACAACCTGGTCTTTTTTCAACAGCTTGAATAATGGCTCACACGTAGCTGTCAGGTGAGATATGAACCGGGCGATGTAGTTCAACCTCCCTAAAAACCCGCGCACCTCTTTCTCTGTTCTAGGCGTCGGCATCTCTTGTATTACTTTTATTTTTGCAGGATCAACCTCTATTCCTTTTTCGCTCACGATAAACCCCAGCAGTTTACCCGATCTCACCCCGAAGGTGCACTTGTTAGGGTTCAGTCTCAGCCTGAACTTCCTAAGCCTTTTGAATAACTTCAGCAGATTCACCAAATGCTCTTCCTCCGTCTGGGATTTGGCAATCATATCATCGACATAAACTTCGATCTCCTTATGCATCATATCATGGAAAAGAGTCGTCATTGCACGCTGATACGTTGCCCCAGCATTCTTCAATCCGAAGGGCATCACTTTATAACAAAATGTTCCCCAAGGCATTATGAAAGTAGTCTTCTCCATGTCCTCTGGCGCCATTTTAATCTGATTATAGCCCGAGAAGCCATCCATGAAGGAGAATACGGAGAATTGAGCAGTGTTGTCAACTAGCACATCGATGTGAGGAAGCGGAAAATCATCTTTCGGGCTCGCTTTATTCAAATCACGGTAGTCTACGCACATTCTCACTTTACCGTCTTTCTTTGGCACTGGTACAATGTTAGCGACCCATGAGGGATATTTTGTCACAGCTAGGAAACCAGCATCCCACTGTTTTTGAACCTCTTCTTTAATCTTCACTGCCATATCGGGTCTAGTTCTGCGAAGTTTCTGCTTGACCGGCGGGCATTCTTCTTTCAACGGCAAGCGGTGCACAACCATATCTGTATCAAGCCCAGGCATGTCTTCATATGACCAAGCGAACATATCACTATACTCTCTGAGCATTTCAACCAGTCTTCGCTTGACGTCGCTCTGCAGCGCGGCTCCTATACGAATATTCTTTTCAACCCCTTCTGACCCCAGGTTAATAATTTCGATGACCTCCTCATGAGGCAGAATGACTCGTTCTTCTTGCTTCACCAACCAAGACAATTCTTCGGGAACGTCACCATCTTCAACAATCTCTTCTTCGGCCTGAAATACCGGGTGCTCAAAGTCGAGACGAGTCATAGGTGGTTCAATGATGTCATCTGAAAATGTTATCCTACAAAAGGAATGGTTAAATGCTTCAAAATGCGTATAAAGCGCATAACCACGTTGCCATTTTATTGTAAAACACAAAACAAGAAAAACAGGGATCGCAATATTTGCACATGAAAAAACTCCTTTTATTTAATGATTAAACACACAATGTTCATAACAGCACGACCCTAGGCAAATCATGATGCCCCGGGCAAGACACCAGATTGTTCAACAATTAAAAAACAAAGCATTACTGTTCAAGAGTCACAGGAACAATCTCCTGAATAGACCAATTGCACAATCCTTGTCCTGGCACGCTCGGCTGAATCCAGGCGTCCATATCGCAGTCGCTGTCTCCTTCGTCAGACTCTGAAGCAGCGTTAATGGTCTCATGACATACTCCACTGGCAGTGATGGTTATTGGTCCTCTGAAACGGGGTGCCCCCACAGCAGGTGTTGATGACGACGGTTGATATCCCAGCCCGAATCGGTCCATCTTTACGGGAATATCTAGCACTTTGCCCCAACCCTTGGTCTCACCGGTCTCTACTAGAGCTTGAGCTTCTTTGTATGACGAGACGGCGAACTCCGACGCTTTACTCGGCCCGGGACCTTTGTCCTTGATGCGCAACCCTTCAAATGCCTGACAGGGTGTTTCATGAATCTCGCCATCGACCTCCACATACTTAAATGATGACAGATGGCTGACCAGTATATCTTCTTCTCCACATACAGTGACCACGCTGTCCCCTACCATGTATTTCAACTTTTGATGCAAGGTAGACGTGACTGCCCCAGCCCCATGGATCCAGGGTTGTCCGAGAAGGCAGCTGTATGTTGGCTGGATGTTCATGATATAAAATTCAGTTGCGAAAACCTCTGGCCCCACCTGTAGAGGTAATGTTATGGATCCAAAAACTGTTCTTCGCGTACCATCAAATGCCCTGACCACCAAGTCACTGGGCGTACAGAGGATTCCTCTGACATCCAGTTTCATCATCGCTTTCTTGGGCAGCACATTCAAAGACGATCCGGTATCGACCAGCACGTGAGACATGACTGATCCTCTACACTCCACAGAGACGTGTAACGCCATATTATGCTCTCTCCCCTTCGGGGTCAAATCAAAATCGGTAAAGCCCAAGCTATGGCCTGCATTCACATGCGCTAACACCCCCTCCAGCTGATTCACGGAAACATCTTGGGGTACGAAGGAAGTATCCAGGACTTTCAACAATGCGTTTCTGTGAGCTTCAGAACACAATAGCAACGACAGTATAGATATCTTTGACGGCGTCTGCTGAAGATGCTCAACAATCTTATAATCACTTTTACGAATCAAGCGCATGAGCTCTTCCACATCCTTCGATGTCGTTTCTTTTCCGCTTGCCTGCACAGGGACAGTCTCAATCATCTTTCCTTTTCCCTTTGCCAGTCTTTCAGCCTCTACCTCAGGCGATATGAAGATTCTCCCACTCCTTGTCATACCTCCGGTACCGACAACATTGTCTACAGTCTCAGCTGGCTGCTTATTAACATCAATTTTTACCCCATCACAATACACTTCCAACCCATAGGACCAGGGGACTGCCTTAGTGCTCTCGTACGGGATTGGTCCGGCCTTGGTGATGGTGATCGGCGGTCTCTTGGCCGGTGCTGTTATAGTGATTGTCTTTCGAGGAATCGTTACAGTAGCCACATCACTTTGCTTGTCTGCTAATACCCCTGCAGGTTCTTCAATTGCTGCTCGGTCAAATTGCAATGTGCCGCCATCTATTAAAGCCTGAATACCTTTCTTTAAGTCATCACAACCCCCAGCTAGGGACCAGCACTCTAGACAATACTCGTCGCACCCTGGATACACACCACCTTGCAATAATTTGCTCTTTATCTCGCACAACGGTGTCTTGAGGTCATCAACATGCATAATCAAATTCAAATCCTCCTCCGTCAAAATGGCGTTTGCCCCATGGTTGGGCATGGGCTTTTGCACTATATTCGGACCCGCCGTTCCAAAATTGATAGCCTTATTATCCAATAGATCCTGCACTACATGTTTGAACGCATGACAACCCTCTACATCGTGGCCAGGAGCCCCAGAGTGGAATTCACAGTGCCTGCTTGCATCATAACCGTACGGAGGAGTGTCTGTTATTGGCGCCAGAGTTCTCTTCTCCACCAAGTTCAAACCCAATAACGTCTGTAGTAAATCCGTATACGTTGAAGGAGGCTTTTCAAACACCCTCCTTGGTTTGCCCCCCTGGAATCTGCGCTGGGCAGGCTGTGCCCCCTGTTGTGGCTGCTGTTGCTGCTGTTGTTGTTGTTGAAATGGTTGTTGCTAAAACGGAATAGTAACGCTTGCCACCTGCTGCGGCTGATTGTACTGGTTTCGACCTCTGCCCCGGCCTCGGCCTCGGCCCCCAAACATTGCGCTTGCTTCGCCCTGACGGCGCCCACCAAAAGCCCTTCTATTATTTCCAGCCGAAGTGGATTCCTCAGCTTGGAATCTTCCCTGCTTAATGTTGCTTTCAATCTTCTCTCCCATCAGGATTAAGTCTGAGAAACTGCCCAAAGAAGTGTGAAACAACTTGTCATAAAACATGCCGGTGAATGTTCCTATGAACATGTCATTCATTTCCTTGTCCTCTAGAGGAGGATGAACTCTAGCAGCCATGTCGCGCCATCTCTGCGCATACTCTTTGAAGCTCTCGCCCTTCTTCTGGGACAACCCCTGCAATTGGACCCGGTTGGGTGCCAAGTCACTGTTGTACTTATAGTGAGCTACAAATGCTTCAGCCAGCTGCTTCCATGTCTTTATATGTGTTGGTTCCAATCCCATATACCACTCGAGGGACGGACCAGACAAGCTATCTTGAAAGAAATGCATTAGCATCCTCTCATCGTTAGAATACGCCGACATCCTTCTGTAATATGACCGCACGTGCACCTTTGGACAGGTGTCCCCCTTATACTTGTCAAACGTGGGAGCTTTGAATTTGATTGGCACCCTCAGGCTAGGCACTAGACCCATTGTTGACATATCTAAGCCAACAACACTTTGATTTACGACCCCCCTCATCTGCTCCTCTAGCATTCTGATCCTCTGGGAGTCATCCATAGGCCCCTCGAAACCTCCACCGGAGAAAGCGTCCTCTTGCTGGTCTTCTTGCCAATTACCATTCCCAGCTCCAAATCCATCGTATCCGTTGTTACGGCCAGCTCTGGTCTGATTCATTATCGGGCCTCGCCCCCTGTTACCGTACCCCGGAGCAACTCCAGCAGGTCCAAAAGTCATTAACCCAGCGCCATTTCCATTTCCGAATCCTCCATAACCCTGATTAGTCATACCATATCCGTCCTGCCCGAAGCCTTGAGCATTGAAGTCGTACTTCCCAGTATTATCGAATCCCTGGTCGTTGAACCCGAATCCAGCATTACCGAAGCCATTGCCTCCCATATTATCACCCAGGTTAACATCTCCAAGCCCAACATTGTTAACGATAGTCTCGTTCCCCATTCCAACGTTACCGTTCCCGGCAGCAGCGCCGTTGTTGACATTAACAGCAGGTATATTGACTACAGGTGGAGCCACTGGTGTGGGAGTACCATCCCCATGAATAGTGTCGACTCGCACAGACTGATGATCCTCATTTCCGTGCCCAGCATTTTTGACCAACAGAGGCTGCACCAAGGCTTGCAAACTCTCCTGCCCTTTCGCAATGGTCTCCGTTGTCTGCATGAAGAGCGCCAGCTTCTCACGCATGTCTTGCATCTCATTCTGCATTTGATCCATGATTCTTCGACAGTTGGTACGAGTGGAGTATCGGTGCGGGCGCTGATCTTCAATCCTAAAAAGACCTGGTACAGTGCAAGGAATGAGATACCACGCAATAATCACCTGTAATGCAATATGAATGGGAATGCAATGCAATATGTGTCTGTGCATTAGGGAATATCATTCCCCGATTCTAGTGCGAAGGTGCCAGTGCAGTGACAGTGCTAGCAATGCGGTGATCGGAGCTGAATCATAGAAAACCTCATATATTGCAGAGAAATCCATTAAACCAAGAATACAATATCACTGAGCGTACAATAAGAAGGCATGACCTCAACCAACAATCCTGGTGATGGTCAGCGCTATGCAAATAAAGCATACAAATTAATACATGAGACGATCAAGTACTCCCATAAGCCCGGTACTCTTCTATTAACTTCTTGGTCTCTGGATGGCTTGGTCGGGTAAGCAGACCCTCAACAAGTTGATTTCTTCGCTTGAGCACACGTCGCACGTCACTAGCGGTTTCCTCCCATGCCCCTTCTCCGAAGCGATCCTCTAGCTTCCGCTTCTGAGACACGGCTTCGTTCCTGCCTTCGATGGCCTTGTTCAATGCATTCTGGAGACTATATCTGGTCATCACCTCTTCTTCATACTTCTTAATGCTAGCCTTCAACTGTTCTTCGAGTTGAGAAATTTGCTGCTTCAATTTATCTTCCCTCTTTTTATTGTTGGTTAGCGTAGCATTCCAAGTCTTGTTACAAGAAGAGATTTCTCGGTGGGCGGCGTCGAGTGCTTTCTTTTTGGACTCCAGCATGTCATGAGAGCTTCTGAACTCTTTACCCAGACGTTCGCGCTTCTTTTTCTCTTCAGTCAACTCAGCACCTAGCCTGTTTACTAACTCGATCTGCTGTTGGAAGGAGTGCACAACCTTGTTCTTCTCGCTACGCATCTGAGCCAATTCTTTTTCTAACCCTTCATTGATCTTCATCAAGGCTTCTTTTTCTTTTACAACTTGCTCGTAGGCCTCCCTAGTAACCATAGTTGGTTCTTCCACCGGAATATGAACAGGGACTGGTGCAGCCGGAAATGGCATCAGCAACTGCCTTGCTCTCTCTTGGATCCAAACTTTGTAGGGTGCATAAGCCTGACAATCATTCTTCCCCAACAGTGGTTTCCCTCTTCTGTTAATACGCATCCAGGCATGCTGAAGCTTGGCTAGTAACTCTCCATTCAAATCACCGGTGAAGTACAGAGATTCCTGTACTTCCTCCTCCTGAGGTGGGTTCTTCAACGCGTATCCGAACTGGCGAACGAACAGAGATGGGTTGTAGTTGATACACCCTTTTCTTCCTATCAACGGAACATTAGGATATCCAGAACAACTGAAAATAAGCTCAGACCCCAACAAGTCTCGGTCAAACCACTCAATGTCTTCAGAAGATAGCCTCATCATGCGCTCTGGCCAGTCAGCTGTAGTTGCACTGTCCATAAAAGGTCCCTTCAGGGGAAGATGACTCTTAAACCACATGTTCAACAACGGCGCACAACAGTAAACAGCCTTTCCCCTTCTGTTTTCATTTTTGTAGTGCAATGAGTGATAGAGATCTCCAATCAAAGTGGGTACCCGGGTTGCCAGCAGCAAACAGATGGAAAGCGTCCAAGTCCACAAAATTAGGTAAGTTGGGAAACAACACTATTCCGTAAATGCATAGAGCCAAGATAGCATTAAAGACTATCCAGCACCCGCTCTTGGCATACTCTTGAGCTTTGCCAACCAGAAAATCAAGGGAGAAACCTGGAACCCCAAGCCAGGAAGTCACTAATAGTTCAGCAGCGTTCATGTGCAAGGCCTTAGCTAAGTCCTCCAACTTGGGCTCAGCGGCAGAATGAATAAAAGGAACCTTGTTCTGTACTGGTAGCTCGGTAAACTCTACATACTCTTCAATGGTAGGCCCCAAAATAAAGTCAGCAAACGTGAAACATCTCAATACAGGGTCATAGAATTGCATCAAGGTGTACAGCCCATTCATCTCAACAGCAGTTGGCTTGCAGACTAGTCTCAACAATCTTCCATGACTCATCCTGAAACTTCTCCTAACCTCCTCATCAGCAAGGGACATCAGACCAAGTAGGGGAGTAATGTCAGGTGTAGGTAGCTTATACGCAACTGTCTTTCTCAAACCAGCCATGATCAATAAGCAGAAGTCCGGGCACTAGAACCAGGGAATATGCAAATGCACCTGCAGCACAGACACACGTTAATGGGATGCAATGATAATGGTTATGCAAACAATGCAATGCAAATACATGCAACAGGGACCAAATTCCATGGCTGAGAAGCCTGAACCATATCAAAAAGTCTCAGATAGACTCTCCAGAATTCCTCAAACCCTGGTCTCAGATAGACCCCATACAAAGCTCCAACATTGGTCTCTGATAGACCCCACAACATAACTCTGACTGGTCTCTGATAGACCTCATATCATAACTCCAACTGGTCTCTGACAGACCTCGCAACTGTCTATGAATACCCAGGATCTCAGATCAAGAAATAACCGGTATCTGAAGGTCTAGTTACCTGCATAACCCCAAACCTCTCTCACAGGTAGGTGTCCTAGTAACTGACAATGGTATGGCATCCTATGTGGTCGTCAGCGTCACAGACTTTCAGGGTTGATGATACGATTCCCAGAAGGAGTGGCATCATCAATTCCTGAAGAGGCCTCACTTAGCCAACTTCCAAATGATCGGTTCCCGGAGTCGACAATTCAGCTAACCAACAACCCCTTCGACCCAAAGGGTAGAAAAAGAAGTCAACCAGAAGAACCTCGTCCGAGTGTAGATTTCGTGGGACACTAATGCAAGCAAAGCCGGCACGCGCCCACTACTTTCTACTCTAATTCTAGGTGCACTCAAGCCCAGGTCCGGCTTATCTCTCAATCATAGAATCACCCGTCACAACCCCAATACAGCAATAATAACAATAATATAGTGCTGAAGGTAAATGACAAAATATAAATCCATACAAAATCCTCGACGGGAAAACAAGCGCTAGGATTGACTCGCTTAAGGGACGTTGGATCCCAAATTCATAAGGAACTATCGCAGTCCTTAGCAGCCAGGGGACGTTGGATCCCCAGCAGAGTCGCCAGCTGTCGCTACTGCGAAAATCGGCGCCGGCTGAACAGAAGAGTCGCCACCGTGCGTTATTTATCCCGACGGAGGGAAAGGAAATGCTCGAAGTAAACCTCGCAAAAAACGGGAAAAGGCATGGTCATCGCAACCAAAACCTGGGTTCGGGAGTCGGTTACGCAAGGGGAAGGTATTAGCACCCCTCACGTTCGTCGTACTCGACGGGATCCACGCTTGCTTGGGTTGTCTAAAGGATACAAAACAATCTATCTACGGCTGCTAAATCTAAACGGGAAGGGAATTGACTCGATAGAGCATCGCACTCTATGCCTACGTATTCTCAAGAGAGAAAGTCAAAGTCAACGTAGTTCGGGACTACGGGGAAATTGGCTCGCCAAGACCTCGCGTCTTGTGCCTACGTACTTCCACACTGCATGGAAGATCAGAGCTTACGTAGTTCAGGCTAACTACGGCTAAACAGGGTATTCTCACACAGCAGTGAGAGATTGAATTGGTTTTAAAGGTACGGGAACCTATGGGAAAAACTACGGTCTGGTCTCAAATGCACTCGGGCAAGAGAAAAGGGTAACAATCAGTCGTCAGTGGGAAAGTCTCGATCGCACAGCAGCGAGAGAACAAAAGAATTAGTTGTTAGTGTGCTCACTAGGATATCGCATCCTATGCCTACATATCCTCGTCTGGTACGAGGAATCAGAGCAGCTGTAGTTCAGCTACTTCGGGACCACAACTCAAATCTCGTTTTATTGATATTCTGAAAAATGATTACAATGATTGAATGCGGAAAATAAACTCCTAAAAACTATCCTATCCATCTATAATGGAAAAATCAAATGAAAAAGAGTCCCCTAACAAGTGGACTTCAAAAACTATCTCTAAAATAAACTCCATGAAGAAAATATACTCTAAAAAATATTAAATCTACAAACTAATATTTTTTACTATTTTTTTCTCTATTCTTTTTCTACTATTTTCTTCTTTTTTCATTTCTTTCTTTTTCTATTTTTCAAATATTTCTTTTTCTCAAAATATTTTTTTCTTCTTTTTTCAATAATATTCATTTCTCTTTTTCTCTTTCTTTTTTTTTTTCATTCCTCAAATATTCCTTTTTTATATTTTTCAATATTCTTTTTCTCCATGTTTTCTTTTCATATCTCTTTTTTATTATTCTTTTTCTCCATGTTTTCTTTTCAATATCTCTAAACACAAGAAAATAAGAACAAAACAAGAAAAAAATACAACAGGGGGGTGTGATGCAGTAGAAGGTACTATCTGCAGAAAAATAAATGGGAATTGGGGCCCAGCCCATTACAAGCTAACAACCAAACAAAAACGGAGGGGTGCAGAAGTGAAACAAGGGGTGTGCAAGCAAAAATAATGAATTGGGCTGAGGCCCATCACAAATTTCCTCAGCCAACAAAAAAAGAAACACGGATGAGGTGTGAACAAGAAACATGGGGGGTATGATCCAAAATTCGTTGGGCTTGAGGCCCAAACTCCCCCCCGATCCATCTCCCTTCTTCCATTCCACACTTCAGGAAAAAAAACTAGAACCCTAACCCTAGCTCTCTCTTCTCTCCGCCGCCGCCCGTTACTGTTCCTCTCTCTCCATCTGAATCCTTCAACTCTTGCTCCTATCTCTCTCATCTCAGTCTTTCTCTGATCCTCAACCCTTCTCTCAGACACAAACTCCTTCACTGCCCACGACCTTCCTTCACCTTATCCCTTCAAATCACAACTGATGGTTCACAACAACCACGCAAGTCTGGGAAAAAACTGAAGGAGGACGAATCATTGAAGATCCGCGACGGAGATTCATCGCTACTGTTGAAGAACACAGAGCAATCTGGAGATGCACGACTATTCGTGATGGTCGATGAAGATGACTATGAAGGTCTCTTTGAAAATAAGGTGGAAATTCTGGGAATATGTGGATGAGATGATCTTGATAATCTGACGAATCTGGAGAATGATGAACGCGGTTGTTGTGAGGACGTTCTTGAAATTTGCATGTTGAAGATTAGATGGATCTTCGTAAGTGTCTTGGAAGATCTGGATCCAGATGTTGGTGTGATGATGAAGGTTGAACAATCTGGTGATTTCAGGATGAATTTCTGGAAACAGGCGAACCGATGATGGATCCTGCACGATCTTGATGAAGGTTGAAAAATCTGGAGATTCTTGAGGATGAACTTCTGGAAACGTTGGAGAGACGATGAAGATCTTGAATCTTCTAGAAAATGACGAAGAAGCTTGAACGAAGGTTCTTGATAGTTTGCTGCTTGAGCGATCTGGAGGAGAAAGTGGAAGATCCTTCTGGAAATGATGAACGTTGCTGGTGTTGAGATGAGTTTTCTGGTAATGGTGAAGTTTCTGGTGTTGAGTTCCGGTGGTCCTTGATGATGAAGATCGGTTGGAGTAGAAGAGGATTGGAGAAGAGGATGAATGAGGTTGAAGAATCTGGGATTTTCCAGTTTCTGGCGGGTTTAACGGTGGCCGGAAGTAGTTGAGGGGTAGTTAGGGCTGCCGAAATAGGTTAGGGGCGGTGGTTGCATGGCCGGCGGCCATGCAACCGGCGAGTCTCCGGTCAGGACGCGTGGCGATGGTTGGCAGAGGGAGTTGCATGCAGGGAGCCACGTGGAGGGGAGAGGGAGAAGGTGGGAGATGGCGTGTCACTCATGCAGAGGGCATGCAGTAAATATGTGGCTTCCTTTCTGCGAAACACGTGGCTGAGAACTCTTATATGGCAAGGACTTTGGACAAAACGGGACAGCATGGATCGAAAGAGAATGGGCCTGCAGAACTGGGCCTCCAAACAAACTCAACCTGAGCCCAACGAAAAATAGACTAAAACAAACAAAAACCTGATTAAAAATGGACTAATGATGGATTAACTGAATGATTTAAAACTAATGACTAATTACCTGAATGAAACATGATTAAAATGCAATTAACCACCACTAACTAATTAAACTACTATTAGATGCTAAACTGGAAATTAAACTAATCTAAATCCTAATTGATCTAATAAATCCTAATTAACAGCTAAACAAATGATTAAGACCTAATAATCTAACTAAATCTCAATTAAATCTAAAAAGGGAATTAACCTAAAAACTCTATTAACTCTAATTAATTTCTAAACTAAGAATAAAATTCTAATAATTCCACTAATCTAAAAAAACTCTAATAATTCTCTATTAAATTTCTTATTAAATCTTTAACAAAATTTATACTATTTATTTAAAAGAAAATCTATTATTAATAAAAGAAAAATCTATATTCTTTCTATATTAAAATCTATTTAAAACTAAAAAAAGAAAAATCTATTTAAAACTAATAAAAGAAAAATCTATTATTATTCTATATTATTCTAAAAACATTTAAAAGCTATTAAAAATATAAAGAAAATCTATTTAAATTCTAAAAAAAATCTATAAAGCCTATTTTAAAATATAAAAATCTATTTAAATCTATAAAAAAGGCTATTAAATCCTAAAAAATGCAAACAAAGGCAAATAATCAATATAAAAGAAAGCGCGAGACCAGATCGAAGCAAAACGATAACCAGATACCCAAAATCTCAAAAATCACTGCATAAACTGAAAACACCCAGGAAGCGCGCGACTTCTCAAAATAAACTCCGATTATCCGAACTGGTCTGAGATACCCGAAAAGCGACGACAGGGCTGTAATCCCGATAAACTCACCATGATTGAGAAAATGCACTATATGCAGTATGTGAATGCGAAATGCGAAATGCGTCGAAACATCGAGCCAGATACGGGACCCGGTTGGTCAAATTTTAGGGTGCAACACATGTCAATGAAATGTAGATGATAATGCTAATATGAATGCAACAAAACACAAGCTAGATAAAGAAAAGGTTGGGCAAATTTTGGGGTGCAACAACTGCCCCTGTTCAAACGGCTTGGACCTGACTGGGTGAGAAGCGAACGGCTCTCAAACAATCAAGGTAAAAGACGGTTGAATACCAACAAACACGGAAATTTGCCAACCGCACAAGTAACGATACTCTGATGGGGACAAATCTTCGGAAACGGAAATAATAGTTGCACGACAACTAGCTGGAGAAATACTGATCTGAACCTCCATCAGGATGATTCTCTGATGTATCTGATATCATTTAATCCTCAAATCATCGAGGGATCATCGGTTACACGGTAATTGGTGAAGGGTTTAATCTCAAATCTCCGTCAAGACGATCATCTGATTTTGCTGTAGATCTTCGTCCTCAAGTCATCAAGGGATCACCGATTACACAGTAACTAGTGAAGGATAACTGGATTCCTTATCGTCGCCTATGGACTCCATCATGTTGCTAGGAACGTCGACAGCATCTTTGTCGGGCTTCATCAGTAAGTTAATAAGGGATCACCGGTTACTCGGTAACTGGTGAATGATGGTTGATTATGTCGTCGGGCATTCTGCACCACTGCAGAAGAATTCCTTATCGTCGCCTATGGACTCATCATGTCGCTAGGAACGTCGACAACATCTTTGTCGGACTTCATCAATAAGTCAATAAGGGATCACTGGTTAGTCGGTAACTGGTGAATGATGGTTGATTATGCCATCGGGCATTCTGCGCCACTGCAGAAGAATTCCTTATCGTCGCTTATGGACTCATCATGTCGCTAGGAACGTCGACAACATCTTTGTCGGACTTCATCAGTAAGTCAATAAGGGATCACCGGTTACTCGGTAACTGGTGAAGGATGGCTGATTATGCTGTCGGGCATTCTGCGCCACTACAGAAGAATTCCTTATCGTCGCCTATGGACTCATCATGTCGCTAGGAACGTCGACAACATCTTTGTCGAACTTCATCAGTAAGTCAATAAAGGATCACCGGTTACTCGGTAACTGGTGAAGGAGCGACTAGTATCAAATCTCCGTCAGGATGATCATCAGATTCGCTGCAGCTTCTTCCTCAAGTCATCAAGGGCTCACTGGTCACTCGGTAACTGGTGATACATAGCTGGTATTGCCGTTAGGAATTCTGCGGCACGGTAATAGAAGAATTCTTCGGGACCCATCAGGTCATTAGGAACCTTTTAACAATATCTATAATTATGCCGTCGGGCATTCAAAGAACATCTCGGGCGTCAGCCGGAATTCGTTAGCAAGTCTGAAATAGAATCCTCGGTCAATCATGAACCTAATAGGGATATCTATTCTTTCGCTGTCAGGCACTCTGCGTTAGCTGGAAGAACTGCTTTGACCTCGCAGTCGGACTTCATCAGTAAGTCTTGAAAAGAGATCCTTAATCAATCACAGATCAATAAGGATATACAATCTTTTTCTGTCAGGCACTCTGCGTCATCTAGGAGAACTACTTCGACATCGTAGTTGGACTTTATCAGTAAGTCAGGAGATTTGACACTACTGCCAGACTTCAATCACCAAGTCTTCAAGGGAAATTTCAACTTCTCTGTTCAAAACCCGCTGGGGATGACACATCTCCGTTGGGGATTCTGGATAACTATCAAGTAACTCTGCTTCGGGTGATTCAGAAATCATTCTGGACAAATAAACTCTGCTGAGGAATTCAAGAATCATCCTGAACAAACAACTTCACCGGGAACTCTAAGAATCATCTTGAGTGACCAACTCTTCTGAGGGACTCAAGAATTGTCCTGAGCAAACAACTTTGGCGACTTCCCTGGGGATTTTAAGAATCATCTTAAACAAACAACTTTGCTAAGGAATTCAAGAATCATCTTGAGCAAACCATTCTGCAGAGGAACGCCTGCAAAACAAGAATACTAACGACCTAGCTCATGTTTCATATGCATATTTCTGACAATGGCGCAATGCTCCACACGGTGGAAATGCTACGCATTTAGGGTAGATGCTATGCAATCATGAAAAATGCTACGGCCCCATCAGCAAAATAAATGCTGAAGGGAAAATCCTCCCATCAAGGAGAAAGAACCACTCTGGTAGGGAGGAGGAGTCATCATGTCGGGGAGAAGAAGTCACACCAATCTCAACTGGACTTAACCTGGGGAAACGAACTCCAGACGACTGCTGCAGGGGAACAAAGTTCTATGAGAACCTGCACTTGCTCAACTAGGTACACGAACCACAAACTCTTGAGGAAAATGATGTCAATAGCAGGAATAAACTGCACGGCCTTCGCAGAGAAAATCTTCCTGGAGATGCGGACTCCGATGGGGAAGTGTAGCACCAGCTATTCAACTCTCTACCGGGGAAACCCAATCATGGCCTGAACGCTTTCCAAGGACTCGGCTCTCTTGGGAAACTGCAAACTCGGATGAGGAATGGCAACCAGACGCTGGAATCACTCCTACCTGCCGGGGAGAATACAAATCTGTGGGGAATTTCAATTCCGCTAGAGACTTTAGTCTGAACTATCGGAAGCTGAACACTTGCGAATAGTCTGCTACGAGACAACTGCACACTGACCCAGTGATGGGAACGAGTATACACTTCAGCGTATGACTCAGCTGGGGAGATGGTGATCCTACCTAGGATACATCTGGTTGGGGTGAATCTATCTCTGCTTGGGAAGACATATCAATGCTCACAATCCCATGTTCAGATTCTGTGGGGAAGCACTGCTGAACTCGCTGAGGAAGAAGGAATCATCCTGCTTGGAACAACATGCCATGAAACGAACTCGAGATGGCTTACCCCAAAATCTTACCACATTCTGATAAAGCTCTGCAGATACGGAGAGGAACGATTCCTTCGCTTTCAACTTTTGCCCCATCCCTTGGGATCTCTTTGGGGATGTTCCTTGAAAGGAAATCTGCAATCTCTGTACCCAGATCTGCCTCAGCATCTCGAACCTCGCAAAGGTGCTTCAAGTTAATAACCTTCAGGATAAGGATGGCTTCGACGCTCTCGGGGTGACTTGCCTCAGTCTTGTCATGACTTTTCCCCTCATGGGTTAATATGTGGGGAGTAGTACCCTTGGCTGCGAGAGATTAATCAAATCTCGACCTGATTGCCCCGGATTAACGATTTCTGGATTGGCTGACTCCCATGTTGTGATCATTTGACATAGCTTGCCCCGGTTCACCGGAGTGTTCTGGCATTCTGAATTCTGTCCTGATCACGTCTTTCCATCGTGGAAACTTTCCTGCTGTCAAGCGCTTACTCGCTAGTAAAACATATTGTTCTGCATAAAAAACATATCAAATGCAATGCATATGGCAGTTTTTAAAATCCATTCCTGTTCACTGGAAAAAAATTTCTGACAAAAATGTATGAAATCATTCATCAACATGTCAATGCTAAAACAATGTTGTATTGGGAATCCTATCTAGGAGTCAGTTCCGATGCGATCTTTACCGAAGTATGCTTTCGAAACAAACCTATTTCAATTAGGACTTTTAAAGGTTGTAAAGTGGTCAGGTTCACGGTTTAAGAAAGAAAAGATACAGGCTCAAAGTTCATTTTAACCCACCCATTCTCCTTGATGTTCTCCGACCTACGTTCAGCTAATTCGACCTTAGCGTTCACCTTTAAAAGGTTGAGTGGCAATTCAAGAAATCATTTTTTTCAAAGTGACAGTCGCTCTCTTTTTGTCTTTTGGTGTTCGGAGCCACACGATTTTGTTCTTGTTTGAGGATTTTCTTTTCATAATCCTTTTTCGCTTTTCGCTTTTTCGTTTTTTCATTCCCTAACTTTTTCCTAGACTAACTCCTTTGAGTTTCTTCGATTTTGAAGTCCAGCGGGATGCCCTAATTTTTGCCTAAGTCGATTGCTTTCAAGATTCGACTTAGCAGGCTCTTTCTTTTCGATTTTTTCTTTCTTTTTTTTGAACAAATCGTATGGCATCGGCTTGTATGACTTGTTAAAGAGATTGTGACTGTTTCACTCCTGATCGGCTAGGTTTAACCATCATGGTTTTTTAGGTACGACCTATAGCGGTGTGATTGATCCTCGAACGAACACTCCTTTTGTAATTTGAATGCCTAGTCAAACTAACTGACACCTACTCTGCCCCGGGTTAATATTGAGGGTTTGTCTATCTTCAGAAAGAAACTCCTACAACTAGGCTCAAAGGGGTTAACAAGGGATTATCTTCCTTATATCTCCGGTGTTTTGGGATTTGAAACAATGCCTGTACATCACCAACAGGTTTTTTATTCAAAAGCATAGCATCGGAAGCTTACGCATCATTGGACTTCGTCATCCTCCCCGGATTCCACTCACACAAGCGTTTGAAATAAAAGAAAGCAATAGAGTGAACACGAATGGATTAGTTCAAAACATGCATATTTATTTCATTATCAATATCAATTGAAAAACAACGTGCTTTACAAACGAAAATTGCAATTCTAACAGGAAAGAAATTACAAATGTAAAGAAATGACATGACAAAATGCAGATTGCCAACTTTTAGGGAACTGGGCTTTCACACTTATTTGCTGTTGAGGGGAGTGACCCTTTGAAGTCTTCAGACTCAGTTAGAAGAACGACTGCTGTGAGGTCGACTCTGATTCGGGCTCCGATAGTTTTGCTGCCATGGAGCGAGAGGTTGCCGATTCTGCATGGCAGAAACAACCTGGAGACAAGGTTTGACCTAGTGAGGATCCTCTCTGTTTAGGGGCTTTCATCCTTAAGCTCGACCCAGGAACATGAAAAAGTTGCGGGCAAGGTGATTCAGACCTCAAAGACCGTGGGATATACTCCTGATCTTTGTCAACTTCAGTTGAGATCATGTGAACATCCATCTCTTTTGCATGATAAGGGATGAATATGCCTGATGCTTTCATGCCGCCCGACACGAATTCAATTGTTCTCGACTCAATCATGTCTTGAACCTTATGCTTAAGAGCTCTACAGTTCATTACATCGTGCCCCGGTGCTCCAGAGTGGAATTCGCAATGGGCGTTCACGTCCCAGTCGGGTGGTGGTTGTCCAATCAATGGAGCCAACGTTCGAAGTTTAACCAACTGAAGTTGGAGCAGGAGTTGCAACAACTGGTCATAATCCATCGGGATTGGGTCGAGGATTCTGTCAGATAGTCTCCTCTTTTGACCCTGTCTTCTGGGGTTGTCTTGCGGAACCAGACGTGGCTGCTGACGGGAAACGTTTTGAGCTTCATGCTGCACAGAGAATCTGTTAGGCCTATCATTCCTTAGTGCGGGTTCGTCAGATACCCGTGGAGCAAGTATGTTGGCTACAGCCTCGGGATTTTGCTCACATTCTCTTCTGAGTATGTTTTTTAGCACTTCCGCCATCAGGCCCGCCTGATTCTTCAGCTGGCTGTTCTCCTCTCTGAGCATCTGCATGTCTCTCATGAGTTGCCCCATCTGGCCTTGGACCTCCCTCAGCTTCGCTTGAACCTGTTCCATTGCTCGGATCAACCTGAGACAATCCTGAAACAACCTGTATCAACAGAGGGTTAGAAAAACAGCTCGAGGTACCTGTTATGCAAATGATTCATGCAAATGCAAACGTGTGTCTGTGCCTTAGGGAGATTTCTCCCCCGATTCTAGTGTCATTGCTGATAATAAGAAGTCTGGATCCAGTCATGGAAATAACATCTCGTATATACATAAAGCCCATCAAGACAGCATACAATGTCACTGAGTACAGGTAGAATCAACAGCAAGACCTCGACCAACAAGCCTGGTGGTGGTCAGCATACAACAATGATCAGAAACACATAGGGTTACAAAGTAGTCAAGTACGGCCACGGGCGCGAAACTCTTCTAGCAACCCCTTCATCTTGGGATGATCAGGCTGAGTGAGTAACCCTTCGACGAGTGACTTCCTCTGTATGATAGTGTACTGAAGACCTTCGACGAAGTCTTTCCACTGTTCCCTGTCAAAACAGTCTTCTAACCTTCGCTTCTTGGATTCAAAAGTCTGCTTACGGTCCTTAAGGTTCGCAATAGCCTCGTTCAACCTGCCTTCAGTGGCGTACCTACGAGCAGTTTCATCATCAAACTTCTTCTTGCTGGCCTTCAAATGAGCCTTCAACTGGGAGATCTGTTGCTTCAGCTTATCCTCCCGCTCTTTGTTGCTGGCTATAGTGGCATTCCACTGCTGGTTGAATTTGGAAATTCTCCGGTATGCATCATCCAAGTTCTGCCTCTTGGTGGCAAGCACATCGTTGACAGCTTTGAAATCCAAACCTAAACGTTCACGTTCAGCCATTTGTTTGGTCAGGTTTGTCCCTAGCCGGTTCACCAGCTCTGTCTGCTTTTTGAAGGAGTAGACGGCTTCGTTTCTCTCGCTTCTAAGCTGTACCAATTCTTTTTCCAACTCCTCGTTAGTCTTCTTCAGTTCTTCCTTCTCAGCTAATACCTGATTGTATTTCTGAATGGATACTGTGGTAGGTTCTTCAACCACTGGAGGGCAATCTTGCTTAGCTGGTGGAAAAGGCATCCCCACTGTTTCAGCTCGGCTTCGAATCCAAGTCATATAAGGAGTATAAGCCTGGCTGTTGCTCTTACCTAACAGCGCTTTCCCTCGTCTGCTGATGTCATTCCAAGCATGCCTGAGCTTGGCTAACATATTCCCCTCTAGGAGACTTGTGAGGTACATAGATTCCTGCATCTCCTCGTCTTTTGGCGGACCTCTCAAGGCGTACACAAACTGTCTGACAAGTAATGAGGGGTTGTAGTTAATGCAGCCTCTTCTTCCGATCAAGGGCACATTAGGAAAACTGTGGCAGCTATAGATGACTTCAGTACCCAGCATATCCCGATCAAACCAAACGATGCTCTCTGGGGATAAACCCATCAGGCGTTCCGACCACTCAGTTGTGGCTGCAGAGGAAGCAAAGAGACCCTTCTTGGGCAAGTGGCTATTAAACCATCTGTAGAGTAAGGGCACACAGCACGATACATTCTTACCCCTTCTATTTCCATTCTTGCAATGAACAGAATGATATAGATCACCAAGCAAGGTGGGAACTGGATTTCCCGAGACAAAGATATGGAAGGCGTCCAAATCTATAAAGTCAGGCATGTTGGGAAATAAGATGATCCCATAGATGCAAAGGGAGAGAATAGCGTTGAATACGATCCAACAACCGTCTTTAGCACACTGTTGGGCTTTTCCAACTAGAAACTGCAGAGAAAAACTAGGTACTCCATTCCATGAGGTCAGAAGCAACTCTGAGGCTTCCAAATGAAGAGCAACAGCTAGGTCAGCCAGATTAGGCTTAGCATCCATGTGAACAAACGACATCTGATTCTTAATCGGTACACCCAACAACTCAGTATACTCTTCTAGGGTAGGCGCAAGAATGAAATTCGGAAAAGTGAAGCACCTCATCGGAGGGTCATAGAACTGTAGCAATGCATACAACCCGTTCAACTCATAGATCGAAGGTCTACGAACCAGACTGAGCAACTTCCCATACGATTTCCTAAATTCCCCTTTCACTGTATCATCTGTCAAGGCAATCAAACTGAACAGCAAAGTAACATCTGGGGTAGGGAGCTTGTACGCCACATTCTTCTTTAGAGATTCCATACTGACAATACAGAGGGAAAGATTACCGGAACCGGGGGATAGTATATGCACCTGCAACACAGACACACGTTAATGACATGCAAATGAGTATGCAAAAATGCAAGATGCAATCATGCAGCAGGAGATCAAGATGTCTGTGTTGTTGAGGAGATCAAGGCTCTGTTTCAACATAACCACAACACTGCTCTAACCACAAAACCCTGAAGAGGACCAATAATTCTGCTCTGTCAAGAACAAACATATCTCTGATGATAAGAACCCTCTGATACCAACAATACTGATTCACTGTCAAGAAAACCAGGTTGTCTAAAGGCTAAGGTTTCCTACAATAACCCGACCCCGCTCACATGTATGGACCTAATCCACTGACACAGGTATGACATCCTATGTGTTCATCAGCGTCACAGACTTTCAAGAAACGATGATATGATACCCAGGAAGGTGTGGCATCATCATCTCTTGAAGCGGCCTCACTTAGCTGAATCACAAATAATCGGTTCCCAGAGTCGACAATCCTTAGATCTGAAATCCTTTCGACGGCCCACTGGGCTGGAAATGGAAATCATCTCAGAGAATCTCGTCTGAGCGCGGATTTTGTGGGAACTAGTGCATCCCTAACATGCAGATTCACCACTAATCTGCTTCTAAAGCTATGTACATACTCAAGCCTGGGTCTGGCTTATCACTCATCAGAGCCCCCTCCCACAATAGCACAGATAATCATATCATACTGAAAATAAAGTGCGGAAAGTAAAGTGCGATAAATAAATGCAAACCCAACAGGTAAACACGCAAGCGCTAGGATTGACTCGCCCAGGGGACGGGAAACGGTCCCAGCATAGGGGATGGGAAAATTCCCCATCAGAGTCGCCAGCTGTCGCTACCGCGAAAATAAGGTGCCGGTAAAACATAAGAGTCGCCACCTTTCGTTATTTATCCCACAAAAAGGGAAAGGAAACAATCGGAAAAACCTGACAAAAAGGTATAAGACAAGGTCATCGCAACCAATGTCTGGATTCGGGAGTCAGTTATGCAAGGGGGAGGTATTAGCACCCCTCACGTCCATCGTACTTGATGAGATCCTCGCTTGTTGTGTTTATCTGACGGGTTTATTCAACTATCTACCTATCAAGGCTGGTCTGAAAAGAAAAGAAAATGACTCGGCAATGTGTCGCACTTTATGCCTACGTATTCTCATCAGAGAACTTGAAATCAGAGTCAACGTAGTTCGACTAACTACAGGTAACGGATGGGGGAAGGTGGCTCACCAATACGTCAGTATTGTACCTACGTACTCTCAACAGATATGAGAGATCAGAGCTTACGTAGTTCGGGATAATACAGCTTACGGGGGTTCAGATTCATCTGTTTTTCGAGTAGGGTTAACAAACAGTTCCAGCAGTCTGGTGTATGCAGCTTGCTCGTCAGAGACTCGTGCGTTACCGTTTGCGGTAGAACTGGGAGTTAACGACACTCTTTTCTTCAGAAAAGTTTTTCTTGAGTTACGGGCCCACGGGGCAAAAAGGTTTGAAGTTTGTTTTCTTTTTTTTATGGATGTCTGTAGTCAGTACAACTCTAGAGACTATGACTTAGGAGCGAATGTGTCGCATATCGTCCAAAGGACATATACTAAACACTCTAAATGATTGAGAGGAGACCGCTCAACTATCATTTCCCAAGTAGCTTAAGGCTCGTAACGTGCTTGTACTAACTTGCCTTTATTACGTTTTTTACTGTTGTTTTGAGATGAGAAGAGAACAAATTCTACGGGGAAACTGTCAAGTCCTAATGTTTCCATGCCAAGGATTCATCCTATGGTTGAGGTTTGAAACAGGGAACTCCTAGATGTTATCATGCATAGGTTTCAACCTAAAGTTCTAATCATCACTTCCTTATCAAAGGAAGTGAGATTCCTAAGGGATCATGTCAATGGGATACAGAAACAGACAAAGCATCATCTAAACAGATAAACAGAAGAAAACAGCAAAGTTGCACATGCAATGCAGCAATACAAGCAGAGGGAGACTCACTCAACCTCTTAGAAATCAAGCAAAAACAAAAGAAAATAGTCAAAACAGACAAGCAGAGGGAGCTCAACTCAACCTCTATATGAAAATACGTCAATTAGAAAAAGAAAAACAACACACAAGCAAGGGGAGGATCATCTGAACCCTTAAAAAATGTGAAAAAATCTAATCACATTAAACTACTCACATGATTTATTTCAAGAATTATTGACAACAATTGGTATTTCTTCTGAATTAAATCCAAACAAGTATCAATTAAAAAAATAAAAGGAAAAAGAGAAATTAAAAGAACTAAGAGGGAGGGTGAAGCTAGTATTATTCTACGTGCAATATTGCATGGGCCTGCGCGAGGGGGTGCTGATAGCGCTTACACTAAGCTCAGCTGAGTCAAAAACTCAGCTTCATTTATTAAATGGAAACAGGCCTGGGGGGTGCGTTATGTAGCAGAATCACGTGTATTTGCAATGGGCCTGCACGTTGGTGGGGTGTGGATAGCGAAGTGTTGAGAGCCCAGAGTTTCAAAGTGAAACTCCGCGTTTCACTACCATGGGAAGGGTTGTTCGCGAAGTGAATTAAGGCCGTTAGATTCGCATGCCAAGTCCATGATTCAACGCCATCGTGTGGCTGTGATACAATCTGGAATTTAAAATGGCAAACGGAGGGACTTTGCACGCGGTGGTTGCAGGGGCGGCCGGAGAAGATCCGGTCATCTTCTCCGGCGAAAGTGAACAGTGACCAAATTCCAACCTCAACGAAACTTCAATTTTTTATATCGTTTTCTTCGTCTCACTTCCTAGATTCCAAATATCATGTTCTTCTTCATTTTCATCCACTATCTAGAGAGATATTCAAACTACAACTTGGGAGACTCTATCAAAAAGTGTCACGATTGAATACGAAGCCTGTCTAGAATCGATCTAAGGGTTGTCAAGAACCTAACCGCATATCAAACTAGTTCTAAAACGCCATAAATTATGAGTAATGGTGAAGTTTACATACCTCTGAAAAACCTTGTGGAGCACCTTCAAACAACCACTAAACCTTCACTTTCTTGGACCAGAATTACTCCATGGATGTTGTAGAAGCTTTGTGGATGCTTGATTTTGCTTAAAACTGATTAATTCCCAAAAACGAATTTTCACCTTCCACCATTTTTTTCCAACTGATTTTCTATTATTCTTCCACCAAAATCTGTTATGGCAGTTGGGAAATGATCATAGGAATATATGGAATGGGCTTGGATACTTTTGAAGCCCAATAGAAGCTTGTAATAGTCCAACTCAAAATCCATATCTTTGATTATGGAGCTTCATGAAAATGGTGAAAACAAGGCCAACCAGCTTTCATTTTGATTCATATAAGTTCCTTATGATGCAAGGAATATGTGTGGCTGAGATTGAGCTCTTGGAAACAAATCTACGGTGGATTTCCATTATGTTGCTTAAAGATGAAGAAACCATGGATTTGGCATAGCAAATGACCTCATACTTGATTTCTACTTTTTCCAATGTTCTTAAAAGATTAATTGGACTCAAAAAATGTACCAACATGACATAATTTGGTTCCAAAATGATTTGGTTTGAACTAGCCCATTTCAAGCTCCTTTTAATGATTCATTCATGAATTCTTCTTCAAGCATCTTTCATCCTAATCCATATCAATGGATTCTTGGTTCATGGTTAGCCAAATAACATCATTTTGACGTGAAGAGTGTCCTCCTGTCAAACAGAAACTGAGAAGAACCAGGCCAGATATGGCAGTGAAGATCAAGGAAGAGGTCCAGAAGCAACTAGATGCTGGATTTCTTGCTGTGGCCAACTACCCTCCTTGGGTCGCTAACATCGTGCCCGTGCCTAAGAAGGACGGCAAAGTCAGGATGTGTGTCGACTATAGGGACCTAAATAGAGCGAGCCCAAAAGATGATTTCCCGCTCCCCCATATTGACGTTCTCGTTGACAACACCGCACAATACTCAGTGTTTTCCTTCATGGATGGTTTCTCCAGATATAACCAGATCAAGATGGCACCGGAGGACATGGAGAAGACGACTTTTATCACACCTTGGGGGACGTTTTGTTATAAAGTAATGCCTTTTGGGTTGAAGAATGCAGGGGCAACTTATCAGCGAGCAATGGTCACTCTCCTTCACGATATGATTCATCATGAGATTGAGGTCTATGTCGATGATATGATTGCGAAATCCCAAACGGAGGAGGAGCACCTGGTGAATCTTCTAAAGTTGTTTGAGAGGTTGAGATAGTTCAAATTGAGGTTGAACCCGAATAAGTGCACTTTCGGCGTACGGTCAGGAAAGCTGTTGGGGTTCGTTGTCAGTGAGAAAGGTATTGAGGTCGATCCTGTGAAGATCAAGGCGATTCAAGAAATCCCAGCGCCAAAGACCGAAAAGGAGGTTCGTGGTTTCTTAGGTAGATTGAACTACATCGCAAGGTTCATATCTCACCTCACAGCCACTTGTGAGCCATTGTTTAAGCTATTGAAAAAGGATCAGGCGATTATCTGGAATGATAATTGCCAGAGAGCGTTTGAGAAGATAAAAGAGTATCTACAAGAACCTCCAATACTGATGCCTCCGGTGGCTGGAAGACCGTTGATAATGTACTTAACAGTTCTTGAGAATTCCATGGGTTGTGTTCTCGGTCAGCACGACGAGACTGGAAGAAAAGAGCATGTAATTTACTACTTGAGTAAGAAGTTCACAGACTGTGAATCCAGATACTCAATGTTGGAGAAAACTTGTTGTGCACTCGCTTGGGCCGCCAAACGCCTAAGACAGTATATGCTAAACCACACAACCATGTTAATTTCAAAGATGGATCCTATTAAGTATGTATTCGAAAAGCAAGCACTATCAGGAAGGATTGCTAGATGGCAGATGGTTCTGACAGAATACGACATCCAGTACGTGCCTCAGAAAGCTATTAAAGGTAGTGTCCTGTCAGAATATCTCGCAGAACAACCAGTCGATGACTACCAGCCAATGAAGTTTGATTTTCATGATGAGGACATTATGTATTTAAAGATGAAGGATTGTGATGAGTCGTTGCCAGACGAAGGTCCAGAGTTGGGTTCCCAGTGGAAATTAATCTTTGACGGTGCTGTTAACTCCTACGGTAGCGGGATTGGGGTAATCATTACGACTCCCCATGGCTCCCATATACCATTCACTGCAAGACTAACGT
Organism: Lathyrus sativus; assembly: GCA_963859935.3. NCBI lineage: Eukaryota > Viridiplantae > Streptophyta > Magnoliopsida > Fabales > Fabaceae > Lathyrus > Lathyrus sativus. The sequence goes on from OZ012741.1 coordinate 538,372,305, forward strand.
TCCCATGCACCAACAATGAGGCTGAATATGAAGCGTGTATCATGGGTATCGAAGAAGCAATCGACTTAAGGATCAAGAACCTTGATATCTATGGAGATTCAACTTTGGTGGTAAACCAGATCAAGGGAGAGTGGGAGACCCGCCAGCCTAATCTGATCCCTTACATAAATTACGCCAGATGGTTGCTACCTTTCTTTGACCGAGTAGAGTTTCACCATGTACCGAGGGTAGAAAATCAGATGGCTGATGCTTTGGCTACGTTGTCCTCGACGTACAAAGTAAACTTCTGGAATGATGCACCGAGAATTTTCATCTCACGCCTTGACAGACCGGCTTTTGTTTTCGCAATAGAAGAAGCTTCTGATGGTAAACCGTGGTTTTATGACATCCAGAACTTTCTCAAGAACCAAGAATATTCGCCTGGGGCATCGGCCTAGGATAAGAAGACCTTGAGAAGATTATCTGGTAACTTCTATCTGAATCCAGACGGTGTACTCTATCGGAGAAACTTTGACTTGGTGATGCTAAGATGTGTGGACGAAAAAGAAGCAGGTTTGCTTATGGAAGAAGTCCACGAAGGTGCCTTTGGAACACATGCAGGTGGGCATGCCATGTCTCGAAAACTATTAAGGGCGGGCTATTATTGGTTAACTATGAAGTCGAATTGCTTCAAATACGCCAAAAAGTGCCATAAATGCCAGATTTATGCCGACAAGATTCATGTGCCACCTTGTCCTTTGAATGTCATGTCATCCCCATGGCCTTTCTCCATGTGGGGCATCGATATGATTGGCAAGATCGAGCCAACTGCATCTAATGGACATCGCTTCATCTTAGTAGCCATCGACTATTTCACCAAATGGGTCGAAGTAGCTTCTTACGCCAATGTCACGAAGCAAGTCGTAGCTCGGTTTATCAAAAGGGACATCATCTGTCGATATGGAATACCCGAGAGGATCATTATTGATAATGGTTCTAACCTGAATAACAAGATGATGGAGGAACTGTGCCAGAATTTCAAAATCGAGCATCGCAATTCTTCTCCCTATCGTCCGAAAATGAATGGCGTTGTAGAAGCGGCTAACAAAAACATTAAGAAGATAGTACAAAAGATGGTTGTGGCTTATAAGGATTGGCACGAGATGTTGCCTTTTCCTTTTCATGGATATCGCACCTCGGTGCATACTTCAACTGGGGCAACTCCTTTCTCGTTGGTATATGGCATGGAGGCTGTTCTGCCATTGGAGGTCGAGATCCCATCTTTGAGAGTTCTGGCTGACGTCAAGTTGGATGAAGCAGAATGGGTGAAGAACAGGTTGAATCAACTCAGTTTGATGGATGAGAAGAGGTTGGCGTCTCTTACATACGGTCGTCTGTATCAGAGTAGGATGAAAAAGCCTACGATAAGAAGATGCATCCTCGAAGCTTTCAGACAGGCGATCTGGTGTTGAAGCGGATTCTCCCACCACAGAACGATCATAGGGGCAAATGGACTCCCAATTATGAAGGTCCGTACGTTGTAAGGAAGGTCTTCTCTGGAGGAGCCTTGCTACTTTTAACCATGGATGGTGAAGATTTTACGTCCCCTGTGAACGCGGACGCGGTCAAAAGATATTTTGCTTAAAATAGACCCGCTGGAAAGAAAAAGAAAATCCAGGCAAGAATGGGGCATCTCGGCGAACCATTAAAGGATAGGTTCGGGAAAAAATTAGAGATAAAAATAAAAAAAATGTAAACTCGCAAAGTTGAAAACCTGAAAAGGCGACTTTGGCAGAAATGGGTATCCCGGTGAATCGAAAACCCGCAAGGGCGATTCAGGCAAAAGTTAGGGATTTGAAAAGCAAATGACTGCGGCCTGCGCATTGATCTTTAAAGCATAGTGGATTATGGGAGAATTCGAGAAGCATTCATTCAAATCAATCTCTTCAGAAGACAAAGCATCGGAAAGGCGTCGAAGTCATGCGAGTCATAATTGAGTCGTTCTATGGTGGTTGTCTGTACCACATTGCCGACATTTTGATATTCTTGTGCGTTTCTGTATATTTCTTACACAGCTTTCTTGTTTCAGGAGTTGTGTCCCTTGTAAATTTTCCAATTCACAGGCCGTTTATCAATACTACATACTATCCAGAAAATCTTTTGTTTTGTTTTTACCGTTTTGTTTGCAAAAGACGCCTGATGTTTTTGATAAAACTTTGCATACATAAATTTGTGGGCTTTGCTATCTATAATTGAAGCATTGTATTTTCTTAAATAACGTCTTAAGTGATAATTGAGATGGTACCTGCTGCATAAAACATACTTGTTTATTTGTTATTTGCAAGAAAAACTTTCCTCAAGGCTTCTCCAGAAGTTCCTCATCTAAAGGAAGTGTGCAGTTTAAGTGGGTTCTCATCCCCAGCAGTTTGAAACCCTGACAATCAAAGGATATCCTCAGCAGGTCAAGATTGACATCTCCAGTAGAGCAGGATCATTTCCAGTAAGCGGGTGCGGGTTTATCCCTCAGCAGTGGAACGAATTCAGAAATTTGTTTTTCCCCATAAAGTTTGAACAACTGGCTCCTTTTCCCCTCAGAGTCTAGGTCATTGACTCATTCCTCAAGCGAAAGTTGTGTTTGTTGAGTTTATTGCTCATTTCCCCAAGCAAAGGTTGATATTGGTTCCCTCATTGTCTAATCCCCAGCAGGGTGGGTGCTCTTAGCGGAACAATTTTACCCGGAAGTTTGCTCAGAAAACCATCCAGGATTTGTTTTCCCCAACGTTTGTACTAGACGTGTCTAGTCTTTTCCCCGGCAGAATTAATCCTTCCTCTTTGGCATTTATTTTGCTAAAGTGTTTCCTTTGCATTTGCATCATACATAACATCCTCCCAAACGTGTAGCATTTCCATTTCGTATGGAGCATTACGCCATATTCAAACATATGCATGTAAAACATAAACCGGGTTGCCACCCCTTTGTTTTTGAGCGTATCTCCAGCAGTTATCAGTATATTTCTCAATCCTGCGTGGTATCCAGACCTCCGGCCAGGTCATTGACAAATGTGTTTATCTTATCGGTCTCCCTAGCGGAGTCTATTTATTCAAGTTCTTGTTTCCCCAACGGATTTCTTCACCCAGATGGTGAATCGATGAATGTTCTTCTGAACTTAGGGTTGAGCCTACCTTTGGGTTCGATGCTCGCTTCTTAGCAAAATGAAGTGACGGTGAAGTCAAATGATTTTGATAATTGACGACGAGGTCAGATTATGAAGAGACTTGACGACGAAGTCAAGCCATGTTGGAATTGACGACGAAGTCAAGCCATGCTGGGAATCGACGACGAGGTCAGATTATGAAGAGAATTGACGACGAAGTCAAGCCATGTTGGAATTGACGACGAAGTCAGATCATGAAGAGAATTGGTGACGAAGTCAGATCATGAAGAGAATTGACGACGAAGTCAGATTATGAAAAATTGACGACGAAGTCAGATCATGAAGAGAGTTGATGGCGAAGTCAGGTTATGTTGAGAGTTGACGGCGAGGTCGGATTATGTAAAGAATTGACGGCGAAGTCAAACTATGAGAGCAGTTGACGACGAAGTCAGATTGTGGAGGGGTGACAGCGAGGTCAAGTGTCCTACCAATTTGATGTTAAAGACTGACAGCGAAGTCAGGTGTTTTGCCAAACTTTATGTGGAGAATTGATGGTGAAGTCAGATCATGTAGAGGGTTGACGGCGACGTCAAAAATGGTTTGATAAATAACGGCGAAGTCAGATGATTTTAATTGACGACGAAGTCAGATTATGTTGAAAGTTAATGGCGAAGTCAGAGGATATGGAGGACTGACGGCGAGATTAGATGTTCTACCAATCAGATGTTTTACAGATTATGTTGAATATTGACGGTGAGGTCAGACCTCACAAATTTGATGTTGAGTTCCAACGGCGAAGTTAGAATGCTATTAAGAGCTGACGGCAAGGTCAGGTGTTTGTATTTGATCAACGACTGATGGCAAAGTCAGATGTTCTACCTGTTATAGGTGCCTGACGGCGATGTCAGAGGTTTCATTCTACGGTTGACAAATTTTTGGATTCTTTTGTATTCAATCACCTTTTACCTCGAATGTTTGAAAGCGTTTGCTTTTCATCCCTTCAGGTCCAAGTCGTTTGAATAGGGGCAGCTGTTGCACCCCAAAATTTTCCCTCTTTCAAGGATTGACTCATTTCTTCAAATTCAATGACATAAGGGAAGCCCATCATTCCAAATCCAAGATTCATGAATTCAAGGCTAGATTCAAGAATATTACAAAGAGAGATTTCATGACATTTGCAAGAATGTCACATTTGTTACAAAATCCAAACTCTTGGTAATGCTTAGGAAATTAAGCTATTTCTAGTCTTAATTCAAGTTTCTAAAAATAACTTCATGTCATGGTATCCCCCATGCTCCATCAAGTCCACATGACCCTCTTTGTGCTTACAAACATGCAAGGAAAATATTTAAGAGCTAATTCAATGTTGGAATATTTCAAGATCAATACCATGCATGTTCAACCATGAGCAATATGAATGCAATCCAAAACAACCCCATGCAAGAAGTGGCAATGTGTATCATATTACAAAATCATTTTATGTCACAAAACCAAGGCTATAAGTTTATGTTGATACATCTACACATCAAAAATCAGAATTTGAAAATGATGTCCAAAAGGTAGTGTATTGACTACATGAGTATGTCCAAACAAATCAACCAACCAATGGGTACAAGGATGAATAGAAAGGTGGAGTGCTGCAGAAAAAATGTAGCATACTAGAAGTGGAAAAAGTGGGGCTGCACCAAGAAAGTGGCCATAATTGTTGCCAAGAATGCAAATTCTGAAAATTGAAGCTTGTGCAAGAGCCATTGGTTTGGTACAGCAGAAAAAGCAGCAGAAAAAGTGAGACGAGAGGGGAAAGGGGCTGTCAACAAAAGGAAGGAGCTGCAAACAAATCATATTATTCACTATCATTCACATACACAACATTTTTGGAGATAGAGAGATTGGGAGAAAAAATAGAGAGAGCAAAAAACCAGTAAAAAGAGAAGAAAGTAAAAGAGAAACACAAAGGGGGGCCATTGAGGAGAATCATCAAAGCATAGAGTGAAGAGAAGTGAACACCTAGCCAAAATCAGTGGAGGCTTTGCAAGAAGGGTAACAACTCTTGGGTATCCATTTCTTCAAACTCTTTTCTTCTGTTATATTGTGCATTTATCATTTGTTCACTTTGTTTGGGTGTTTTTTGTATTGAGTTTAACATGTAAGGTCCCATAAGGGACCAAGAAACCATTCTCAAGAAACTACGAAAACGAAAGAAAACGTAGAAAAAGTTAGGATTTTGGCTGTTTTAACAGGCTAACGGTCGACCATAGCAGGTCTATGCGTCGACGCATAGCCTGCATTTTTAGACAAATTAAAAAAAACTTACAGTATGCGTCGACGCATGGGTCGGCGGGCGCTTACCCGTCAGTCTATCAATATGGTGTGCGCCGAGTGTATGGTCGACGCATGGTGTTTATGCGTCGAGCCGTGGGAAAAGGCTGAAAGTCATTCGCTGACCCTATGGTCGACTCATGGCTTCAAAACTTGCAAAAAATGAGAAATTTCTGGCTTTGTGCAGTTTGTTATGACTTCGAATATCTTCAAAAAAAACCTCAAAAATTTTTTCTCAAAGAGTTCGCACGGCGAACTCTTTGAAGGCACGTTTTTATTGGCATGTCCCGATTTTTTTTTAGCCGACTAATCCCATATGTTGTATGATTTTAGTAGGAATGTTGCTATTGTCCTTGGTGACTTTTGATTCCAAAAACCATTTTCAAAAGCAAACTCTCGATTTTATCAAGCCGTTTTTAACCCTTGTAAGTCGGCCGCCTTGTGCGTCCGCCATCGACCTTGCTCGCTTCACCTCAAACCTTTTTAAACAATTAAATCCTTGACCCAATGTCAAGCGAATTTTCTCAAACGATTGTTAAGCCAATTCGCCATATTTAATAAAAGGGTAAAGTTCTCTTTGTATTGAACTAAAGAGAAGGGATTGAGTGTAGACTTCTTCCTTTCCGAGTGTCGAGATGCTCACTGTAGTGTGGGTGGTTTTGATACTTGTCTTTCAATATGAAGACGTTCTCATCCACACATTTTTCTCCTAAAACCTCGGTCCCGCACCGAGTGCATTTTCAAACTCTTTTCATAACAAAAATTTGAATGGTCGTGGAGTGGTTAGGCGTAGGCCTTCTCCTATCCCGAGTGTTGACGTTTACCGTAGGGTTCTCTGTCGCAAAATCACTTACCATTCAAAACCAAAAAACACTTTAATAAGAGAATGAAGTTCTCTTTGTATTGAACTAAAGAGAAAGGATTAAGTGTAGACTTCTTCCTCTCCGAGTGTCGAGACGCTCACTGTAGTGTGTGTGGTTTTGATACTCGTCTTTCAATACGAAGACGCTATGTTCGCCACACCCTTTCATAACAAAAACTTTGAGATAAAGAATTGGGTACTACCCGTAGGGGTTACCATCCGAGGACCTATCTCGCCCCTAAAAAATAATTCAACAAATCAAATGTGACATCTTGCCTCGCATGGCGAAAACTTATCTTTCGAAAAGGATATGATACGTCTGTTCTACCGCAAACAGGTAATGCCTAGGTCTCCAACGAGCGAGCAGCAATACACCTAACTGCTAGAATGCGTACGATAGCATCATGCATAAAAAACATCAACAAATCGTAGGCCGAACTACGGCTGCTCTGATTCTTTACTTTTTCAAGTAAAGATACGTAGGCACGAGGGCCACAATCCTTGTCGAGCACATTCCCCCTTATATCTGTAGTTCCCCGAACTACGTCGACTCTGATTTTCTCATGTCTATCGAGAATACGTAGGCCTAGGACCGCGAAGTCCTACCGAGTCCGTCCTTTCTCTCTTCTTCCCTGTTACATCCTTTCCCCGCTTCTAAACCCTTTTTCACTGTCCCGTAGAACACTTTTATAACATAATATTTAAGCAAATAAATTTACACATTTGACAAACAAATGGTTCCCATCGAGTACGATGGATGCGAGGGGTGCTAATACCTTCCCCTCGCATAACCGGCTTCCGAACCCGTTCTTGGTCGCGAGACCATCTTATCCGTTCTTCTCTTGAGGTTTTCTCGATATTTTCCTTTCCCCTCATGGGATAAATAAAATTCGGTGGCGACTCTTCTATCCTTTTCCTTTTCGCCTTCCCCGTCGTTGCGCGTATTTTTCGAGTAGCGACAGCTGGCGACTCTGCTGGGGACTCCTAGCAAGCCAAACCTAGTTTGTTTATTGCATTTGTGCTTTATTTGCTTTTATGTTTTATTTTATTTTATTATTGTGTTTCTTTCTAACCTGTTGGGTTTATTGGGATGGTTTGTGAGGATAAAGCTTTCTACCCGAGCTTTCGAGTATACACTAAGATTAGGAGGTGGTTTCTTTCTGATTTGCGAGACGTAGGACTCGTTGAGTTGGATCGAATTCCACCGCTCAGATGAGACCCCGTTGGAAAGATTATGTCCTACGTGTAGTCGTAACGGCGTTTTATTTTCGACGTGGGATTCCGTGATTCTGAGGACCTCTTGTAGAACCTTATTCCAAAAGGTTACTAAAACATAACTCTGTGTTCATCCTTTTGAAGGGATTACCGTCTTATGAGTAGTCGTTATGATGGAAAACTTTTGAGGGTTAGTGCATGGGACTTTGTTTAAAAGCCTTTTGGGATGCCCTCTTATAAACCAATAGATTGCCCATCCATGGTGAGAGATATTTTGTTACAATACCCTGCAGGATCTGTGGCTTCGATCCATGTGTTTCCATTCTCATATGCATCCATAAAGCATTGCATTTCATAGCATTGTTGCATATCAAGGGACTTAAGAGACTGTGATTATCATAGGTATTGAAGAACAAGATGAATGATCAAAGGAAGAGAAGTACAAATTCCTTAAAGTTCAGAGAACCGAAGTTGGGACCAATCCAAGATCTTTTGATTGATGTGCCAAAAGCTATCAAAATCAACTTTCAAGGGAAATATGGGAAATTGCTTGACCTTCTCCATTCTGGGGTCGATACATGGGCTTTGTTCGCTATGGTTCAATTTTATGATGCGCCTCTCAGATGCTTCACTTTTCAAGACTATCAGTTGGCTCCTACTCTTGAAGAATATTCACACCTTTTGAATATCAAGATCAAGGATCAACCTGTTTACACCGGCCTAGAAGAAGAGCCAAAGTCTTCTGTCATTGCTCTCGCTCTCCGTATGACCGAGGAAGAGGTTAAAGATGGTCTAACCAATAAGGGAGGTACTCAAGGCTTTCCTTTGAGGTTTTTGCTAGATAAAGCCGATCAGTACAAGACCAATGGGGATTGGGAAGGTTTTGGTATTGTCGTTGCTCTAATGATTTATGGGATTGTCCTCTTTCCAAATGTGGACAATTTCATAGACATCACTGCTATCATTCTCTTCATGCAAAAGAATCCTATCCCTACCCTCCTTGCTGATGTTTACCACTCCATTCATTGGAGAAGTGAAAAGAAGACAGGAATGGTCCAATGCTGTTCTCATCTACTGTTCAAATGGTACGCTTCCCACCTGCCGAAGAAAGGGCCGTTTGTGGAAAACAAGAAGAAACTGAAATGGTCTCAACGCATTATGTCTCTAGAGGCCAGTGATATTGCTTGGTACTCTCATGAGTATTACGACGTGGATATCATCTTTAGTTGTGGAAATTTCAGTAACATACCTCTAATCAGTAGGGCTAGTTGTATTAACTACAACCCTGTCATGGCGTTGCGTCAGTTGGGCTATGCCATGGAAGATGAGCCCGAAGCAGAGAAGGTTCAGAGTTTCTTTTTGCTAGCCACAACAGACAATCCTGCGTTTGTCAGGAATATTGTTAAAGCGTGGGCCAAGGTTCATACAAAGGGGAGGAAAGAGTTAAAGGCGAAGAACTGTGTGGCTAAGGAGCCCTACAACCGATGGTTGCAAGCTAGAGTGGCCGAAAGATTGCTTCCATTTCCCTCCAAACCATCCATGAGAGAAGAACTTCCTGCTCCTACTCATGTGTCCATGGAGGAGTATGAGAAGCTAAAGCTAGTGATAGAAAGGTTGACAAAGGAAAATCAAGACCTTCAGGCTGAGGTCCACCAAGCAGGAGTGGAGAATGGCCAATATAAGAGGAAAGTGGAGTTCGAACAAGACAAAGCGGCTGAAAGTAGCAAGAAGCTGAAACTAGAAGCAGATCTGAGGGTCAGGTATCAAGAAGGTTTTGAAGGAGCTGATGCATCGGTAAAAGCCCACTGGCAACGCCTAAAGGAAACCAAGGCCTCTTGTGATAAAGCGTGGAGATTCTTCGAGTTAGCCTCTGCTGAAAAAAAGAAGACAAGGGAGGAACTTGAGGCCGATATTGATGTCCTTGAAAAGGAGTTGAGGGGTGCCTTAATTCTAGCCGAAAGCGAGCGACAAATCAAAGAAGAAGCATTGAGAGCTTCATATGTCACCTCTGATGTATGGCACAACAAATGCTCAGAATTGAAGAGCGCTCAGGAAACAGCCACCTTGTGGAAAGACCGTTTCGAGGCCCTGGAGAGGAATAATTCGCTATGGTTAAAGAAGGAAGCTCAACTCAATGAAATTTTGGATACGTATGAGGATTCTCTTCGTTATTACCAGCCGACCCTAGACATGTGTCGCGCCAGGTATAACAATCTAGTGGAGCATTGCAACCTTATGATCCGTGACATCCCATGGAGGTTGGAAAACGCAATTCAAGACTTGGAAGGAAATGATATTCCTCCTTCCATCCATCACTTTATCCGGCTCTGCGACCAAATGGTTAGAAGATTCATGTTCGAGACAAAAAAGCTTGAAGAACGTCTCCAAAAGAAAGAGTTTTAGTTCATTCAGTATTTTTCTTGTAGCATGAGTTTTTATTTTGCAGCTTATTGAACAATCAGTTGTATTGAATCTTCCCTCAAATTTAATGAAAGTTTGCTTCTCGGCTTAAATTGTGCATTCTTTACTATTCACTTATAGTTCCATAATACCATTGATAATCATAAATCTTGAAAGTCCCTTGAACATCATTCGAGCATTGCATATACTCACGCATCATTTTTGCATTCCCTAAAACCCGACCTCATACCGCTTGCCATTTCAGAAGGAAAGAAAGAGAAAGAACAAGATGACTTCTCAACATTCCTACAACACAAGAGGAAACCAACGAAGAGTCATGGATCAAGTGCAACAAGATCTGCAGGAGTTTAGGGAAAAGATGGCGCAATTCATGGAAACAATGCAAGGGGTAGCCAATGGGCAGGAACAATTGAGAACGCTGGTTCAACCACTAATAGCTCGAGTGGATGGAAGTGGAGTTCTGCATGGAGGAACTACCGCTGTTCCTCCTCCGGTTAATGGTAGCACTTCGCAAGCCAATGGTGGTCCAACCGTAGTCAATCTTCCGGGTGGAGAGAACCAAGATGGAATTCCCATTGCGGCGGGCGCCGTGCCTGTTAACAATAGTCCTCAGTGGAACCAAGATGAGCAAGATGACGTCTTCTCCATGGGAGACCTTGGGGCAGGGTTACGATCTGACGCTAATAGAAGGTTCGATGCAATCTAAGAAAAGATGAGGAGCATTCTTGAAGGCCAGAATACTATGGGTCTTGACATGTCCAATTTGGGACTGATTCCGGGACTTAGGATTCCTCCAAAGTTCAAAGTGCCAGATTTCGATAAATACAAAGGAACAACATGTCCAAGGGTGCATCTTCGATCCTATTTCCGAAGGATGTCTGCATACTCCGATGATGAGAAGTTGCTGATGCACTTCTTCCAAGATAGCTTGTCAGGACCATCTTTAGAATGGTATATGGGATTGGAACCGGTCCACATCAGAAGTTGGAAGGATTTGGCAGAGGCTTTTGTCAAACACTACCAGTATAACAGTGACCTAGCACCGAATCGTGTACAGTTACAGAACCTATCACAAAGGAACAACGAAGGATTCAAGGAGTACGCCCAGAGGTGGCGCGAGTTGGCTGCGAGGGTTCAACCTCCAATGGTGGAAAGAGAACTTATCGACTTGTTTGTAGCTACACTACCTGGTGTGTATTATGAGAAATTGATAAGCAACATGTCTGGAAGTTTCTCAGACCTGATCATTACAGGCGAGAGAGTAGAAAATGGGATTAAATTGGGTAAAATACAAGCAGGAGAAGGGACCTCATCTGGAGGTGGAAGAAAGAACTTCGGTATTAAAAGAAAGGAGAATGAGACAAACGCAATATCAGGTTTTAAGAATCAAAATTGGAACCAGAATCAGAATCAGTATCGCCCACGACCGTACTATCAACAACAACCATAAGTAGCTAGTATTGTCATCCCGACAGTACAGCCTCAGCAACAACCACGTCAACAGCAACAACAACAACAACAACAACGACAACAACCACAACAACAGAATTACGCGCCAAGACCATATCAAGACCGAAGAAGGATGGTAGATAGGCACTTTGACGCACCACCAATGCCTTACTCTCAGCTACTACAACACTTATTGCAACTGCAGATGGTCCAGAAAAGGACGATGGCCCCTCTAAATGGCTCACCACCACCCGGGTATGACGCCAACGCTAGGTGTGACTTCCACTCTGGCGCTCCCGACCATCATATTGATAATTGCAAAGCCTTCAAGAACAAGGTACAAGACCTTGTTGATAGTAGGGCCATTAATTTCAACCATGATGCGCCGAATGTTGATCAGAACCCTATGCCAAATCATGGAGCAGGTAGAGTAAATGTTGTTGTTGAAGGGGAGGATTTAGATCTGGTATATGATGTTGAAGAATTGAAGACTCCTTTAAGTTTTGTAAAATGCAAGTTTTTGGAAGGTGGGGTGTTTCCCGGGTGTGACAAGGATTGTGAAAATTGTGTCGCCCATCCTGAGGGGTGTGAGAGTCTGAAGAGTTATATACAGTGTATGATAAACGAAGGTGTTCTGCAGTTTGACAAGATTTGTGAGAAAAAGAATGAGAAGATGGTTAGTAAGAAAGAGGATGAGGTGGCCACCATCTATATCCCTTACAAAACAATCACTATTTCTGCGCCGCCAGCGCGACCTACCATCATCTTTACGAAGGCAGGACCTATACCTTATGAAAGCTCCAAGGCGATCCCTTGGAACTATGGAGCGGAAGTCTACTGCAATGGACAGAAGCAGGAATTAAAAAGCTTGCCATCGGACTCAGTTGACAACTTGGTGGGAACCGGGGGAATGACTCGGAGTGGGAGGATATTTGCACCTCCCGAAGTAAGTGCAGAAAGAGCTGATAAAGGTAAAGGGAAGGTAGTAGCAGAGGAAAGCTCTCAGGATGGAGAAAAAGAGGTCGTGCTGAAAGACGCAGAAGAGTTCGTGCGCCTAATAAGAAAGAGCGACTATAAGATCGTGGATCATCTACAACAGACGCCTTCAAAAATTTCTATCTTGTCGTTGTTGTTGTGTTCTGAGGCTCATAGGAACGCCTTGCTCATAGTCTTGGATAATGCTTATGTGCCACAAGAAATATCCGTCAATCAGTTAGAAGGAGTAGTGGCCCATGTCAATGCAGGGAATGGTTTGGGATTCACTGACCGTGATTTGACACCGAAAGGAAGGAATCATAACTTGGCTTTGCATATCTCTATGGAATGTAGAGGTGTCGTTTTGTCCCATGTATTGGTAGACATTGGGTCGTCATTAAATGTGCTACCCAAGAAAGCCCTCATGAAGCTAGACACTCGAGGGATAATATGTACGCCGAGTGATATGGTGGTCAGAGCTTTTGATGGGACAAGGAGGTCCGTGTTTGGAGAGCTAACCTTGCCAATTCAAGTCGGTCCTGAGGTTTTTGATGTTGTTTTCTATATAATGGATATCCAGCCGGCATATAGCTGTCTCTTAGGTCGGCCTTGGATACACTCAGCAGGAGCGGTGACGTCAACCCTGCACCAGAAGTTGAAGTATATGGTGGGTGATAACATTGTGACTGTTTGTGGAGAGGAAGACATCATGGTAAGCCATCTGTCCTCATTCAAGTATGTGGAGGTCGATGGTGAAATTCACGAAACCCTGTGCCAAGCCTTTGAGACCGTCCAAATCAAAGAGAAAGCAACAGTTGAAGCCAAGGTGCCAGAAGTTGCTATGTCATCCTACAAGGAAGCCCAGGCTGTGGTGAAGTCTGGATCAGCGAAAGGATGGGGGGAGGTGATAAGCGTCCCCAACAAACAAGACAAGTTCGGGCTAGGGTATAGCCCATACGCATCTTCTTCAAGCGCTCCTCGCTACAAAGGACCTGTCCAATTCACCAGTGCTGGGGTGGTGTTCGAAGAGATCAACGCTGTATCTGACGAAGAAGGAGATAGTGACTGTGACATGGATGCATGGATCCAGCCATGCGTCCCCGGCCAAGGCTTGAAGAATTGGACCATGGAAGAAGTTATCACTGCGAATTATGAAGAGTAATTGTTGTGTTTTGATTAATGTATTGCCATATGCTCTGCCCGGGGTATAATGGTCTTTATTTGTTGGGCCTTATCTTTTATGTGTGTGAACAACCCTTTTATCATTATCAATCAAAAAGCGTCTTTTCATTCAAAACTTTGTGATCCTTGTTTTTCTTATTTTTATTTACAACAATAAAATGGCAATGTGGTTTGTGTTTATTTGTTTTCATATCATTTAAGCATAAAATCATCATCATTACAGGTTGCACATTTCAGATACCACCGATTCAGACTCGTCTATGACTCGTTGTGACTTTGACAATCCGATCTTTCAAGCGGAAGGAGAGATTGATGAAAATGAAGACCTGCCTGAAGAGCTTGCCAGATTGTTGAAACAAGAGGAGAAGGTCATCCTGCCTCATCAGGAGGAAGTTGAAGTCGTCAACCTGGGAACAGAAGAGGATAAAAAGGAGGTCAGAGTAGGGGTTGCGCTGCAGAATGATATCAAGCAAAGATTGATTGAGTTACTCCAAGAGTATAAGGATGTCTTTGCTTGGTCATACGAAGATATGCCCGGACTCGACACAGATATTGTAGTCCATCGCCTGCCTTTGCGTGAAGAGTGTCCTCCTGTCAAATAGAAACAGAGAAGAACCAGGCCAGATATGGCAATGAAGATCAAGGAAGAGGTCCAGAAGCAACTAGATGCTGGATTTCTTGCTGTGGCCAACTACCCTCCTTGGGTCGCTAACATCGTGCCCGTGCCTAAGAAGGACGGCAAAATCAGGATGTGTGTCGACTATAGGGACCTGAATAGAGCGAGCCCAAAAGATGATTTCCCGCTCCCCCATATTGACGTTCTTGTTGATAACACCGCACAATACTCAGTATTTTCCTTCATGGATGGTTTCTCCGGATATAACCAGATCAAGATGGCACCGGAGGACATGGAGAAGACGACTTTTATCACACCTTGGGGGACGTTTTGTTATAAAGTAATGCCTTTTGGGTTGAAGAATGCAGGGGCAACTTATCAGCGAGCAATGGTCACTCTCCTTCACGATATGATTCATCATGAGATTGAGGTCTATGTCGATGATATGATTGCGAAATCCCAAACGGAGGAGGAGCACCTGGTGAATCTTCTAAAGTTGTTTGAGAGGTTGAGAAAGTTCAAATTGAGGTTGAACCCGAATAAGTGCACTTTCGGTGTACGGTCAGGAAAGCTGTTGGGGTTCGTTGTCAGTGAGAAAGGTATTGAGGTCGATCCTGTGAAGATCAAGGTGATTCAAGAAATGCCAGCGCCAAAGACCGAAAAGGAGGTTCGTGGTTTCTTAGGTAGATTGAACTACATCACAAGGTTCATATCTCACCTCACAGCCACTTGTGAGCCATTGTTTAAGCTATTGAAAAAGGATCAGGCGATTATCTGGAATGAGAATTGCCAGAGAGCGTTTGAGAAGATAAAAGAGTATCTACAAGAACCTCCAATACTGATGCCTCCGGTGGCTGGAAGACCGTTGATAATGTACTTAACAGTTCTTGAGAATTCCATGGGTTGTGTTCTCGGTCAGCACGACGAGACTGGAAGAAAAGAGCATGCAATTTACTACTTGAGTAAGAAGTTCACAGACTGTGAATCCAGATACTCAATGTTGGAGAAAACTTGTTGCGCACTCGCTTGGGCCGCCAAACGCCTAAGACAGTATATGCTAAACCACACAACCATGTTAATTTCAAAGATGGATCCTATTAAGTATGTATTCGAAAAGCAAGCACTATCAGGAAGGATTGCTAGATGGAAGATGGTTCTGACAGAATACGACATCCAGTACGTGCCTCAGAAAGCTATTAAAGGTAGTGTCCTGTCAGAATATCTCGCAGAACAACCAGTCGATGACTACCAGCCAATGAAGTTTGATTTTCCTGATGAGGACATTATGTATTTAAAGATGAAGGATTGTGATGAGCCGTTGCCAGACGAAGGTCCAGAGTTGGGTTCCCAGTGGAAATTAATCTTTGACGGTGTTGTTAACTCCTACGGTAGCGGGATTGGGGCAATCATTACGACTCCCCATGGCTCCCATATACCATTTACTGCAAGACTAACGTTCCCATGCACCAACAATGAGGCTGAATATGAAGCGTGTATCATGGGTATCGAAGAAGCAATCGACTTAAGGATCAAGAACCTTGATATCTATGGAGATTCAGCTTTGGTGGTAAACCAGATCAAGGGAGAGTGGGAGGCCCGCCAGCCTAATCTGATCCCTTACATGAATTACGCCATAAGGTTGCTACCTTTCTTTGACCGAGTAGAGTTTCACCATGTACCGAGGGCAGAAAATCAGATGGCTGATGCTTTGGCTACGTTATCCTCGATGTACAAAGTAAACTTCTGGAATGATGCACCGAGAATTGTCATCTCACGCCTTGACATGCCGGCTTTTGTTTTCGTAATAGAAGAAGCTTCTGATGGTAAACCGTGGTTTTATGACATCCAGAACTTTCTCAAGAACCAAGAATATCCGCCTGGGGCATCGGCCCAGGATAATAAGACCTTGAGAAGATTACCTGGTAACTTCTATCTGAATCCAGATGGTGTACTCTATCGGAGAAACTTTGACTTGGTGCTGCTAAGATGTGTGGACGAAAAAGAAGCAGGTTTGCTTATGGAAGAAGTCCACGAAGGTGCCTTTGGAACACATGCAGGTGGGCATGCCATGTCTCGAAAACTATTAAGGGCGGGCTATTATTGGTTAACTATGGAGTCGGATTGCTTCAAATACGCCAAAAAGTGCCATAAATGCCAGATTTATGCCGACAAGATTCATGTGCCACCTTGTCCTTTGAATGTCATGTCATCCCCATGGCCTTTCTCCAAGTGGGGCATCGATATGATTGGCAAGATCGAGCCAACTGCATCTAATGGACATCGCTTCATCTTAGTAGCCATCGATTATTTCACCAAATGGGTCGAAGCAGCTTCTTACGCCAATGTCACGAAGCAAGTCGTAGCTCGGTTTATCAAAAGGGACATCATCTGTCGATATGGAATACCCGAGAGGATCATTACTGATAATGGTTCTAACCTGAATAACAAGATGATGGAGGAACTGTGCCAGAATTTCAAAATCGAGCATCACAATTCTTCTCCCTATCGTCCGAAAATGAATGGCGTTGTAGAAGCGGCTAACAAAAACATTAAGAAGATAGTACAAAAGATGGTTGTGACTTATAAGGATTGGCACGAGATGTTGCCTTTTGCTTTGCATGGATATCGCACCTCGGTGCATACCTCAACTGGGGCAACTCCTTTCTCGTTGGTATATGGCATGGAGGTTGTTCTGCCATTGGAGGTCGAGATCCCATCTTTGAGAGTTCTGGCTGACGTCAAGTTGGATGAAGCAGAATGGGTGAAGAACAGGTTGAATCAACTCAGTTTGATGGATGAGAAGAGGTTGGCGTCTCTTACGTACGGTCGTCTATATCAGAGTAGGATGAAGAAAGCATATGATAAGAAGATGCGTCCTCGAAGCTTTCAGACAGGCGATCTGGTGTTGAAGCGGATTCTCCCACCACAGAACGATCATAGGGGCAAATGGACTCCCAATTATGAAGGTCCATACATTGTAAGGAAGGTCTTCTCTGGAGGAGCCTTGCTACTTTCAACCATGGATGGTGAAGATTTTACGTCCCCTGTGAACGTGGACGCGGTCAAAAGATATTTTGCTTAAAATAGACCCGCTGGAAAGAAAAAGAAAATCCAGGCAAGAATGGGGCATCTCGGCGAACCATAAAAGGATAGGTTCGGGCAAACTTTAGAGATAAAAATAAAAAAATTTAAACTCGCAAAGTTGAAAACCTGAAAAGGCGACTTTAGCAGAAATGGGTATCCCGGTGAATCGAAAACCCGCAAGGGCGATTCAGGCAAAAGTTAGGGATTTGAAAAGCAAATGACTGCGGCCTGCGCATTGATCTTTAAATCATAGTGGATTATGGGAGAATTCGAGAAGCATTTATTCAAATCAATCTCTTCAGAAGACGAAGCATCAGAAAGGCGTCGAAGTCATGCGAGTCATAATTGAGTCGTTCTATGGTGGTTGTCTGTACCACATTGCCGAAATTTTGATATTCTTGTGCATTTCTGTATATTTCTTACACAGCTTTCTCGTTTCAGGAGTTGTGTCCCATGTAAATTTTCCTATTCACAGGCCGTTTATCAATAATACATACTATCCAGAAAACCTTTTGTTTTGTTTTTACCGTTTTGTTTGCAAAAGACGCCTGATGTTTTTGATAAAACTTTGCATACATAAATTTGTGGGCTTTGCTATCTATAATTGAAGCATTGTATTTGCTTAAATAACGTCTTAAGTGATAATTGAGATGGTACCTGCTGCATAAAACATACTTGTTTATTTGTTATTTGCAAGAAAAACTTTCCTCAAGGCTTCTCCAGAAGTTCCTCATCTAAAGGAAGTGTGCAGTTTAAGTGGGTTCTCATCCCCAGCAGTTTGAAACCCTGACAATCAAAGGATATCCTCAGCAGGTCAAGATTGACATCTCCAGTAGAGCAGGATCATTTCCAGTAAGCGGGTGCGGGTTTATCCCTCAGCAGTGGAACGAATTCAGAAATTTGTTTTTCCCCATAGAGTTTGAACAACTGGCTCCTTTTCCCCTCGG
Source organism: Lathyrus sativus (assembly GCA_963859935.3). NCBI lineage: Eukaryota > Viridiplantae > Streptophyta > Magnoliopsida > Fabales > Fabaceae > Lathyrus > Lathyrus sativus. The sequence continues at coordinate 538,390,509 of OZ012741.1, forward strand.
AGTCTAGGTCATTGACTCATTCCTCAAGCGGAAGTTGTGTTTGTTGAGTTTATTGCTCATTTCCCCAAGCAAAGGTTGATATTGGTTCCCTCATTGTCTAATCCCCAGCAGGGTGGGTGCTCTTAGCGGAACAATTTTACCCGGAAGTTTGCTCAGAAAACCATCCAGGATTTGTTTTCCCCAACGTTTGTACTAGACGTGTCTAGTCTTTTCCCCGGCAGAATTAATCCTTCCTCTTTGGCATTTATTTTGCTAAAGTGTTTCCTTTGCATTTGCATCATACATAACATCCTCCCAAACGCGTAGCATTTCCATTTCGTATGGAGCATTACGCCATATTCAAACATATGCATGTAAAACATAAACCGGGTTGCCACCCCTTTGTTTTCGAGCGTATCTCCAGCAGTTATCAGTATATTTCTCAATCCTGCGTGGTATCCAGACCTCCGGCCAGGTCATTGACAAATGTGTTTATCTTATCGGTCTCCCTAGCGGAGTCTATTTATTCAAGTTCTTGTTTCCCCAACGGATTTCTTCACCCAGATGGTGAATCGATGAATGTTCTTCTGAACTTAGGGTTGAGCCTACCTTTGGGTTCGATGCTCGCTTCTTAGCAAAATGAAGTGACGGTGAAGTCAAATGATTTCGATAATTGACGACGAGGTCAGATTATGAAGAGACTTGACGACGAAGTCAAGCCATGTTGGAATTGACGACGAAGTCAAGCTATGCTGGGAATCGACGACGAGGTCAGATTATGAAGAGAATTGACGACGAAGTCAAGCCATGTTGGAATTGACGACGAAGTCAGATCATGAAGAGAATTGACGACGAAGTCAGATTTTGAAAAATTGACGACGAAGTCAGATCATGAAGAGAGTTGATGGCGAAGTCAGGTTATGTTGAGAGTTGACGGCGAGGTCGGATTATGTAAAGAATTGACGGCGAAGTCAAACTATGAGAGCAGTTGACGACGAAGTCAGATTGTGGAGGGGTGACGGCGAGGTCAGGTGTCCTACCAATTTGATGTTAAAGACTGACAGCGAAGTCAGGTGTTTTGCCAAACTTTATGTGGAGAATTGATGGTGAAGTCAGATCATGTAGAGGGTTGACGGCGACGTCAAAAATGGTTTGAGAAATAACGGCGAAGTCAGATGATTTTAATTGACGACGAAGTCAGATTATGTTGAAAGTTGATGGCGAAGTCAGAGGATATGGAGGACTGACGGCGAGATCAGATGTTCTACCAATCAGATGTTTTACAGATTATGTTGAATATTGACGGTGAGGTCAGATCTCACAAATTTGATGTTGAGTTCCGACGGCGAAGTTAGAATGCTATTAAGAGCTGACGGCAAGGTCAGGTGTTTGTATTTGATCAACGATTGATGGCAAAGACAGATGTTCTACCTGTTATAGGTGCCTGACGGCGATGTCAGAGGTTTCATTCTACGGTTGACAAATTTTTGGGTTCTTTTGTATTCAATCACCTTTTACCTCGAATGTTTGAAAGCGTTTGCTTTTCATCCCTTCAGGTCCAAGTCGTTTGAATAGGGGCAGCTGTTGCACCCTAAAATTTGCCCTCTTTGAAGGATTGACTCATTTCTTCAAATTCAATGACATAAGGGAAGCCAATCATTCCAAATCCAAGATTCATGAATTCAAGGCTAGATTCAAGAATATTACAAAGAGAAATTTCATGACATTTGCAAGAATGTCACATTTGTTACAAAATCCAAACTCTTGGTAATGCTTAGGAAATTAAGCTATTTCTAGTCTTAATTCAAGTTTCTAAAAATAACTTCATGTCATGGTATCCCCCATGCTCCATCAAGTCCACGTGACCCTCTTTGTGCTTACAAACATGCAAGGAAAATATTTAAGAGCTAATTCAATGTTGGAATATTTCAAGATCAATACCATGCATGTTCAACCATGAGCAATATGAATGCAATCCAAAACAGCCCCATGCAAGAAGTGGCAATGTGTATCATATTACAAAATCATTTTATGTCACAAAACCAAGGCTATAAGTTTATGTTGATACATCTACACATCAAAAATCAGAATTTGAAAATGATGTCCAAAAGGTAGTGTATTGACTACATGAGTATGTCCAAACAAATCAACCAACCAATGGGTACAAGGATGAATAGAAAGGTGGAGTGCTGCAGAAAAAATGCAGCAAAAGCAGCATACTAGAAGTGGAAAAAGTGGGGCTGCACCAAGAAAGTGGCCATAATTGTTGCCAAGAATGGAAATTCTGAAAATTGAAGCTTGTGCAAGAGCCATTGGTTTGGTACAGAAAAAAGAGAAGAAAGTAAAAAACCAGCAAAAAAGAGAAGAAAGTAAAAGAGAAACACAAAGGGGGGCCATTGAGGAGAATCATCAAAGCATAGAGTGAAGAGAAGTGAACACCTAGCCAAAATCAGTGGAGGCTTTGCAAAAAGGGTAACAACTCTTGGGTATCCATTTCTTCAAACTCTTTTCTTCTGTTATATTGTGCATTTATCATTTGTTCACTTTGTTTGGGTGTTTTTTGTATTGAGTTTAACATGTAAGGTCCCATAAGGGACCAAGAAACCATTGTCAAGAAACTACGAAAACGAAAGAAAACGTAGAAAAAGTTAGGATTTTGGTTGTTTTAACAGGCTAACGGTCGACCATAGCAGGTCTATGCGTCGACGCATAGCCTGCATTTTTAGACAAATTAAAAAAACTTACAGTATGCGTCGACGCATGGGTCGGCGGGCGCTTACCCGTCAGTCTATCAAAACGGTGTGCGCCGAGTGTATGGTCGACGCATAGTGTTTATGCGCCGAGCCGTGGGAAATGGCTGAAAGTCATGCGCTGACCCTATGGTCGACTCATGGCTTCAAAACTTGCAAAAAATGAGAAATTTATGGCTTTGTGCAGTTTGTTATGACTTCGAATATCTTCAAAAAAAAAACCTCAAAAAATTTTTCTCAAAGAGTTCGCGCGGCGAACTCTTTGAAGGCACGTTTTTATTGGCATGTCCCGATTTTTTTTTAGCTGACTAATCCCATATGTTGTATGATTTTAGTAGGAATGTTGCTATTGTCCTTGGTGACTTTTGATTCCAAAAACCATTTTCAAAAGCAAACTCTCGATTTTATCGAGCCGTTTTTAACCCTTGTAAGTCGGCCGCCTTGTGCGTCCGCCATCGACCTTGCTCGCTTCACCTCAAACCTTTTTAAACAATTAAATCCTTGACCCAACGTCAAGCGAATTTTCTCAAACGATTGTTAAGCCAATTGGCCATATTTAATAAAAGGGTAAAGTTCTCTTTGTATTGAACTAAAGAGAAGGGATTGAGTGTAGACTTCTTCCTTTCCGAGTGTCGAGATGCTCACTGTAGTGTGGGTGGTTTTGATACTTGTCTTTCAATATGAAGACGTTCTCATCCACACCTTTTTCTCCTAAAACCTCGGTCCCGCACCGAGTGCATTTTCAAACTCTTTTCATAACAAAAATTTGAATGGTCGTGGAGTGGTTAGGCGTAGGCCTTCTCCTATCCCGAGTGCTGACGTTTACCGTAGGATTCTCTGTCGCAAAAGCACTTACCATTCAAAACCAAAAAACACTTTAATAAGAGAATGAAGTTCTCTTTGTATTGAACTAAAGAGAAAGGATTAAGTGTAGACTTCTTCCTCTCCGAGTGTTGAGACGCTCACTGTAGTGTGTGTGGTTTTGATACTCGTCTTTCAATACGAAGACGCTATGTTCGCCACACCCTTTCATAACAAAAACTTTGAGATAAAGAATTGGGTACTACCCGTAGGGGTTACCATCCGAGGACCTATCTCGCCCCTAAAAAATAATTCAACAAATCAAATGTGACATCTTGCCTCGCATGGCGAAAACTTATCTTTCGAAAAGGATATGATACGTCCGTTCTACCGCAAACAGGTAATGCCTAGGTCTCCAACGAGCGAGCAGCAATACACCTAACTGCTAGAATGTGTACGATAGCATCATCCATAAAAAACATCAACAAATCGTAGGCCGAACTACGGCTGCTCTGATTCTTTACTTTTTCAAGTAAAGATACGTAGGCACGAGGGCCACAATCCTTGTCGAGCACATTCCCCCTTATATCTGTAGTTCCCCGAACTACGTCGACTCTGATTTTCTCATGTCTATCGAGAATATGTAGGCCTAGGACCGCGAAGTCCTACCGAGTCTGTCCTTTCTCTCTTCTTCCCTGTTACGTCCTTTCCCCGCTTCTAAACCCTTTTTCACTGTCCCGTAGAACACTTTTATAACATAATATTTAAGCAAATAAATTTACACATTCGACAAACAAATGGTTCCCATCGAGTATGATGGATGCGAGGGGTGTTAATACCTTCCCCTCGCATAACCGGCTTCCGAACCCGTTCTTGGTCGCGAAACCATCTTATCCGTTCTTCTCTTGAGGTTTTCTCGATATTTTCCTTTCCCCTCATGGGATAAATAAAATTCGGTGGCGACTCTTCTGTCCTTTTCCTTTTCGCCTTCCCCGTCGTTGCACGTATTTTTCGAGTAGCGACAAGATGAAAATCACATCTTGATTTAAGTGGTTTTGAAGATAGGCACCAAACCAGGGGATTTTACACTGTCAAGCATAGCAACCCTAGCTTAGGAACTCCTCACACTCTTGATTCATGATAAGTTGACCTTGGAATCAACCCTAGGACATCTCAACACATCAATACATGATCACATGGCTCTTGAATTAGGTCTCAACCCTCTTCAAATCATCAATTATTCTAGGGTTGACCAGATGAAACCCTAGTTGTACCAATCTTTGGTGTATCTTCATATCCTTCACATAATGACCTGTCTAGGCTTCAAGATGATATCAATACTTATTAAGAGCTCTCTTAAGACCTCAAGTCCAACTCTATGGCTTCAACATCATTGATAACACGAAATCATATAGATATGTTTATGCATAATTCAACTAAAGTCTAACCGTTTTCGATCCGATTTCGGGTTATTTCCGTGTATTTGTCTGATGTTTTGCAGGTATTCAACGATCACGTCTAAACAAGGCAACATGAAGAAAAGAAGCAATCTCAGATGAAATATGGACGAAAAAGGAGTGAAAACACAATGAAAAGCGCAGCAAGCTGTTTTTGCTGATGTGACGACCGTCACAGCTTCATGACGACCGTCACACGGGTGACGACCGTCAGACCTTGTGACGACCGTCATGCAGGCAAAAACGCCCCACTCAGATTACACGTCAAAGAATCAGTTCCAATTCCCACAGAGTGGACCACTACTCCCTAAATTATCTGCCTCAAGGTCCATCATCTTCAGTGATAACCGTTGGGATTCCACTTCTATAAAAAGGGAAGCAGGGGACTTCAGAAAGGGTGTTGCATTCATACCACGAAGTGCTGTCGAATTTACTTTCCAGAGCATATTTTCCAGCAATATTCTTATTTGTTTCTCTTTACCTTTCCTGTATTGCATTTTCCATTCTTCTATAACTTCTATTTTATTGTACGATCAAATTGGCATTAAAGACCAGAATCCTGCCAACATCTGTGGAGGATCTGCCCAAAGGCCAATTGGCATATTTACAGGTTTCTCATTTCAATCGATTTTAGTTTTATTATAATGCAAATCATTATTTATTATTTTTATTTATGTTTTATCCTTCCCAAATCCATGTCTAGCTAAACTTAGGTAATTGATATGTAGTAATAATTCGAATGGGATTTGATAACAACTGGTTGAAAAACTTTCTTTTCATAAAAGTAATCTATGGTCTGAGTGTTTAAAATTGATTCACTGAATAAACTTCGTCGCGAAAGCGAGAACTTATTTAAAAGTAGTTTTGCCACGAAAGTGGGAAATTAATTAAGATATGAACCAACAAGCGAAAGCTGCGGTAAGGTCAGATAGTAAACACTAGGCATTTGTTTTAATAACAGCGAAAGCACTTTAAAATGAATTAGAACTTAGAGATTTCCAAAAAATAATTTTAACCCCGAACGGGATACGAAAGTGTACGTTTGGCCCTTAGGATTATGATTAGCGTCAATAACCATCGTGAGGCGAGAGTCTTCAAATCTCCATTTTCTGCTTAAATAAACTTTGAAAATTATTTCATACACCAGTAACTTATCAAATCCCTGAAGAACACAATTACTGCATATCGATTCAATCAATTATAATCTAAGTAGCATTCTTAGTTCCCTTTTAGTGACAATCTTATTCTCTTAAACATATTCTACCTAGCTAAACATAGTAACTCCTGAGAACACTAGTTTGATTACGAGTCCCTGTGGGATCGATATCTATTATTACTACGCGATAGACTGTGCACTTGCAGTTAGGTTGTATTAGACATAGAAAGTCGCGGTCAAGTTTTTGGCGCCGTTGCCGGGGACCCGTTTAGTCAATAGTATAACCTTCTGTTACGCCGTATAGACTAGGTTAACAATTTTCATTTTCCCTTTACTAGTTCTGTCGATTGTATGCCAAGAAATCGCCCGCAAAGCGATATCGTAAAACCTTCAGTCGCAGAACTAGAACGCTTCTTACATTTAAGAAGTAGAATCATTGAGTACCAACTCAAACAACTCAAACATAACACTCCCGAACCTCTCACTCCCATTCCCAAATCAGAAGAAGAAGAACCAGAGATGGCTGAAGGACCTCCAAACAAACCGCTGAAGGCATACGCTACACCATCTCAGATGGAGCCTAGAAGTAGCATTGCTGCCCCAGCTATTATCCGAAATGATTTTGAGCTGAAACCATCATTGCTGTCGGCGGTACAACAAAACCAATTCTCAGGAAACGCAACTGAGGATCCGAGCGAACATCTAACGAAGTTTGTACAATACGCAGACACAGTGAAAGCAAATGGAGTTACTCCAGACGCGATAAGACTTCGTCTTTTCCCATTCTCTCTTAGAGACAGAGCGTGGACATGGTTACAATCGTTACCATCCAACTCCGTTACGACGTGGGAGCAATTGAAGAATGTCTTCTTAGCGAGATATTTTCTGCCGAGCAAAACTGCCATGCTTAGAGCTCAAATCAACGGATTTCGACAGAAAGATACTGAATCTCTTTACGAAGCATGGGAACGATTCAAAGACATGATGAGAACATGTCCTCACCACGGTCTAGAAGACTGGGTGACAATCCATACTTTCTATAATGGGCTTCTATACAATACTAGATTGACAATAGACGCTGCCGCGGGCGGTGCACTTATGGATAAGCCATACGATGAAGCCTATCAATTAATAGAAAACATGTCACAAAACCATTGCCAATGGGGAGGTGAACGCACTCCAACTGAGAAAACCACAGCGAAAGGTGGGATGTATGAGATCAGCAGCCTTGAAAAGTTCAATGCTAAAGTAGATGCTTTAGCACAGAAGATCGATAGTCTGACCGTTAACCCCACTGCAACTGTCGCTGCAGTAACTCCAAATTGTGAGTTATGCGGAAGCACCACTCATAATGCACCCGAATGCCCATTGCTAGCCGGAATTCCACCAGACCAGGTTAATTATGCTCAAGGAAATCCCTACGCAAATACCTACAACCCAGGTTGGCGAAATCATCCAAACTTTTCTTACAAAAGCGAAAATGCATTGCAAATGCCTACTGCTCCGCAAGGATATCAAAAACCAGCTGCTCAGAATGCACCTAGGAAATCGAACCTCGAATTGATGATGGAAAAGTTCATAGCTACTCAAGCTCAAACAAACAAAGAATTCCTGAATCAAAACATACACACTAGCGAGCAAATTAAACAGTTGACAGGAAAAGTAGACGCGTTGGCCACCCACAACAAAATGTTAGAAACTCAGATATCACAAGTGGCTCAACAGCAAGCCTCTGCTGCCGCACCTGCTGGCACATTTCCTGGACAACCCGAACAGAACCCAAAAGGCCAAGCAAATGCTGTGATACTAAGAAGTGGAAAAGAATTGGACGAACCGATCGATCCGAGGACCAAAAACTCAGCCATGCAACAAAAACCAACTGAACAAGCAGAAAAGGAATCCGAGTTAGAGAAAAAGGAAGACAACGAGAAGGAGGATACCGCAAGTTAAAAAACTCAAGCACCTCCAGCGCCATATATACCACCTATCCCTTATCCGCAAAGACTAATAAACTCCAAAACTTCAGGACAGTTTAAGAAATTTGTAGAGCTCCTTAAACAGTTGAATATTACTATTCCTTTTACAGAAGCGATAACTCAAATGCCGTCATACGCTAAATTTCTCAAAGAAATCCTGTCGAATAAGAGAAAGATCGAGGATAATGAAACAGTTACACTTACTGCAGAGTGTAGCGCTATTATTCAAAACCGCATGCCTCCTAAATTAAAAGACCCAGGTAGTTTCTCCATACCCTGCGTCATAGGAAAGTTCGTAATAGACAAAGCTCTATGCGATTTAGGAGCCAGTATCAGTGTTATGCCCTTATCTATATGCAAAAAGCTGAATATGGGAGACCTCAGACCAACCAAAATGTCCGTACAATTAGCTGACAGATCAGTAAAATACCCAGTCGGAATACTGGAAAACGTTCCAGTACGCATAGGACAATTCTACATTCCAACCGACTTCATAATCATGGACATCAAGGAGGACACTGTAACCCCAATTATCCTAGGAAGACCGTTCCTAGCTACAGCTGGAGCCATTATAGACGTGAAGAAAGGAAGGCTAACATTCGAAGTAGGAGAAGAAAAGATAGAGTTCATTCTCACCAAGTTCTTACAAGCACCAGCAATAGACGATACCTGCTATTTAGTGGACGAAATCGATGAATGCATAAGAGAACTTGAAAATGAAGAGACCACGTATTCGGAAATAATAAAGATTCAAATACCAGACATTTCTGAAGACGATAATTGGCGTAAACCGTATAAAGACGACAGCCTAAGCGAAAGCTTAGCGCTGACCCCAAACCATATGTCAGGTCCGAAGAACCCATCTTTAGAACTCAAAACACTATCCAAAAACCTTAGATATGAATTTCTAGACGATGAACTAAAAAGACCAGTGATAGTCAACGCCGACTTAGGACAACCAGAAACCGAAAAGCTATTAGAAGTCCTAAAGAAGTACCCCACTGCGTTAGGCTATAACATAAGCGATCTAAAAGGTATAAGCCCTTCGATCTGTATGCATCGAATTACAATAGAGGAAGACTCTAAAACCTCTCGAGAGCATCAGAGAAGACTGAACCCCATCCTGAGCACTGTAGTCAGAGATGAAGTAAAGAAATTGCTAGATGCAGGAATCATCTATCCGATCTCCGATAGTGAATGGGTCAGCCCAGTTCATGTCGTACCAAAGAAAGGAGGAGTCACAGTAGTTAAAAACGAAAAAGGCGAATCAATAACAAAAAGAGTCGTGACTGGAAGCAGGATGTGTATTGATTATAGAAAGCTTAACAAGGCTACGCGCAAAGATCACTTCTCGTTACCCTTCATAGACCAAATGTTGGAAAGATTAGCCAAACATTCATATTTCTGCTATCTAGATGGTTACTCAGGATTCTTCCAAATTCCCATCCATCCCGATGACCAAGAAAAGACTACATTCACCTGTCCTTATGGTACTTTTGCTTACCGCCGAATGCCATTCGGACTCTGTAATGCTCCAGCAACCTTCCAAAGATGCATGATGGCAATCTTCGCAGATTTCATAGACGACATTATGGAAGTATTTATGGACGATTTCTCGGTATGTGGACAAAGTTTCGAAGGATGCCTACAGAACTTAGAAATGGTATTAGAACGTTGTGTAAAAGTAAACCTCGTCCTAAATTGGGAAAAATGCCATTTTATGGTCCGACAAGGAATAGTTCTAGGACACGTCATATCAGATAGAGGGATTGAGGTAGACAAAGCTAAAATAGAGATTATAAAAGATCTCCAACCTCCAAAATCCGTACGAGAAATACGGAGTTTTCTAGGACATGCCGGTTTCTACAGAAGATTTATAAAAGATTTTTCGAAAATCACAAAACCTCTGATCAGCCTGTTGATGAAAGATGCTGAGTTCGTCTTCGACGACAACTGTCTAAAAGCATTCGAAACATTGAAATCAGCCCTTATCACCGCACCAATCATGCAACCACCCGATTGGCGACTACCGTTCGAAATCATGTGCGATGCGAGTGATTACGCTGTAGGCGCAGTTCTAGGACAAAGGAAGGACAAGAAACTCCATGCTATCTACTATGCCAGTAGAACCTTAGATCCTGCCCAAATGAACTACGCTACCACAGAAAAGGAACTTCTAGCAGTTATATTTGCGCTTGACAAATTCCGTTCTTACTTAGTAGGAGCAAAAATTATCATATACACAGACCACGCTGCCATAAGGTACCTAATAAGCAAAAATGATGCCAAACCAAGACTATTGAGATGGATCCTGTTACTACAAGAGTTTGACTTAGAAATCAAAGATAAGAAAGGAACCGAGAACGTTGTTGCAGATCACTTATCCCGAATAGAAGGCATCAAACATGAACCAATACCGATAAATGACGATTTCCCGTACGAACGTCTGATAGCCAAACTAGAAAGTGACACACCCAATTCAATCTCGGAAGATCCAGAATTCGAAAAAGCCGTAGAAGCCGTCTATGCCCAAGTCAAATTACCTTGGTATGCTGACATCGTTAATTACCTCGCTGCGGGCGTGCTTCCACCGGATCTTACTTATCAGCAAAAGAAGAAATTCTTCCACAATCTGAAACACTATTATTGGGACGAACCTTTACTCTTCAAGAGAGGGGCCGACAACATATATCGTCGTTGTGTCCCAGAGGAAGAAATAGAAAATATTATTTCCCAATGCCACTCAGCACCATACGGTGGGCATGCTAGTACATCCAAGACGTGCGCTAAGATTCTCCAAGCCGGCTTATTCTGGCCTAATCTCTGGAAAGACGTTCACATCGCTGTGCAAAAGTGCGATCGATGCCAACGAACTGGCAACATCTCACGACGCGACGAAATGCCTCAGAAAGGAATCTTAGAGGTAGAAATCTTCGACGTCTGGGGAATAGATTTCATGGGACCCTTTCCACCTTCTTTTGGTAATAACTACATACTCGTCGTTGTCGATTACGTGTCTAAATGGATAGAAGCCATAGCTGCTCCAACAAACGACGCACGAGTAGTAATCAAACTCTTCAAAAACACAATCTTTCCTAGATTCGGTGTACCAAGACTCGTTATTAGTGACGGCGGATCTCACTTCATATCACGAATATTCGATAAACTTCTCTCTAGATATGGAGTCCGGCACCGAGTAGCTACGCCTTATCATCCGCAAACTAGCGGACAAGTAGAGGTCTCGAACAGAGAAATAAAACAGATCTTGGAAAAGACTGTCGCTACCTCAAGGAAAGATTGGTCGTCAAAGCTACAAGAAGCTTTATGGGCTTATAGGACCGCATTTAAGACACCAATAGGTACTACCCCCTATAAATTGGTTTACGGTAAATCCTGCCATCTACCTGTAGAGTTAGAGCATAAGGCCTTTTGGGCCATTAAGACACTCAACTTCAACTACACCGAGGCAGGAGAAAAGTGAATCTTGAACTTACACGAATTGGAAGAACTCCGATTAGACGCTTACGAAAATGCCCGTATCTACAAAGAACGAACTAAAAAGTGGCATGATAAACGTTCAATCAGGAAACAATTCAGTGTGGGAGACATCGTATTGCTCTTTAACTCACGATTAAAACTCTTCCCAGGTAAACTAAAATCTAGGTGGTCTAGGCCCTATGAAGTGACTAAAGTACTTCAGAGTGGAGCTGTTGATGTTGCACCCTAATTTTTGACTATAAGATCGCACCTCTTTTTGCGTTTTTTTGTCATTTAACTTTATTTAATATTTATTACGATTAACAAGTATGCGTAGGTACATGGACTTCAAGTAAACGGCGATACTTTCTCGCAGTCAAACATCACAGGGACACGACCATTTGCGTTGGATTTCCTGGGTCATTATTGGAGTACATCATTCATGAATTCAAGATTAATTTGAGATTAATTCAAGAGATGACTTTGTTCTCACCTAAAAGGGATTGGATTATCATTTTGATTCCCTTAAGGAAAGGATTTGGGTTTATTTGTAGTTTGTAGATGACATGAAATTGGAATTTTGAATCAAGTTAGCGAGAAGTTATCGGAGTGAAGTTTCCACCATTCTCAAAATTCAAGCATCGTTGCTCAAAGCTGGTTCAAGCCGAAGCCCCCATTGTTTTGGATTTATAAAAGCATCAGATTTGAAAGCATAAGATAAAAAAAAAAAAATGACGGAATCCAAAATTTACAAATTCATTTCATACAAGGATTCAATACGAGAACTCAAGATACAAAACAGGTTTTGTCATTGATAAAAGGGGTTACATCAAACTTGGCATCTCATAACTCTAAGCAATCCTCTATCCAACAATTTACCACGGTACTACGTAAGAAAAATACAATTTGGTTACAAGAGTGTTACAAAGCGTGAAGAGGCATCGTGGATCTGTCATAAAAGCCTCAGACTGTTGATAATCATGAACTAGATGATGGTTTTGACAGAGACAAAAGACAAGAGCATTTGAATATACGCCTATTTGAACGGCGAAAAGCTGACAGTACCGCATCTCCAACTAATCCCAACTCACGCGATATCACAGGGTCGTTGTTCTGTTCTTCCACAAGGTCGCTACAAAGGAACCAACACCGTCATATTCAGCCATAGCTTGTGCAAAACAACACCAGAAGATCAATTATTGTCCAAGAAACGCCGACATCACAACCTGTCCAAGAAACACCAATTACTAATCAGAGCATCCATAACCCCATGCGTCAACTTGTTTCTGATGCAGACTATTGCAATACTTTGAATTATAAAATAAAAAACCAAAGACTGCAGGTACCTCCACATCACCTGCAAGCATCAGCAGAGCAACATCAGCAACTGCAAGTGCATCAGTAGCAACGACCCACGACCTGCTCGAGAAATGAGAAAATAAGCTTCAAAATGAAATGCAGAGCAGGGCAATTCAAAAATAATTAAAACAAAAATGCTTCAAAGATACGAACCACTGCCTGTTACCTTAACGTTACACTGACAACGCATCCATATCAAGCCATGCCCTTTTCAACTTTGCCTTACTTCAAGTAGGTGTGCGAACTAAATTTCACGATGATTGAAGTAGCCCCGCCAGAACAACCTGAAAACTCAAACACAATACATCTCTGCGCACTGCACTGAAAAACAGAGACCAGCATCGATAATTGCCGGCCTACACGGCGATCTGTATAGGCCATGTAATTGAAGGATGGCCTCGCCGCTTCAGGCAAATTCGTAAGCCCGCTACAAATCATACGGCAGCAACAGCTAATTCAAGCATACCTAAACATCAAGCCTCAAAACTGTGACCGAAAAAACCGCTGCAACTTCTGGAGATGTGCGAATTGTTCTTGCTATGTATAATCGAGATGTTAGAAGTAGAGTTAGAGATCTCGTTTCCATCTTGATTTCCTTAGAAGAGGAATCACCTTCGAAAATCTTCATACAGCTCTGGGCGTTGCGAAAAGGAAGCAAGAACCTGATATGCCATTACATCACCCTGTGAGCCCTGTCCCGCCTGGGAGGTTCGCCTGACTTTGACCTACACAATTCATTAACACCATATCAGGAAGAATTCGGCAATTGCCGTCCGAAGTAGAAGAAGTGTACCCGCACCTGCCACGTATTGGGTCGACACACCATCTTTTCAGCTCGCGCCCTGCATTGGTGAGCTTTATCAGTACCCGAAAGCATATGGACTCGCCAAGCCAAAGTCCAAGGACATGGCATATGTTGCATCAGAACTCTACCCCAAATCGAGTGAATCAAGTTCAGCTCCTATCCAAACGCATTTGGCAGCAATAGCCTCCAAGACCTGTCAAAGCAACATAATTAAAGGTTATAACATCAATTCGTGCAACATTATCAACAACTCTTCAATGAGACATGACCGAAGAGGAACTTATCTTCGCCAACCAACTCCATCGTAAAGACGGTGAAAAAGAACACGAAATCTAAATCTGACTTGTCCCTTCACTTGAGCTTCATTAAGTCATAAACCTTCTGGCCCAATACCAACCGCTAATTACACCTGCCAAGATCATAATCTCAAGTTAGTAAATCCACTGGAGAATATTCCACCGCAAGATTCTAATATCCCAAATCCCCAAAACATTGAACCTGGACGATATTGAACAAATTGATTCTAGATATCCCAAATTGGAATCTCATTAACAGAAATCATGGCAATCAAACAGAAAAAGGAAAGTTTTCATTTGATTCAGCTCAAAAAAGGAATACCCAAATCAGCATTCAAAACCGTTTTTAATCAGGCTTTAACTTTCAAACCACCTATAAAAGGACGGAACACGCAAAAGAAAACCCTAACAAACATCACGCCCAAATTCACAGCGTAGAAGCACGTAGAAACCTAACAAACATCATGACAATTCATGAACCCAGAGATCCCAAATTGAAAACCTAGACTGCAAAAGAACTTATCTCTTAAGCTCCGCAGCAAACTTTCGCTTCCATCCTCGACCGCTATCATCGAAGTGTCCTTCAAATCAACTTCGCCCATCACCAGAACTGCCGCGAGAAGCCTCTGTTAACACCCCATCACCCACCGCGAGTCCGCTCATTGAGCGCATCATCAGGATCACGTCACAGCCGCCATCATTGCCAAGAATCCACCTTCGACGACCTGCGAAAGATCCATTTCTCAAGGGGTGAGTTTATTTTGTTCACTAACGGATCAGTTTGTTTATGCAGGGAAGAACAGAGAGGCGAGGTAGGAGAAGCAATGGCGGAGAGAAAGGGATCGATTTTAGGACTTATGGTTCTATTCTGACTGTGTATCGTTTGCTGATTAACAATGGTAACCCTATCCACCACACACACACTAAACACCACATACCCACTAAACATCACTAACCGCGTTTAAACCACTCTAACAAATTATTTTTTTTAATTAATTAAGCTAACAACCTTTTATTTGTTAAAAAAAAACATTTTCTGTCATAATTAAGTTTTTTTATTAATCACATCTAATCATTTAAGTTAATCTTATTGCAAATCAACTTCATAATCTCTTTTGATAATTAAAAACAATCCTTTTATGTTCCTATTAACTCATACCAAATATTTTGCTAAATTTAATTTAATAACCTTTTTTAATAATATTCAGTCACTAAAGAAAAACCTTTTTATAAATAACTTACATTTATAATTACCAATTTATCAAATTATTAATAAAACCTATTTCATAAACTAAAAAAAATATATACATATATAACTTATAACTTATGATAGTAATAAAAAAAGAATCACCCACATTCTAATGAAACCTTTTTTTTAATAAGCCTTTATCTATTTAAAATTAACTCGCATCTAAAATCTTTTACCGATAAAATCAAACACAACTTTCTTCAAATCAATTTCATCTTAAGAATTAATCAACTTTTTTAAAAACAACAAAATCAATTTCAACTTTAAAATCAACTCACACCGCAAACAATTCAATCAATCAATCACACCTCACACTCACGACACATGCACCTACACTTAGCGCTTTCATGTGTATTATTGTGTATCTTTATCTACTTTTATTTTCATTCACAATGCACACACTCACCTAGCGCTTTCATGCGTATGTGTATGGTTTACTTTTCCGCAATTTACCTTGTTGTCATTTACATTATCATATCTACATTTCCGCATCGCATTCCGTCCAAAGGAAAAACCTACACATAATTCAACGTTGTGTGTAGTTGCACCTCATTTGCATCATTCTCCCCACGATCCTTGATCCCATTCAAGTTGATCGCTTAGGATAGATCCTACCCCATAGGAAGGACCCTAATCTTTACAACATAGAACAAACAAAACAATACAACTTAAAAACAATATAAACACCATAGAGAATAGATGTTAATCATCTTAAGCGAGATATAACTTGTCACGCCCCACAACATAAATACAATCAATATCTCTTGATCGCTTAAGAGAAGACAGAGGCGTACTTGTCGACCCTTCCAAGCGCTCGAAGCCCTTCTCTTAAGACGACATACACAAATACAAATTTTTTCTACACACTTGTGGTGGCTAAAACCGAGTAATCTCTCTTAAAATGAAGACTCGTCTCTTCTCCTAGACCCAATCAAAACAACTACCCTAAACCCGTAGGAACTTTGACCACAGTCAAAGAGCTCCTCTAACCCTTTAGGGTGAACTACAACATACTCTGATTCCACTCCCGTAAGGATATGTAGGCACAAGGTGCGATGCCTTATCGAGTATACTTAGAAACAAACCCCTAGGGTCTCTAAGCCTTTAAGCAGATAACACTTAGCAGTAAACAAACATAAAACAAGAGGTTCCTGTAGAGTACTACAGAAACTTAGGATGCTAGTACCTTCCCTAAGTTTAACCAACCCCCGAACCTAAACAATCTAGCTTGCATTTGCATTGCATTGTGGGAATTTCGATCTTTATCCCTTCCTTTGGACAAATCAAAGTTCGGTTGCAAAATGAATTAAAGATTCAAACTAATCAATAGTTTGGTATCCAAATTTCACCGCGACAGAAATGGCGACTTCACTGGGGATCTCTCTAGTGGGTTTCCCTATCTTTTCTTATTTGTTTACTGCTTTATATATCTGCCTACTTGATTATGTGTTTACATGCTTTCTCTTGTATTTCTTTTGGGATTGTTGTCCTTGAGTGGTGAGATAAAGTTCTACACCCGAACTTTGAGAGAAATTAAGATAGGATGGTGATATATTCGAGGAGGCTTATTGGGAGTGGAATCCCTACTAAGTTGAATCGAGAATCCCGCTCAGTTGAGGCCCTTTCGAAATAGTACTGTTGAACGATCCATCGTGAAGACACTCACTACTTTCGACTTTGGAGCCTATGATATTGAGGACCGTAGTTACCTTAACCCAACTTTGGCCTTTATTAGGACGTAGTGCGGGACTATGAGGGGGTACCCCCGAAATAGTGCTACGCGATGCTACACTCAAAAGAAGTTCTCTTGAGAATATTATTAACCCTCGAGTACTTGAGAAGTTGATAATATCCGAAAGATGGGCTAATGACTTTGGGAACCTTATTAGAACCTTGTTCTACAGGTACAAACAACATGTAGTCCTTAAACCTTTGGGAAGGGTACACCTTTGCTCCATGCTCGTTGCAAACCTAGGGCGCCCCTTTGTTTGTTTATATTTATTGTCCTTATGTGAATACTTGTGTTTGCTGCATTCATATAACATCATTCTGCATTGGACTTCATGGGATTTACTTTCGTTTATGGACATTGTAGGTCACTATGACTTCAGATAAAAGACATACCGTGAAATATACTTTTAAGAGTCCCAAATTAGACGACCTAAAGAAGTTGTGGGGTTTCATCGAAGATCAAGAAGGATTCAAGACCAAGTATGGGAAGCTGATATCCTTGTTGGGTTGCTCAGTGAATGAAGGACTTCTTGCCACTCTACTACAGTTCTATGATCCTCTCTACCATTGTTTCACCTTTCCAGACTTTCAGCTGTTACCTACATTGGAAGAGTATTCTTTTTTGGTGGGTCTACCTATTCTGGAAGAATCTCCTTTTCCCTTCTTGGAAAAGGACCCTGATGAGAAAGATATTGCTAAAGCCCTTTGTTTGAAGGTGTCTGACGTCAAAGCTAACCTAGTTACTAAGGATGGAATTCTTGGTTTAAAAACAGGTTTCCTAATCGAGAAAGCTTCCTTCTATGCTGGTTATTCTAATAAGGCTCCGTTTGAGGCAATTTTTGCTTTGCTTGTTCATGGGCTGTTCTTATTCCCAAGTTTCGAAGGGTTCATCGATCTCAAAGCACTCAAGATCTTTATGAAGAACAACCCAGTACCAACTCTGTTGGGAAATGCATATCACTCTGTACATCTCCGAAACCTTCGTGGTGGAGGGATGATTACTTGCTGTGTACCTCTACTTTACAAGTGGTTTATTTCACACTTGCCGAAGTCTAGCTCTTTTACAAACATTGGCAAAGAGCATTGGTCTCCAAGGGTTATGGCTTTGACCCATTCTGACATTGATTGGTACAACCGAGTGTATGATGGAGTGTTGATCATTGATAGCTGCGGTGACTTTGCTAATGTACCATTGCTCAGCTTTGATGGAGGAATCAGTTATAATCCTATCTTAGCTCGTCGACAGTTAGGATACCCGTTGAAGGAACCTCCCAAAAGTGTTCAAGTAGAGGGTATATTCTTCAAAGATGATATAGAGCTTCTAGGAAGAGTTCTGGACGCGTGGCGTAGGGTATACAAGAAAGGAAAGAGAAGTCTAGGAAAGCCTAACTGTGTGTCTCTAGAACCATACCTCCAGTGGGTCAGACAAAGGGCAACCAATCTAAAGATGCCTTATTCCCGTCAAGATCCCATAGCTCCCAGGAGAGAGCCCACTTATGTCTTTATGTCTAAAGCCGAGGAGTTAGAAGTGTCCTTAAGAAAGTCTCAACATGAGCTGGAATCTTGGAAGAACAAGTACCAGGTAGCAGTGGCGGAAAACGATAAGTATCAAAAGCAGAAGGCTGAACTTCAAGAGCAGAAGGATGAACTTCAGAAGGAGAAGGATGAACTTCAAGAGTAGAAGGATGAACTTCAGAAGGAGAAGGATGAACTTCAGAAGCAGCTGCAATTGAAGGATGAAGAGCTACTCCCCTGCAAGAAGAGGAAAGTCATGGAGGATTTATTTTTCTCCGACCCACAATGCACTATCTGGAAAATAATTGTGGACAACCTTATCCGTGAGAAGGCGCAACTCGAAGAGCAGCTCAAGCAGCAGCATTCAAAGCTTCTTTAGTGTCTTTACTAGCTTTTATTTAGCTTTTATTTGGGACTCTTCGAAAGAATATTTATGTAGTCCGTTTCAAATTTAATAAAACGTTTTCTTTTACCGCAATGCCCATAAATAGAGGAATCCCATGAAGTCCTAATCATCGTGCATTGCATTTTTTTTTCCATTGTTCACTTCAAGAAACTCAAATTCGTTCTGTCGGTGTTGTAATCATGGATTTCAGAAGAGAAACCCTGGAGTACACTTTTCAGAGTCCCAACCTCGAAAACTTGAGAGAATTAGCCGAACTCGTCGAGGATCGCTTTGCCTTCGCAGCAGAATATGGAGGAGTTTTCCGTTTCCTTGAGCTAAGGATGAAGGAAGGATTGTTGGAAACATTGGTTCAATTCTATGACCCGATGTATCACTGCTTCACTTTTCCGGACTATCAATTGATGCCGACCTTAGAAGAATACTCAGAACTCCTGAGGATGCCTGTGACTGTTCGACCCTTGTTCACCGGAAGGGAAAACACGCCTAGTCACCAGGAAATTGCAAATGCCACTCATCTTAGCCTTGAAGATGTTCAAGAGCGCCTGATCACCCAGGAAGGAGTCCTTGGGTTCCCTGCCGACTTTTTGATCGAAAAAGTCCGTTACCATGCTGAAAGAAAGGAGATTCTCATATCGGAAGCCAATTTCGCTTTGTTGGTCTATGGGATTTTCTGGTTCCCTAAAATTGACAATTTTGTTGATATGGATGCAATCAAGTTGTTCATACTCAAGAATCCAGTACCCACCTTGCTTGCTGATACGTACTTCTCGATTCACTCGAAGAATGCCGAAGGAGGAGGACGCATTGTATGCTGTACCGCCTTGCTGTACTCATGGTTCATTGCTCGTTTGACTCGGTATCCATCCCTTTGGGACAAAGTAGCAACACCTCGATGGTCCGAGATACTTATGGCCCTTACCCACTCGGACATAGTTTGGTATGATCCCGCCTATGGAGGCGTGCCTATGATTCCTAGCATCGGAGGATTCCCCAACGTACCGCTCATTGGAAGAGAAGGATGTGTAAGTTACAATCCCGCTTTGGCCCGTAGACAGTTTGGACACCCTATGATCCAAATACCAGACCCAGCTTCGTTGGAAGAGATCTATTTCAAAGGAGAAGAGGACCTAGATCTCAAGACTGTTATCATTTATACATGGAAATACATTGATAGGGAAGGAACAGCTGCTTCAGGATACCCCGATTGTACTGTCTCTGAAGAATATCTACATTGGGTGCGAGAAAGGGCTCTCGATCTCAAGATGCCTTTTCCTTTCCATGAACCTATGGTATTATCTCCTCATGACCCCGACTGGTTCGAAGAGGAGGAAATTGAACAAGTAAGGATTGCTTTGGATGAAGCCCGGAAATTGAGGACTGCCTGGAAGAATAAGTTCTTCACCCTCAAAGTAGAGAAGGAAAGACTTCAGAAGACACCAGAAATAGAAGTTGCCAGGAAGAGAAAGGCACAAGGGGATTTATTTTCTCCTGCCTCTTCAAGTGTTGTCACCAATGATGATCTCCCATCAACTACCATGACTTGGAAGGAGTGTGTGGAACGACTCATCATCGAGAAAGCAGCGCTGCAGGAGCGCATTGATCAGCTAACAGAGGAGCTCCGTACAAAGAAGACCGTGGAGTAGAGTTCTAAGTTTTCTTTTGCTTTCGATGTGATAAACTCTGAAAGAGTACTTTGTTTTCATCGTTTCTCAAAAATAAAAAGTTTTTCAATTGTCCTACATTATAACACTGAAAAAAACACTTTGAGTTTCTTGAAGTCCCCTCCTGCATCTGCATCCCGCATTAACATCCTGCATTTAGCATGGCATTTTACATTTGTGCATGTGTCCTTCCTTTGTTGTGGCTCATTTCGGTTTTCCATCTTTGCTGTCAGTCGCCGTCTCTACCATCTGACCAAGCCGGAAGTATCATTAAAGGATAGTGAGAAAAACAAAGACATGGATCGCATGACTAGCTTCAGAGTAAGGTCTAACCCGACGCTCCGCCGTCCTTCTGACGACTTTGTTCCTATGCAACTTCAGCCTGTGCAAGAAAAGGAAATGGACGACCCAGAGCTTACAGCATTCAAGAACGAGTTTCGTGACTTCGAGGAGCGATGGAAAATGATGAAGAGGAACCGTGCGCCTGATTTTCATGCTCATGACCCGCACCTAGTTCCAAACTTGGTTATCCCCCCAGGATTCCAGATGCCCGCCTTTGAAGCGTACAAAGGTACAACTTGTCCAAGGTATCATTTGACGATGTTCTGTCAGAAGATGACCGCCTATCTGGGGAACGACCAACTCCTGATTCACTGCTTCCAAGAAAGTTTGGGTAGAGCACCATCAGCATGGTATATGAATCTGCAAAGGAATCACATTCAGTCTTGGGAAGACTTAACTTTTGCTTTCGTGAAGCAATACCATCATAACTTGGGTATAGCCCCGAACAATAGAGATGACTGTGGACCTTCCAGAGAATTCATAACTCTGGTACCCCATCCTCAGCATCAGTATGCGATGCCCGCTCAGCATGAACAACAACCACATCCTAGGCAGAGGTTGGCCTCTCCAGATCAACCACAGCACCGACAAATTCGGAAAAGGTATCAAAGGATGACTCCAGATGCACCAAGGGAAGCAATTCACCAGTTTGATCCTATCCCGGTGAAGTACGCTGATTTGTTTCCAGCACTAATTCAAAGAGGGCATATCCAGACTAAAGCCCCACCCAAGGTACCTAAGAGGTTTCCATACTGGTACAATGCCAACAAATTTTGCCTGTATCATCAAGGTGCTCCGGGGCACGACATTGAGAGTTGTTACGGCATGAAAGCAGACGTCCAAAATTTGGTCAAAGATAGAGTCTTGATCTTTGAGGGTTCCGTCCCTTACGTACGAGATAACCCCTTATCGCAACAAGGTTCATCCTCCCCAGGCATGATTCAAGGTCGTCAACGCCGTGTCTGAAAGCTGCGCACCAGACATTTCTCCATATCTTTCCCGTCTACATGAAAGCACAATAAAGATCCTGGAAAGGACTCTCAGAAGAACTTTACATGTTTCTTTCGTTTATTTGTGTGTTTATTTCTTTGATTGAAAGCATATTTTGCATGTAAGAACTTTCTGTTTCGAATAAGTAATGCAATAACTGTTTGTCTTGAAGAAATCCATTCGTTTTCACTCAAATAGTTTTCAAAATTATTTATAATGCCGACTTGTACCCGATCTCTTGCTCTGACAGAGAATTGGAAGGAGGATGATGAAGTAAAACACATGATCTCTTGTTGAATGCTTCGAATGAAAACCCTACTGATGATGTAAGGCATCATTTTAAAACCTCTTGAAAGCCAAAATAGTTAACCCTTTCTTTTTAAACCTTGATTGAGGATCCATCCTCTTTCTCCCCAACCCTTTCAAACATCATTTTCTTAACCTGGGGCAGGGTAATATCAAAAGAACATCTTTCAAAATTTGGGTGGGCACAAATATACCAACCCTTTCTACTTCCATTCTACAAGTCATAAATTAAACCCATATACCAACCTCAGAGTCCTAATTGAAGTAAGGTTCAATTCGAAAGCATACTCGATGAGATACTGTTTCCTGACTCCTTGAGTTATGCTCAAATTTAAATCGGCTTTATAAACAATGATTCAATTTGTATCCTAACTAGTGGTTTCGATCACAAGTTATTGCGATACCCCTTTTCAAAACTTCAAGACGAACGCGTGTTGCATTAACCATTTCAAAATGGATATTTCAAATGCGCTAAATACGCTTAACATCTTAGAAAGACGACATACAGACATTGATGATGATATTTGAAGACTTTGCTGACTTGGGGCAAGTCATTCTTCCCAAGAAAATTCCATCCACGCAAGTCTTGGGTTCAACTAGAAGAAATTCAAGGACTCACTTACCGCCAATCAGGGGCAGTTACGTCGAGATTCGGTGAATCTCTAGAGAGTTTGAAAATAGTGGGGCATTTGGGCATCATGTTTTCTGTAAAATCCTCTCTAGATGTTGCTTTTTTCAACTACGCGACTTGGGGCAGTTGAAGATTGGAGCAAAAGATGTATATCTCATCCTCAGGAAGCTCAACCCCAACATATTCAGCAACTACGAAGACCTAGGATATTTATTTTATCCCCTATGAAACTTCGGTTTGGATACCTCCGTCTACAATTTCATACAACACGTCCAGCTTATCAAGATATTACATCCCCAATTGGATTGATCGCTTTTCTCAAGAGAAATTTTGAAGTGTTGAAGCAGTATTGGGACCCTACATTTGGTTCTTCATTTATCCCCAGTGATACTTCTATCTTTGAAGATTGGTCGGATGTTTGTGCCGAGACATTTATCCCGTCTTCAGTCATTTGCTTTCGTCTGTCTTGTCAGCATAAGCATACACATATCATATAAGTAGATAGCATAACATTTGCATTTGTGCATCCTTTGTTTGTTTTACTCTATCTATTCGATCGCGTTTACCCTTGGGTATTTGGGCGTGTCTTACTCCTTCTAAATAGAGTTGTCAGCCCTAAGCACAAAAAACTCAATATTTCTATTTCCCCACGAAGTTCGATCCTCGTGGAAGACAGTTGTTTCAGTACGTTCCTATTGGAGTTTATGCCTCTATGGTTGAGTCTTGCTTGACAGTTTCTCTTCGGTTATTTCCCGAATTGAACTTCGGTCTTTGACAATCACGCTATGAACATCTCCAGCTTTTGAGCATGGATCAAGAGTGCATTTATTCTGCACTTTGACATTATGAGGATCACCATTTGAAGACACACCGTTTCTTCAACAACATTACAAGATTTCCTCAACAACTTACAACTGAATGACAAAAGATCTCTTTATTTGAGCAACTCGTTTTGGGCAGGCCCATTCTCAAAACGACAAACAACAACTTCCTCGAGACAATCTGTCTGTCCCCAGTGGATCATTTTCAAGATTAGCAAGTCAAAGGACATTACAGATACTTCCCCATTTGAGGATTTCTGCTACTACAATTTCACATTTCTTTTACAATTACAGCAGAGGTACTTCAAAAATGATCTTCCTCAGAGAGTTCATTACGAGTACAGTCAATGACATATCTCCTTACAAGAGGGCACTCTACGTATCAACCGGTTTACAACTCTTTTGAAGATCCCCGGTGCACATTCTACAAATTGCCAATTCAATACAAATTGCATCTACAATTACAAATACAAGATCACGTCTACAAAATTCTACAATGACATCGACAACATTTACATCAACAATTCTACAGTGTTACAACTTACAACATACAATCTACAATGACACTATGGCTCACAGCCGAACATCTACATCAACATTACAATCTACAAATTCACAACCCCTCTATGAAGATGCTCTCGCGAGTTTCCATCATTTTGGGTAGGAACCGAGACCAGCTCATGGTTCCCATACCATGGAACAAGGGGAAGTTCGACATCGGAGACCGAGACCGGCGCATGACTCCCATATCATGATGCTCGGGGAAGCTCAACAATTACAGTTATATCTACATTACAATTTACAACCCCTCTTTGAAGACGCTCTCGCGAGTTTTCATCATTTTGGGTAGAAACCGAGACCAGCTCATGGTTCCCATACCATGGAGCAAGGGGAAGTTTGACATTAGAAACCGAGACCAGCTCATGGTTCCCATACCATGGAGCAAAGGGGAAGTTTGACATTAGAAACTGAGACCAGCTCATGGTTCCCATACCATGGAGCAAGGGGAAGTTTGACATCAGAAACTGAGACCAGCTCATGGTTCCCATACCATGGAGCAAGGGGAAGTTTGACATCAGAAACCGAGACCAGCTCATGGTTCCCATACCATGGAGCAAGGGGAAGTTTGACATCAGAAACTGAGACCAGCTCATGGTTCCCATACCATGGAGCAAGGGGAAGTTTGACATCAGAAACCGAGACCAGCTCATGGTTCCCATACCATGGAGCAAGGGGAAGTTTGACATCAGAGACCGAGACCGGCGCATGACCCTCATATCATGATGCTCGGGGAAGCTCAACAATTACAACAACATCTACAACTACAATGACATCGAAGACCGAGACTAGCTCATGGTCCCCGTACCATGATGCCAGGAGAGGTTATACATTTTTCCGTTTCAGCTGAGTCGAAAATATAAAACAAAACAATAAAAAAAAAAAAGAAGAGAGATCCATGCTGAGTTACTATTGACCCCCACCTCGGTGGCAAAAGTATCTTTCGATCACAAATCGTCAAAATCACTGCATCCCTGATGCATGAGTTACTGTTGCACGTTTGGAGGTTTCCCATGAGTGATTGTCCATGTCCTCGTAGAGTCCCGCCTTGTTGGATCTGTTGTTCTTCTGTCTAGCATGTCGCGTCCTGTACATCCCCTATGACCCCTTTCTCACGGTTTTGTCCGCCTTGCATTTTCATATCATTGCATATCATATGCATTCGGTGGTTTCTTATGGCCAAAAATTCGCGCAATGTTTGTATTTAAGTCCCTCCTATCTCGTCGAGACGAAGATTTCAATCTCCATATCTCCGAATAGGAGTAACTTAAATAGGGGCATCTGTTGCACCCTAATTTTTGACTATAAGATCGCACCTCTTTTTGCGTTTTTTTGTCATTTAACTTTATTTAATATTTATTACGATTAACAAGTATGCGTAGGTACATGGACTTCAAGTAAACGGCGATACTTTCTCGCAGTCAAACATCACAGGGACACGACCATTTGCGTTGGATTTCCTGGGTCATTATTGGAGTACATCATTCATGAATTCAAGATTAATTTGAGATTAATTCAAGAGATGACTTTGTTCTCACCTAAAAGGGATTGGATTATCATTTTGATTCCCTTAAGGAAAGGATTTGGGTTTATTTGTAGTTTGTAGATGACATGAAATTGGAATTTTGAATCAAGTTAGCGAGAAGTTATCGGAGTGAAGTTTCCACCATTCTCAAAATTCAAGCATCGTTGCTCAAAGCTGGTTCAAGCCGAAGCCCCCATTGTTTTGGATTTATAAAAGCATCAGATTTGAAAGCATAAGATAAAAAAAAAAAAATGACGGAATCCAAAATTTACAAATTCATTTCATACAAGGATTCAATACGAGAACTCAAGATACAAAACAGGTTTTGTCATTGATAAAAGGGGTTACATCAAACTTGGCATCTCATAACTCTAAGCAATCCTCTATCCAACAATTTACCACGGTACTACGTAAGAAAAATACAATTTGGTTACAAGAGTGTTACAAAGCGTGAAGAGGCATCGTGGATCTGTCATAAAAGCCTCAGACTGTTGATAATCATGAACTAGATGATGGTTTTGACAGAGACAAAAGACAAGAGCATTTGAATATACGCCTATTTGAACGGCGAAAAGCTGACAGTACCGCATCTCCAACTAATCCCAACTCACGCGATATCACAGGGTCGTTGTTCTGTTCTTCCACAAGGTCGCTACAAAGGAACCAACACCGTCATATTCAGCCATAGCTTGTGCAAAACAACACCAGAAGATCAATTATTGTCCAAGAAACGCCGACATCACAACCTGTCCAAGAAACACCAATTACTAATCAGAGCATCCATAACCCCATGCGTCAACTTGTTTCTGATGCAGACTATTGCAATACTTTGAATTATAAAATAAAAAACCAAAGACTGCAGGTACCTCCACATCACCTGCAAGCATCAGCAGAGCAACATCAGCAACTGCAAGTGCATCAGTAGCAACGACCCACGACCTGCTCGAGAAATGAGAAAATAAGCTTCAAAATGAAATGCAGAGCAGGGCAATTCAAAAATAATTAAAACAAAAATGCTTCAAAGATACGAACCACTGCCTGTTACCTTAACGTTACACTGACAACGCATCCATATCAAGCCATGCCCTTTTCAACTTTGCCTTACTTCAAGTAGGTGTGCGAACTAAATTTCACGATGATTGAAGTAGCCCCGCCAGAACAACCTGAAAACTCAAACACAATACATCTCTGCGCACTGCACTGAAAAACAGAGACCAGCATCGATAATTGCCGGCCTACACAGCGATCTGTATAGGCCATGTAATTGAAGGATGGCCTCGCCGCTTCAGGCAAATTCGTAAGCCCGCTACAAATCATACGGCAGCAATAGCTAATTCAAGCATACCTAAACATCAAGCCTCAAAACTGTGACCGAAAAAACCGCTGCAACTTCTGGAGATGTGCGAATTGTTCTTGCTATGTATAATCGAGATGTTAGAAGTAGAGTTAGAGATCTCGTTTCCATCTTGATTGCCTTAGAAGAGGAATCACCTTCGAAAATCTTCATACAGCTCTGGGCGTTGCGAAAAGGAAGCAAGAACCTGATATGCCATTACATCACCCTGTGAGCCCTGTCCCGCCTGGGAGGTTCGCCTGACTTTGACCTACACAATTCATTAACACCATATCAGGAAGAATTCGGCAATTGCCGTCCGAAGTAGAAGAAGTGTACCCGCACCTGCCACGTATTGGGTCGACACACCATCTTTTCAGCTCGCGCCCTGCATTGGTGAGCTTTATCAGTACCCGAAAGCATATGGACTCGCCAAGCCAAAGTCCAAGGACATGGCATATGTTGCATCAGAACTCTACCCCAAATCGAGTGAATCAAGTTCAGCTCCTATCCAAACGCATTTGGCAGCAATAGCCTCCAAGACCTGTCAAAGCAACATAATTAAAGGTTATAACATCAATTCGTGCAACATTATCAACAACTCTTCAATGAGACATGACCGAAGAGGAACTTATCTTCGCCAACCAACTCCATCGTAAAGACGGTGAAAAAGAACACGAAATCTAAATCTGACTTGTCCCTTCACTTGAGCTTCATTAAGTCATAAACCTTCTGGCCCAATACCAACCGCTAATTACACCTGCCAAGATCATAATCTCAAGTTAGTAAATCCACTGGAGAATATTCCACCGCAAGATTCTAATATCCCAAATCCCCAAAACATTGAACCTGGACGATATTGAACAAATTGATTCTAGATATCCCAAATTGGAATCTCATTAACAGAAATCATGGCAATCAAACAGAAAAAGGAAAGTTTTCATTTGATTCAGCTCAAAAAAGGAATACCCAAATCAGCATTCAAAACCGTTTTTAATCAGGCTTTAACTTTCAAACCACCTATAAAAGGACGGAACACGCAAAAGA
The DNA here is from genome assembly GCA_963859935.3 of Lathyrus sativus. Taxonomy (NCBI): domain Eukaryota; kingdom Viridiplantae; phylum Streptophyta; class Magnoliopsida; order Fabales; family Fabaceae; genus Lathyrus; species Lathyrus sativus. The sequence continues at coordinate 538,418,680 of OZ012741.1, forward strand.
AAACCCTAACAAACATCACGCCCAAATTCACAGCGTAGAAGCACGTAGAAACCTAACAAACATCATGACAATTCATGAACCCAGAGATCCCAAATTGAAAACCTAGACTGCAAAAGAACTTATCTCTTAAGCTCCGCAGCAAACTTTCGCTTCCATCCTCGACCGCTATCATCGAAGTGTCCTTCAAATCAACTTCGCCCATCACCAGAACTGCCGCGAGAAGCCTCTGTTAACACCCCATCACCCACCGCGAGTCCGCTCATTGAGCGCATCATCAGGATCACGTCACAGCCGCCATCATTGCCAAGAATCCACCTTCGACGACCTGCGAAAGATCCATTTCTCAAGGGGTGAGTTTATTTTGTTCACTAACGGATCAGTTTGTTTATGCAGGGAAGAACAGAGAGGCGAGGTAGGAGAAGCAATGGCGGAGAGAAAGGGATCGATTTTAGGACTTATGGTTCTATTCTGACTGTGTATCGTTTGCTGATTAACAATGGTAACCCTATCCACCACACACACACTAAACACCACATACCCACTAAACATCACTAACCGCGTTTAAACCACTCTAACAAATTATTTTTTTTAATTAATTAAGCTAACAACCTTTTATTTGTTAAAAAAAAACATTTTCTGTCATAATTAAGTTTTTTTATTAATCACATCTAATCATTTAAGTTAATCTTATTGCAAATCAACTTCATAATCTCTTTTGATAATTAAAAACAATCCTTTTATGTTCCTATTAACTCATACCAAATATTTTGCTAAATTTAATTTAATAACCTTTTTTAATAATATTCAGTCACTAAAGAAAAACCTTTTTATAAATAACTTACATTTATAATTACCAATTTATCAAATTATTAATAAAACCTATTTCATAAACTAAAAAAAATATATACATATATAACTTATAACTTATGATAGTAATAAAAAAAGAATCACCCACATTCTAATGAAACCTTTTTTTTAATAAGCCTTTATCTATTTAAAATTAACTCGCATCTAAAATCTTTTACCGATAAAATCAAACACAACTTTCTTCAAATCAATTTCATCTTAAGAATTAATCAACTTTTTTAAAAACAACAAAATCAATTTCAACTTTAAAATCAACTCACACCGCAAACAATTCAATCAATCAATCACACCTCACACTCACGACACATGCACCTACACTTAGCGCTTTCATGTGTATTATTGTGTATCTTTATCTACTTTTATTTTCATTCACAATGCACACACTCACCTAGCGCTTTCATGCGTATGTGTATGGTTTACTTTTCCGCAATTTACCTTGTTGTCATTTACATTATCATATCTACATTTCCGCATCGCATTCCGTCCAAAGGAAAAACCTACACATAATTCAACGTTGTGTGTAGTTGCACCTCATTTGCATCATTCTCCCCACGATCCTTGATCCCATTCAAGTTGATCGCTTAGGATAGATCCTATCCCATAGGAAGGACCCTAATCTTTACAACATAGAACAAACAAAACAATACAACTTAAAAACAATATAAACACCATAGAGAATAGATGTTAATCATCTTAAGCGAGATATAACTTGTCACGCCCCACAACATAAATACAATCAATATCTCTTGATCGCTTAAGAGAAGACAGAGGCGTACTTGTCGACCCTTCCAAGCGCTCGAAGCCCTTCTCTTAAGACGACATACACAAATACAAATTTTTTCTACACACTTGTGGTGGCTAAAACCGAGTAATCTCTCTTAAAATGAAGACTCGTCTCTTCTCCTAGACCCAATCAAAACAACTACCCTAAACCCGTAGGAACTTTGACCACAGTCAAAGAGCTCCTCTAACCCTTTAGGGTGAACTACAACATACTCTGATTCCACTCCCGTAAGGATATGTAGGCACAAGGTGCGATGCCTTATCGAGTATACTTAGAAACAAACCCCTAGGGTCTCTAAGCCTTTAAGCAGATAACACTTAGCAGTAAACAAACATAAAACAAGAGGTTCCTGTAGAGTACTACAGAAACTTAGGATGCTAGTACCTTCCCTAAGTTTAACCAACCCCCGAACCTAAACAATCTAGCTTGCATTTGCATTGCATTGTGGGAATTTCGATCTTTATCCCTTCCTTTGGACAAATCAAAGTTCGGTTGCAAAATGAATTAAAGATTCAAACTAATCAATAGTTTGGTATCCAAATTTCACCGCGACAGTTGAAATTACCGATAAGATGAATGCGCCATTCATCGTAAACGGGCAACGTCTAAAACACTATAATAAGAACGACAACAGTCCCCAAAGCAGCAGTATAGCTTTGCTTGAGCTTCCAGCTCAAACACCCGAATAGCTTCTCACCAAGCTATCGTCTGGCTTTAGACGTTAAAAACAGCGCTTACTGGGAGGCAACCCAATTTCCCTCGTTATTGTATTTTTTTTTTTAAAATTTTACTTTGAAAATCCACCAGAAATTTCTAAACTCATAATTACTACTACTTTCTACTTTCGCTCATTTTCGTACTTTTATTCTTATTCTATTTTTTCTTTTTTGTCTTTTGTTTCTACCGCCTTTCGGTTCTAAAAATCCTGACTTCAATTTCCTGTTTCAAACTTTTCAGGATTTTTAAAATCCTTCAAAACAATCCTTTTGTTTTCTCCGAATTACCTGCGAGTATGGCCGAATACGACTTCACAAAGGTTCACTTCCGAGGACTCGCTCAAAAGGCAAGATTTGCAGCACTGACCGAAAGAGAATTCGCCTTAACGCTGTATTATGATAAGGCTACTATGGATAAACTAGGGATCACAGATAGCATTCAATACCTGTTCAATCAACTGGGTTGGGAGAACACTGCTCTGAAAATACGTTTCGCTACCTACAAGGATCTTACCTATGAATTCCTTAGTTCTTTCAGATACACACCCAACTATGGTTTTGGATCCAGCACAGAGTTGATTACCTTCCGATTGTTTGGAATGGACCAAACCCATAGCCGGATGTCACTAGCTAACCTCCTAGGATTCCCTAGTGGACCGCATGTGTTCATTAGTGCAGAAGATGACGATATTGATTTTCAACTCGATCAATTCTGGGGTAGAATCACAGGCGACTATCACCCTGAACCAGACAGAATGCACAATGATGACATACACAACCCAGCTTTCAGATACTTCCATAAGATACTAGCTCACACCCTGTTTGGGAAAGAAGAAAATATTACTACAGTATCTAAGGAGGAGTTATTCATCATGTTCTGTGCTTCTCAGGGACGGACAGTAAATGCAGTGCCTTTCATGATGAGATCTTTCAAACGCCTCACGCTGGAACCTCAGACACCTATTCTTATAGGAGGCCTGGTAACAATGATTGCCCACGAGCTTGGCCTTAGATTCCACTTAAATGCCAGCACTCGTTTTGGTACCATTCGACCCATGAACATACAATTCTACTTTAACAGGCGCATCTTAGGAACTATGGGACCTGGACCGTATGAGTATCTCATTAACGAAAAACCAGTACAGCTATTCACACTGCCTGATCATCTGATGACAAGTATCCACAACAAGGACAACTGGCTCTATGAATTGGATGAGCCTATGGGACCTCCTTCACCACAGTCAACACCACAGAACTATATGTATGACAGTGACCACATCTCCGAGGCACACGACTATATGTACTATGAGGATGCTATATCTGAAACTGAAGTAGACCCTACGACTCCTCCGCACTACAACACTTATCCTGAGCCTATCCCTGAGGAGACCACCAACAGAATGGATGCCGTGTTACTCAGATTGGACGACGTCGAAACAGCTCTGACTAATGTAAAAGCTGACATCGCAAGCATGCACAGCGAACTGGTAGGCTTCATGGATCTAGTCTGCGACCAACTCGACTACTATTCACAGAAATTCGATGAGTTGAAGGCACGAAAAGATTAGTTATTAGCTCTTAGCAGTAGTTTCAGTTTAGTCTAGTTAGTTTCATTTAATCATTTGGATTTTTCGCATTGTTAGTTTTCTTTATGTACTACATACAATTTTTTCGCATTGTCTAGTCTAGTTTTTATTTAAGTATTCTGTTTTCGCATTAATTGTTATTTGTTGGCTGTTATATTACATCACCGTATCAATACTAAGCCTTAAAGTCACTACGAGTACGCCCTCAGAGCAAAATTCTGCGTTCTGCAGATTTTGCTGTTGTGACGACCGTCACAGCCACATGACGAGCGTCACGCGGGTGACGATCGTCACACCTATGTGACGACCGTCACACAGTCCAAAACTGATATCTGATAAAACAGGGTTCGTGTTCTCTTCCACTTCCCCCCATTATCACTTTCAATCATCCTAACTCCTACCCCACTACGAATTTTCGTCCTCCTCACATTGAACTATAAATTTCAACTCCAAATTCAACCTCCAAACCTCACTTCTATCAGTTCTCCCCTCTCTGCAGAAAAACCCCAATCCTCAGAAACTTCTCCATCTTCCAACAATGGCAAGGAATGCAGAAACCCCAGATGTCAGTAACATTACCTTCAGTGAAGGAGACTTAGGCGAAAGACAACGAGCAAACTACATTGCATTTCATCAGAGGTCGCTCCAGCCGACTCACTACCCGCACCTTCCATCGCTTACAGAGCTCGGACTCCTTGAAGGCGTAACCTGGATGCTTCAAAGAGCAGGCATCTGGCACCTCAGCACCAACCCACAGCCAACATATGAACAACTCACTCTTGAGTTCTTGAGTTCGTTCACTTACGTCACAAGCAGCAGCGAACTTAACCAGCACACAGGCGCCGCATGCTTCCGGATGTTTGGCACCAACTATCAGGTGAACCAAAATCAGATTGCTAGCATCCTGCAGCTACCTCGCAGCGACAACGCTCATCGCCGCATCACCGATCAGTTCCAGCATGAAGCTTTTGCGCTGTGGTATCAGTTGACCGGCCTCAATGCCGATGGTTGGGACTCCTTGCACGCCACTCATATCCATAACCCAACCATCCGGTACTTCCACAGAGCGTTGAGCAACACTATTTTCGCCAGAGACAGCAACCACAAAGTGAACTCGAAAGAGCTCTTCTTTCTCCATTGCGTCTTCAACAATGAACCTGTCAACGCTGCCCCATTTCTGCTGGCTCATATTCAGACCAACTGCAACCGTGGCTCGAAGCCATTCTACTTTGGCGGGATTGTCACGGCTATTGCACTTGGGCTGAACCTTGGCGACCGCCTCCAGCACCTCCAGTCCATCCCCTCAGTGTTCCTTGACAGCGACCACTGCAGAGCCTCCCATCTCATCCGCTCCCGAGCTGACGGCAAATACCATCTGGTTGTGCGTGGCAAGACCGTCTGAAGCATCATCCTTCCGTCCCGCACCCGCATCCATCCAGAGGACCGTACCAACTGGTTGTTCGACCTCACTGCCCCTCCTGCTGCCGCTGCTCCCACTCAGGACCACACTCACGGTTCCGACGATGAAATCCAAGCTGAGTTGGACAGGTCCGAGCCGCCAGAGGCATCGCAGCCTCCTCCTCCCGTAGGTACATCCTCTCGCCGCCGCCGCCATCATCCCGTGCCAGAATACACAGAAGAGGACCTCTGCCGCTCCCTAGACCAGCAGGCACAGATACTCGCGATGCTGCAGCAGCAGAATCAGCGAGCTGACCAGTTCGAAGCTTGGCACCGGACTCAAATGCAACAACTTCACACCGGCCAAGCTACGATCACTGAGAGCCTAGCGAATCTGACCTTGCAGGTCAAAGGACTCCGAGACACCGTCTACCACACCGGAGCTATGAGCTATGAGGATAGAGTAGCCCTTGCCAGAGCCAGAGGACGCCAGCGCGGATGTGACAGAGGCCGTGACTAGATTTCCATTTTTTTCCTTCATTGTTTACTATATTTCAGTTATTTGTATTTTCACTTTCAGTTGTATCTCCCTCTCGCATGCTTCAAGAATCAGTGAGGACATTGGTCGAGATAGTGTGGGAGCGGAGCCTTATTTCCATTCCACTGTACTCTGAATTTCCTTTATTTCCTTTATTTCCATTTCACTGCACTTTGAATTTTAGTAATTCCTATTCTTAGCAAATAAAGCTCGTCTATATATTTTTCCCGTTACGCAAACAATCCCCACATTATTCAACGTAAACAAAAATTTTAGTTCGTTTCTCAAAAGCAAAAGCATCACGAGAATGCAACCGAGTTCAAAACAAGTTTTGAAACTCCGAGGAAACGACAGTTCTAACAAAACCAGTATCGTCCAGACACCTTAGATCTCTAGTTTATGCGAGTCGGTTTCACTACCTACGTGTACCAAAGTCTCAAGTGTCTACGCAAACTCAACCCCAGGTAGTTTATACTAGCAGTCAGCACCATCCTAAAACACATCTAAGCGAGCGACCGATGCAAATAAGTGTATGATCTCCAAAAAGATGAAAAATCATGAAAAGAGAGCTAAATAGCCCAAAAATATAAGACACGTTCCTTCTAAGTTAGGTGCTCCTCACCCGAGCATTTAGCCCAACGGCACGAAAAACTCATTGAAAAATCAATGACATAAGCATATGATCAATGAAGAAGATCAAAAACAGAAATGAGATCATATTCACTAACAGGTCGACTTGCCATGAAAGTGTGCGGACAACGGGCTTAATGTGATTGCGCTAGAACAAACAGGGTGAACTTTCCGCGAGAACCTTGACACCAAGCTACAGTAGCATGACTGGGACCGATTTGCATAAAAAGGAGACCTTCGAAGACTTGTAGTCCAGTGTCGTCATGATACTCGTCTTGTTCCTACCAAGAATCCCGGTTTTTCTAAACTCTGCGAACGAAGAAGCTGCCTCGTGCTTGCCGACTTTTCCATGTTTTACTTGAGGACAAGCAAAGATTCAAGCTTAGGGGAGTTTGATAACACGAAATCATATAGATATTTTTATGCATAATTCAACTAAAGTCTAACCGTTTTCGATCCGATTTCGGGTTATTTCCGTGTATTTGTCTGATGCTTTGCAGGTATTCAACGATCACGTCTAAACAAGGCAACATGAAGAAAAGAAGCAATCTCAGATGAAATATGGACGAAAAAGGAGTGAAAACACAATGAAAAGCGCAGCAAGCTGTTTTTGCTGATGTGACGACCGTCACAGCTTCATGACGACCGTCACACGGGTGACGACCGTCACACCTTGTGACGACCGTCATGCAGGCAAAAACGCTCCACTCAGATTACACGTCAAAGAATCAGTTCCAATTCCCACAGAGTGGACCACTACTCCCTAAATTATCTGCCTCAAGGTCCATCATCTTCAGTGATAACCGTTGGGATTCCACTTCTATAAAAAGGGAAGCAGGGGACTTCAGAAAGGGTGTTGCATTCATACCACGAAGTGCTACCGAATTTACTTTCCAGAGCATATTTTCCAGCAATATTCTTATTTGTTTCTCTTTACCTTTCCTGTATTGCATTTTCCATTCTTCTATAACTTCTATTTTATTTTACGATCAAATTGGCATTAAAGACCAGAATCCTGCCAACATCTGTGGAGGATCTGCCCAAAGGCCAATTGGCATATTTACAAGTTTCTCATTTCAATCGATTTCAGTTTTATTATAATGCAAATCATTATTTATTATTTTTATTTATGTTTTATCCTTCCCAAATCCATGTCTAGCTAAACTTAGGTAATCGATATGTAGTAATAATTCGAATGGGATTTGATAACAACTGGTTGAAAAACTTTCTTTTCATAAAAGTAATCTATGGTCTGAGTGTTTAAAATTGATTCACTGAATAAACTTCGTCGCGAAAGCGAGAACTTATTTAAAAGTAGTTTTGCCACGAAAGTGGGAAATTAATTAAGATACGAACCAACAAGCGAAAGCTGCGGTAAGGTCAGATAGTAAACACTAGGCATTTGTTTTAATAACAGCGAAAGCACTTTAAAATGAATTAGAACTTAGAGATTTCCAAAAAATAATTTTAACTCCGAACGGGATACGAAAGTGTACGTTTGGCCCTTAGGATTATGATTAGCGTCAATAACCATCGTGAGGCGAGAGTCTTCAAATCTCCATTTTCTGCTTAAATAAACTTTGAAAATTATTTCATACACCAGTAACTTATCAAATCCCTGAAGAACACAATTACTGCATATCGATTCAATCAATTATAATCTAAGTAGCATTCTTAGTTCCCTTTTAGTGACAATCTTATTCCCTTAAACATATTCTACCTAGCTAAACATAGTAACTCCCGAGAACACTAGTTTGATTATGAGTCCCTGTGGGATCGATATCTATTATTACTACGCGATAGACTGTGCACTTGCAGTTAGGTTGTATTAGACATAGAAAGTCACGATCAATCATCAGATGACTTCCCACAATTCTCAAGTTAGGAGATATACACACTTGGCTTCAACCACTTTCTCTGAGGATCTTAGACTTCTCTGATAAGGATATCAACCCTTGAACACTTGAGTAAGCCTCTTAGATAGATTCATAGTCTTGTGTAGCCCTGGATTGGTAATCATACCTCTTGATCTCCTGCATACATGTCAATGAAATGCAGATGATAATGCTAATATGAATGCAACGAAACACAAGCTAGATAAAGAAAAGGTTGGGCAAATTTTTGGGTGTAACAGGAGGCAACGAAGAACTTGCTAGGCGAAGAGGTAGCGAACACTCCCAGACTTGAGGCAGTAGGTATTTGGATAAGAATTTGTTGTGTGAAGTTTGCATCGAAGACTTCGCACTGCTAACATTTCTTCGCACCGCAAACATTTAGATTTTTGTCTGGGGAGCTTTCACAGGACATAAACACTTCAAGTGCCATTTTGGGTGTTCTCTAGGCGAACAATTTGTTCGAACTGCGAACGTGACAACTCAGCAGCCACTTCTATAAGTAGTATGAGCTACTTTTTGTAAAAATATCTAATTTTTTGTACATGCATTTGAGAGAATTTTTCAGACCTAAAAACTCATTCCTCCATTTCTCATAATCTCTTAGCATATTTCACAAAAAGAAGGTGGATTCCCATTAAATCTCGATTATTTGACTCGGATGTTGATCAACCTTCTTCTGAAACTTGTTGCTCAAGCTATCATGGAAATGGTTGGCTAAATCCCTCTCTTGTCCAGGTTAGAAGTAGTTAGTTCAGATTTTATGTATTCCATTTGATCTTTTGTATGTGAACAAATATTGTGATCAATATAGATGAAGTTATTTGCTACTCTTTATACATTTATGGTTTGGATTGCTTTAGACATGAACTTTCTAAGTCTTGACCTAATATCTTCATCTATCAACTATACAAATTCTAGACATAGGTTTGAAACTTGATATCCGCTTTGTATTGATCTTAATGCTTATTGTTTCGATTGTTACTTAGAGAGATCATTTAACGGTCGAAACAATAACATTCACAAAATAGATTTAAAAATGAACGTTTTTGCGAGGATACGTGATTATGTTGGTTAAAACTTCGTTCATATATTTGATCGGCTGGATACGTTTAGGACGAACTAGCGAACCCTAATCTTGACATGTTTTTATCAAACTTAGACTGAGTTTTATTCCGCTTTATTTCTTGCAAACTTTTGTTACAAAAATTGAAACCATTCTCAAAAACCCGTTTCTTAAATCATTAAACCGTTGAACGACAAGCATCTATATTCTCTTCAATCCTTGTGGAGATGATAAAACACTACCCCAAAATACTTTCTAACAAATTGGCGCCGTTTCCGGGGATTGTTAGTAGAATATTGCAAGCATTGCAATAGTTTAGTGATTTTAAGATTTTTGTATTGTGATTTTAAGATTTTTGCATTGTAATTCTTTGTGCTTTTTAATCTGTTTAGTTCGTGTGCAGAATTCGTATGCGAGGACAGGTTCAACCTGAAAACCTTCTTTTCGATCCTGAGATTGAGAGAACTGCTCGCCGCACCAATAGTCGCACAAGGCGAAGACGTCAACAAGCTATTCAAAGACAAGAGCACGTAGAATCTTCTTCATCCACTCCACCTAATTCACCAATTATGGCAGCACCACCACCACCTCCACCTCCAGTTTCGGTTCCATGTACAAACAGTCCAAGACACACCGCTCAGTTTGCGTGTAATCTCCAAAATGGAAGACAAGCTGAGATGAAAACAAGAATCCTTGCACTCATTTATCAAAATCCTTTCACGGGGTTAGATCATGAGGATTCGTTTACACATCTTACCAAATTCTATGAGATTACGGGTGCAACGGGAGCAACAGAAGCTGATGAAAAGTCATTGTTCCAGAGGCTATTTCCTCATTCTTTGATTGGGAAAGCGAAGGAATAGTATCTTGATCAATCTATGACAGTTATGACAGATTGGAATTTATTGGAAGAGAAGTTTATTGAACGGTTCTTTCCACATAATCGTTTCATGGAAGCAAAGACTGCGATAGCTGTGTTTTCACCTCAATGAAGCTTGGGAGAGATTCAAGTCTATGTTGAGGAAATGCAAAGGACATAGTTTTGACGAACTTACTCAAGTTCACATTTTCCGCAATGGTCTCCTTTTGGTTTACAAGACCTTATTGGATGCTACGGCGGGAGGTTCTTTGATGTCTAAAAGCGCTGAAGATGCAATAGTAATTATTGATAAGATGGCACTTAATGATCACCAAGGGAATCATAACCGTGGAGTAGCTCAACAAAAACCAGGCGTGCTAGAGTTAGGTACTAACGATGCTATTCTTGCTCAAAAAAAACTTCTTTCACAACAAGTGAAGCTTTTAACTCAACAAATGTCGAAGCTTCCACAACAAATCAAAGAGATGCAAGAAGTTCCTACCAAAGTTCAAGTGGCAAGTTGTGAATTGTGTAAAGGTGATCATCCTACCGGGTATTGTCCTCTGGTATTGGAAGAAGTCAACTATGCCGGAAATCAAAATCAGAGATACCAACAAAGACCACCTTATCAACAAGCAAATCAAGGTTATCAAAGACCTAATCAAGGGTACCAACAACCTTGGAAGCCGCAAGAAGCCGAAACTTCAAACCGTCAATAATATCAAAATTACACTCAACCTCCACAAACTCAAAGTGCACCACCAAAGATGGAGGAAACTCTTACTCATATCATGTAAATGTCAATGTCAAATCACAAGAACACCGTTGCGTCTATAAAGAATTTGGAGACACAAGTGGGCCAATTATCAAAACAATTGGTCGATCAACAAAAAGGGCCTTTCACGGCTACCGCTCTTCTAAATCCTAAGGAGCATTGCAAGGTGATTCTCACAAGAAGTGGTAGAGAAATTGACATGGGCATAGGTGATGAGATAGTGGCGGAAGAATTTGTAGTTGAAAAAGAAAATGAAAATGTTGAGAAAGAAGTAGAAAAAAATGTTGAGAGAGATTTAGTTGAAAATGAGAGAGTGAAAAAGTGTGAGGAATAAGAGAAAATAAGAGAGAAGAAATAGTGAAAAAGTCTAGGAAAGGAAAAGAGCAAGTGAGCGCTATTCCAATTCAAAATTTAACTTATCCACATGCTCCGACAAGGAAAGACAATGCGAGACACTATTCTCGGTTTATGGATATATTCAAGCAATTGCAAATTAATATTCCATTTTCTGAAGCATTGGAGCAAATGCCCAAGTATGCTAAATTCATGAAGGACATCCTTACGAAGAAGAAGCGGTATACGGATCAAGAAACCATCATGGTGGATGCTAGTTGTAGCACAATCATTCAACAGACTCTCCGAAGAAAGAAAATGATCCGGGATGAGTCATTTTGCCTATCACAATTGAAAATACTTATGTTGGCAAGGGATTGATCGATTTGGGCTCTAGTATCAATTTGATACCCTTATCTATTGTGAAGCGGTTGGGATACATGGAGTTGAAGTCTACTCAAATGACATTGCAACTTTCCGGCAAATCTACCACTCACCCTCATGGTGTAGCCGAAGATGTGTTGGTAAAGGTTGACAATTTTTTGTTCCCAATTGACTTTGTGGTAACTGATATGGAAGAAGATGAAGACTCTCCCTTTATTCTTGGTCGACCTTTTATGAAGACCACACGTATGGCGATTGATATGGATGGTGGTCTAATGAAGGTTAGAGTTCTAGATAAGGAGATTTGTTTCAATCTTTTTGAAGCCATGAAGCTTTCAAAGGACAAAACCGATTGTTTTAGAATTGATGCAGCGGAAGTGGCAATTGAAGAAGTCAAGGAGTTATTGCAAGTTCCCACACCATTACAACAAGTTCTTACCAATGCTCTTTTAAAAGTCAATGAAGAAGAAGAACGAGAAATTGAAAAGTATTTGCGGGAGCTTAAAGAATTAGAGGAAATTCCACCTTTGAAAGAAAGGGTGGAAATCTTGGAAAAAGAGAACAATGAGGAAGGAAAACTTAAGTTGAAGTTGTTACCATCTCATCTTAAGTATGTTTTCCTTGATGAAGAGAAAAACAAGTCAGTGATCATAAGTTCGGATTTGACCATGGATGAAGAAAGGAAGTTAATTGTTGTTTTGAAGAAGAATCAAGAGGCAATGGGTTGGACTCTTTCCGAATTGAAAGGTGTAAGTCCTTCCTATTGTATGCATTGAATATTCATGGAGGAATATTTCAAGCCGGTAGCTCAACCACAAAGAAGATTGAATCCTACTATGAAAGAAGTGGTGAGGAAAGAAGTTGTCAAAATGTTGGATGTCGGCATGATTTATCCTATTTCCGATAGTCTGTGGGTTAGTCCAGTTCAAGTGGTGCCAAAGAAAGGTGGAATGACGATTGTTCGTAATGAGAAGAATGAGTTGATTCCAACAAAAACTGTAACGAGATGGAGAATGTGTATCGACTACCGTAGGCTCAATCAAGCTACAAGAAAAGATCACTTTCCTCTTCCTTTTATGGATCAAATGCTCGAAAGACTTTCTGGTCAAGAATATTATTACTTTTTGGATGGATACTTCGGGTATAATCAAATCATTGTCAACCCAGAGGATCATTAAAAAACGGCTTTCACTTGTCCTTTCGGAATTTTGGCTTATAGAAGGATGCCATTTGGTTTGTGTAATGCACCAGCGACTTTTTAAAGGTGTATGCAAGCTATATTCTCGTACTTGATTGAGAAGACGATCGAGGTGTTTATGGATGATTTCTCAGTTTTTGGACCGTCATTTGATCTTTTTTTGAAAAATCTTGATGTTGTCTTGGAGAGGTGTGTGGATACTAATTTGGTGCTTAATTGGGAGAAATGCAACTTCATGGTTACGAAAGACAATGTGCTCGGGCACAAGGTTTCTTCAAAGGGACTTGAATTTGATAAGGCGAAAGTGGAAGTGATTGAAAAGTTGCCTCCACCTCTGCATGTGAAGCGAATTCGAAGTTTTCTGGGTCATGCAGGATTCTACCAAAGATTCATCAAAGACTTCGTGAAGATAGCAAAACCATTGAGCAACCTGCTCAATAAAGATAAGTATTTTCTTTTTGATGATTCTTGCATGACAACTTTTGATTCTTTGAAATAAATCCTAATAACTGCTCCCATAATTGTTTCACCGAACTGGAAAATGATTTTGAACTCATGTGTGATGCGAGCGATTATGCGGTTGGCGCAGTGTTAGGCCAAAGAAAGACCAAAATTTTCCATGCGATACATTATGCAAGCAAGGTTCTTAACGATGCTCAAATTAATTATGCAACAACGGAAAAGGAATTACTTGCTATAATGTACGCATTAGAAAAATTTAGGTCTTATTTGATTAGATCCAAAGTTATGGTGTACACCGATCATGTGGCAATCAAGTATTTGCTTACCAAACCGGATTCCAAAAAAACGGTAAATCCGTTGGATTCTTTTACTTCAAGAATTTGATCTTGAAATTCGTGATAAAAAAGGGTCCGAGAATTTGGTAGCAGATCACTTGTCCCGAATTGTGAATGATGAAGTCACAAAACATGAAAAAGAGGTGAGGGAAGAGTTCCCTGATAAAAAATTGTATATGGTGAAGGTTAGACCTTGGTTTGCTGACATGGATAACCATAAAGCCATATGATTAATGCCGAAAGGTCTAACTAGTCACCAGAGAAAAAAAATTTGTCTGACACCAAGTACTTTGTATGGGATGAACCACATCTGTTTAAACTTGGTGTTTACAACATTTTAAGAAGATGTGTTTCTGAGGAGGAAGCCAAAGACATCCTGTGGCATTGTCACAACTCTCCGTATGGAGGACATTTTAATAATATAAGAACAGTCGCTAAAATCCTCCAATCAGGATTTTATTGGTCGTCTTTGTTCAAAGATACGCATGCGCGCACAAAAAGTTGTGACAAATGTCAGAGGATTGGTGGGATAACGCAACAAAATGAAATGCCACTGCAAAGCATGATAGAAGTCGAGGTTTTCGATTGTTGGGGCATTGATTTTGTTGGTTCATTCCCACCGTCATTTAGAAATGAATACATTCTTGTTGCGGTGGACTACGTCTCAAAATGGGTGGAAGCCATAGCTAGTGCTAAGGCAGACGGGAAAACCGTAATAAATTTTTTGAAAAAAAAACATATTTTCTCGCTTTGGTACTTCGAGAGTGTTAATAAGTGACGGAGGTTCGCACTTTTGTAACACCCAGTTAGCAAAAGCTTTGGAACAGTATGGTGTGCGGCACAAAGTTGCTACACCATATCATCCTCAAGCTAACGGACAAGCGGAGGTATCAAACCAAGAAATTAAAAAGATTTTGGAAAAAACTGTGTCTACCTCTAGGAAGGATTGGTCAAGCAAGCTTGACGATGCCTTGTGGGCCTATCGGACAGCTTTCAAAGCTCTGATTGGTCTCACATCGTTTAAAATGCTCTACGGTAAAAATTGTCAACTTCCGGTTGAATTGGAGCACAAAGCCTTTTGGGCATTGAAGTTGATAAATTTTGATCATAACTTGAGTGGCGACAAAAGAAAAAGCCAGCTCCATGAGTTGGAAGAAATATGCCTCCAAGCTTATGAATCGAACAAAATCTACAAAGACCGAGTGAAGGAGATCATGACAAAAAGATTGTGACCAAGAAATTTGAGCTAGGGAAAATGGTGTTGTTATTCAATTCTAGGTTGAGATTGTTTCCCAGAAAGTTAAAGTCCAAGTGGTCGGGTCCGTTTCGGATTCGCAACATTTTGAGTTACGGGGCAATTACTATTGAAGACATCAAAACCAACGAGAATTGGACTGTCAACGGCCAACGGTTGAAGATTTACCTAGGTGGTGATTTCGAGCGGGACATCACCTATGTGCCTTTCTGTTATCCGTGATCGCAACGGATCGTCAAGCTCTAACGAAGTTAAACAAAGCGCTTGTTGGGAGGCACCCCAACATTGTAACTATTTACTGCTTTTTGTTGTGTAAATATTGTGCTTGTTGTGTGGACTTTGCTGAAAATGATTTTGAGTGACATGTGAAAAAACCAAAACCTGTCATGTTCGCTAGCACTTTCGCTAGGCAAAGCTCTCAGCGAACATGTTTGCTAGGACGTTCGCAGTGCGAACAGAGCGAAACAGGTTGGGTATGTTAATTTCAGTGGGCCACTCAATTGGGCCCAAAACCGTTTTTTGTGTTTCTGCAGTCTTTAGGGTCTCCACACTTCACTCTCACTTTCACCACACTTCACTCTCACTCACTCAATTGTGCCTCTCCTTGCAAACCCTAGTTTTCTTCTTACAGCCTCAAACAACTCTATCAATTTCTTCAATCAGGTATGTTCTCTGTCTCAATTCTTCTTTGATTAGGTTGCTGAGTATGCATAAGAACATACCATTTGGGTTGTGTAGGCTGAGTAGCAAAACTGTTGAATTTAGGGTTGCATGCGTGTTTAAAACTATCCCAAGCATGATAAATATCGTGGTTCTTGAATTGTTGTTGATCAAAATTAGATTGTCTGGATTTTGGGTTGAAAGCAGTGGGAAATTTTAAAAACCCGCAGGCTTCGCTGGCACCTTCGCAGTGCGAACTTGGAGCGAGTATTTGCTAGGTCTTCGCACAGCGAAGCTTACAGCGAACATAACCGTATTTTATTTTTCTGTTCTGATTGCTAGACTAATCTGTCATGTGGATGTTTTTGTTTCTCTTCTGTGTTTTGTTTGCATATGGCATCCAGTTCAATTGCTTCTAAAAAGAGAAAGGTTGGTAGCACCTCTCGACCTCAACCTATCCAGTACGACACTGAGAGATTTGTGGGTCCTAAGCAAGCCGCTCTCTACATGGCTTTGGAGAAGCGAAAGATTCTGCCAGAGAAGAGGTTTCTAATTCATCCTGAGGGATCATACATAACTTTTGCAGGACTCGTCAATAGCAAGAAGTGGGATGTGTTGGTGACGCCAACTGACAGCTACAACATCGAGGTAGTGCGGGAGTTCTATGCCAACACACTTCCTAATGATGATGAGTCTTTCACTTGGAATACAAGGGTAGCAGGAAGACCGGTGAGGTTTGATAGAGATGTCATTAATAGGGTACTCGGAAGACCTCTCAACTTGGGTGAGGAAGAAATTGATGAGTACCATCGAGACTTGAGACTTCATAGAAATATAGATGTCATTTCCGAGGCGCTATTGATGGAGGGTAAAACTGTAGAGCTGAACCCATCCGGAGTTCCAAGGCGGTATCACAGAGAAGACATGAAGCCTCTTCCCTAGTTGGTGTTACTGTTGATTCTAATAAACATTAAGCCAAAATCCCATACGTCGACAGTGCTGATCCCAGTGGCACACTTGGTCCATTTTATTCTTACCAATGTGCAGATTGATGTGGCCTAGATAATTGCCGATGAGTTACGGTCCATAGTGGAAAGTGGATTGAAAGCGAGGGCGCGAGTTAATTTCCCTCTTGCTTTCCCCTGTCTCATTATGGAATTGTGTGTTCAGGAAAGGGTGAGATTACCTTCGAGGCGACAGGTGAATATTCTAGCCGCTATTGATGACAAGTACGTAGACAAGTATTGCCGACCCAATGGCTTCAAAGCAAGTTCAGTTGTTGCAGATATCGGGGCTACTGATGGCCCTGGTGTTGCTTTTTTACAGGGTTTTGATCCATTCCAACAGGCTGTATGTAATTATAACTGGGATTGGATGGCGGCGAATCAGCACGCCATGGTGGATATACATGATTCTATGCAGGTACTTCAGCTACAATGTCGTGACCCCTCCGTGGAGCGCACTATGATGACTCAGGAGCAGTTCTTGGAACATGTGAGCTGGCCTGAGGTCAGGCCTATTTTCGGAGAGGGGCGGGTGCCTCTGGTCCTGATGGTGGTAGCGCTGAGGTGGAGGATGATAATGATGGTGATGATGATGATGATGTTGATTCTAGTTCCGAGAGCGTGGAGGAGACCGAGTCCGAGGAGGATTGATTTTGAGATATTTTGATTTTGTGAGCGTGAATTCGAGAAACTTCCTTTGGTCGTCAAAGTGAGGTACTTTTGTGCATGAATCATTGCTTTTGTTGTTTTCATTGTATTGTTATTTCAGATATTGGTTCTTGTACCATTTTGGGGTGTTTTGTACCCATGCACATTTTTATTTAAGTTTAAGTAATGCTAAGTTTATGTTTTAAAATCTTTTGTTTCTCTTTTCAAGTGGTTGTTAATATTTTCTGGTTGTTGAGCTTTCTAAAACTTCTAGATTGGTTGCTCTCTGGAAAAAAAGTATCCAATGAAGATGCATCCGAGTTTGGATGGCAATGATAATAATTAAACAAGCGAATAATATTAAGGTACATGATTACCTTTGGTTAGAATGTTAGAATGGATTAAGAACTTTAATCTTGTTGTGAATGAATATTGTTCTTTTGGCAACATTGTTGAATGAAGGTTTCACTTAGGACTTAGAACCACAAACTGTGAGGAAACCTCCATTATACACTAAATGTTGGATTGTAATAAACTTTGTTGATTCATTTGATTCATGCTTTATCTTTTATTATTATGAATGTGTGGAAGCAATTAGAAATGATCAAGGCACTTGTTTTTTTTTTATCGAGCACAACCAGTTCCAAATGCAACTTACCCGTGAGCAGAGAGTATTCGTGAACTCCTTGAGCCTAAACAGTGGGAATCTCAGCCTGAAATTGTGCGAGATTCCAAAAACTTTTTTCTTGAACCCTTGAATTTTGTGTTAATTGTTCTCTTTGCCTTAAAAAGTCAAGAGCATTCACTTGAGGGTTGAGTAAAAGTTAAGTTGGGGAGAATGAAAAATAAGTATGGTAGGTTGCTACAACTCTTGAAAAATCAAGCAAGCATTGAGAAAAAAATTGTTATGTGAATATGATTGTAAAAAAGAAGAAAAAAAAGAATGCTTTTTTGGAAAAGAAAAAAAGAATAAGTTGTGAACTAAGAGTTGGGAAGGTTTTCAAATAAGAAACAAGTGGAAGGAAGTTGTGATGTGTAAATAACTTGTATAGTGAATGTCTCTTTTGCATCGGCAATTTCGTTTCAATGGCCTTAGAAATGTCAATTGTTTGTAAACCCGACCAAGCTACAATCGTAAAAGACCTTAGTGATCTTCTTGCTTCCATATTTTCATTTATGATTGTTAGATATTGTATGAATTAGATTGATTTTGGCATTGTTTGTTAGGTGAATGAAATTATCCCCGCGGTTGCAAACGCGTAATTTCTTCAATCCTTATTCAAAGAGGAGAGATAGGGTGATTCATTCCAGATGACATTGTTGTTGATTGATATATGTTTTTCATTGCTTTAAGACTTTAGTTCTTGTGTAATGTTTGATTCTAACCATTGTGAACCTGTGTCTGGTTGCATTCCTTGTGTTTGAGCCATTTAATCCAATTTAGGAGAAATCTTTTTCTTGAGAAAATCCTCTTGTTTCATCAAGAGGCATACTTTGCTTGAGGGAAAGCGAAAATCTAGTTGGGGAGAGTTGTTAGATGCCTAACTTTGCTTATTTAATCTATCAAATGTGGGCATCTTTCATTCCTTTTTGTAAATAAAGTGTTAAAAATCACTCTTGCTTTGGTTGGATTGCAACATTATGTGAAAATATCGTGATTACTTTGATTTGTGTGTTATTGTGCAGGAATTAGGCATGAAAAAGTGAAGATTAAGACACAAGAAAGAGGACAAAGAAACCAAGTCAGCATGCAAACAACAACAAGTTCTCTAGGCGAACTTGCTAGCGAAGCTGCCACCAACATTTCACAAACTTCGCTAGGAAAACTATGTAGCGAAGGCCAAGAATCCAAAAAAGTAAGGAAATGGCCATAAACTCTCTAGGCGAAGGAGGAAACGAAGAACTCGGTAGGCGAAGTGGTAGTGAACACTCCCAGACTTGAGGCAGTAGGTATTTGGATAAGAATTCACTGTGCGAAGTTTGCAGCGAAGACTTCGCACTGCGAACATTTGGATTTCTGTCTGGGGAGCTTTCATAGGACATAGGCACTTCAGGTGCCATTTTGGGTGTTCGCTAGGCGAACCATTTGTTCGCACTACGAACGTGGCAGCTCAGCAGCCACTTCTATAAGTAGTATGATCGACTTTTTGTAAAAATATCTAATTTTTTGTACTTGCATTTGAGAGGATTTTTCAGACCTAAAAACTCATTCCTCCATTTCTCATCATCTCTTAGCAATATTTCACAAAAAAAAAAGATGGATTCTCATCTAATCTTGATTATTCGACTCGGATGTTGATCAGCCTTCTTCCGAAACTTGTTGCTCAAGCTATCATGGAAATGGTTGGCAAAATCCCTCTCTTGTCAAGGTTAGAAGTAGTTAGTTTAGATTTTATGTATTCCATTTGATCTTTTGTATGTGAACAAATATTGTGATCAATATAGATGAAGTTATTTGCTACTCTTTGTACATTTGTGGTTTGGATTGCTTTAGACATGAACTTTCCAAGTCTTGACCTAATATCTTCATCTATCAACTATAAAAATTTTAGAAATAGGTTTAAAAGTTGATATCCGCTTTGTATTGATCTTAATGTTTATTGTTTCGATTGTTACTTAGAGATATCATTTAATGGTCGAAACAATAACATTCACGAAATAGCTTTAGAAATGAACGTTTTTGCGAGGATACACGGTTATGTTGGTTAAAACTTCGTTCACATATTTGATCGGTTGGATACGTTTAGGACGGACTAGCGAACCCTAATCTTGACATGTTTTTATCAAACTTAGACCGAGTTTTATTCCGCTTTATTTCTTACAAACTTTAGTTACGAAAATTGAAACCATTCTAAAAATCCCCTTTCTTAAATCATTAAACTGTTGAACGGTAAGCATCTATATTCTCTTCAATCCCTATGGAGACGATAAAACACTACCCCAAAATACTTTCTAACACCGCTTGAATTTCACACTCCGAAAACTTCTATTCAAGAAACACAACATTTGCCTCAGATAAACTATTAAAGGAGAGGCCATCCAGCAGAGGTCTATTAGAATCAGGTTCAGCAAATTTGTCTTTGAAATAACTTGTAACAGCTTCTTTGATATCAGCAACCGAATCCACCACTCCATCATCTAATTCGATCGATCCACTAAACTTTCTTCTGGCTCTCCCTTTGATCAAACATTGGAAGTATTTCAAATTCAAGTCTCCATACATGTTCCATTTAATTCTGGCTTTTTGAAGAAGCATGTTGTCTTTAAGATGAAAATTCTTCCACAAAGACTGGCAAGCAGCAGATCTTTTATCAACTATATCTTTCACGTCGATACCATTTCCATCAGACAAAAGCCCATCAATCTCGTTCATAACATCCACCTGTTCTTCAACCTTTAAGTTACGCCAACCAAAGACTTGTTTATTCCAAATCCTAAGACTATCCCGCAATCTCTTAAACTTCTCCTTGATTATAAAGTCGCTTCTACCTGAAACTCTAATCTCTTTCCACTCATTCTCCACAAACCCAATAAAATTTTATCTTGAAACCAACAGTCATTGGTTTTAAATGGTTTTGGCCCCCAGTTAATGACACTAAGCTTCACCCAAATCAGACAATGGTCAGAGATATCTCTCTTGCCAATCGATTGTCCCACCACCCCCACCTATCAATGATAGCCACATCTACCAAGAATCTATCTAATCTACTCATCAATTTACCGTCACCATTTAACCAAGTGAATCTATTACCCGAGACCGGCAGAACTTCGCTTCAGAAATAAAATTCAAAAACTCTCTCTGCTCAATATTTTTGCTAAGATTAACCTGATCCTTCCTTTCAAAAGAATCAGAAACCGCATTAAAGTCTCCTCCCAAAATCCACGCATCATCCTTCCACTTCCTCTTCACTTAGATTAACTCACTCCATAATTTACGCTTCATACTAATACTACACCCTGAATAGATGTTGGCAACATAGAAAACCACATTTTTCCATAACAGCTTAACACCAAGAAAACCTTCACCTATAAACGAGAAAATAGGAGTGATAGAATCCTCATTCTATAATGTAATAATGCCTCCATAATTTCCATTAGAAGAGCTACTAGACCACCTTACTTTATTGTTCCTCCACATACTAGAAATAGTTTTAGTATCATTAGCCTTCAATTCTGATTCCTGAATGAAAAAGATATATGTTTTACCTGAGTTAATAATATTACTAATCCTCTTTCTCTTGGATAAATGCCCCATCCTCTAATGTTCAAAGAGCCTACAATCATTGCTTACCAGATTTAAACACCTTCTTTGACATACCTCTGGCCACATCTTTAGCCTCAAATTCCGCAATCTTCTTAGAAAAGTCTTTCTTTGAATCCCTCGCAGTAACACCAAGATTAGATAGAGCCTTCCAGATTTTACCTCCAACATTTGACTACATATTATCCCAGAATTTTGAATTGCATAAACGAACATCGAAATCCGAAGTGGGTTCACAACAAAGAACAGCTCCCATAGAGTATCCCATTGAATCATCTGAAATGGATTCTGATCGGATAGAAACAAGAATGGGTTGGGATACAGGTTTAATTGGGTCTTCAGAAAGTGGTTGGGTAGAAGGATAGGCAAGGCCTAAAACTCTCTTCTTGGGCTTAGAAGGTTTGTGAGCAAGCGGGCCTAATAACATCCTTGACCCTTTTAAGTTTCACCTTTTTGTTAATCACCTTTTTCTCAGATCCTCTGATATAGTCATTGACAGTCTTAACCGAGGTATCAATAGGATCTACATTCAGCTCTATCTCAGCAAGACCCTCTACACCCTCGTTTGAATTCCTTGACACCTTTTTGACAACTAAAGAAGCCTTAGCTACTTCCACTGCCGAATCAAAACTAGACGTTCTAATCATAGAGTCTGCCTTACTACAACCTACAACATGATATTCCTTCCTTGAACCTATCAAAGCCCCATCAAACCTCCCATCCAACTCCGTCGGAGAACCAACTACCGGAGAAGATCCATATTCACCACCATTGTTAGTAGGAGCCAATAAAGGTTCGGAGTTGCAATCATCCTCATCCTTCTCTCTATAATATTTACTTCATTAAATCTCTGACTCAGATGAAGAAAATGAAGTGTTAGACGTCCTATCAGGATTATTCGCAAGAATACGTAAAGAGCCAAACGAATCTTCAACCATCTTGATTTTGAGGGTTTCACCATTAATTTGAATGCTGAAAATATCACTAAGCACTGCACAATTTGTATGCACCATGATTATCGCAATATCCAGACATTCCCCTTTCAAGGTATTTTCATCAACGCAAATGTATCTTCCCACCGTTTTGGCTATCATTTCGAAAAAGGAAAATTTACAGGCATGACATGGAATTCCATGGCATCTTAACTACGTAACTCTTTTATAATCGACGTCTGCTTCCTTCCATTTTCTGATCTCAGAGAACCACTGTCTCCACCAGGATTCCGCCTCCCTTATAATGTCAGGAATCTCCCCTGATTCACATTCCTCCAACAAGCATAAGTTAGCTCAAAGGGGAGTAACTTTTATTGAAAAATATCCTTCCAAGTCAAAATTGTTTTGGATATTATAAGCCATCTCTGGGTTAATGACCACTCCCACAAATTCCTTTATGAATCTAGCTAAATCTTCTTCACCTGAATAATATTTGATGTGAATAAGAACCTTTTTAGGACATTGAGGATGCATTTGATTTTCGTTATTCACCACATCCTCAAACGACCTATTTTGTACCTTATTATCCAGGATATTCTTCCTCTACCTCCTGTTTCCATCATTTTCACGATTACGAACAGTGTTAACATTCTCCCTAAAACGTCTTTTGTTTGGTCCTTCCTCTCTATTGAATCTGGGGACATTTGCATAAATCTTCACTTTATAAATGAAGATATTGTCTAACTTGACAACAAGAACTTTAATATCTTCCACTTCAGAAAATCTATCAAGCCCGAAACACTTCCCAACCTTGTTAGTTTTAGGAGGAATTACTACCTCCTTGATCTCCCAAAAAGGCACAAACAATTTGAACACATCTTCTGCCTTAGTTCTATCTGGGATTTCTAAGAAATAGATAGAACTTAATTATGATAATCATTCCTTGTCGATTCCCTTGCCATAAGGATTACATTCAATATATACCACCACAAATACTTTGTTTTATCCAATGCATTTATTCTACTTCAAAACCCTTCTCTTGAAGCTCAACAATAAATGCATTCATCATCCTCAACCAAACTTTATGACCCTCCTAATCAAACTTCTTATCCTTGAACTCCTTCTTATAATCACTTTCATTCAAAATGAATCACTTTCTAAAGAATTTCTAGATAATTATAGAATCCAAATAAGATGAACGGTTAGAAATCCACCATAACATGTGGAGAATTTCTATCAATCTTGATGAAGAAGTTTATTATCCATACACAATAACAATGAAAAGAAAGAAAATCAGGGTTTGACAAAAATATAGAAGAAGATGGCGATTTCTACAGAGCAATTCTCTGCCTACAAACTGTGAAAAACTTATTCACTTTACAACTACAAAATTTTGTGAATTCAAGTTGTTACAAGAATAGGGGTTACTCTCTCTATTTATAGTTTTAGGTTGGCTTCTTCCCTAAGGCAAAACCTAAAACAAAACAGCCCAAAATATAAAATTTAGCTAACATAACTAAAATAGGCCTAAGTCGAAATTCTGTCGAGTAACCTACTTCGAAATTTTGACACATACACACACCACGCTAATTTCGACACATCGTTGTTTCTGTCGAGCACTACCTGCTTCGAAACAAGGAATTAAATTCTCAACACACCACCTAATTCATTATGTTTAAGCTATCTATATTCATCATAGCTCTTAGTCTTTTGAACACTCCAACCTGCAATCCTTTTGTCATGATATCTGCGATATGGTTCTCAGTTCTACAATGTTCCAAGTTCATCTTCCCTTCTGCTACATGCACTCGAAGATAATGGAACCTCATTTCAATGTGCTTGCTTCGTCCATGTGCCATCAGATTCTTCTTCAGATTCATAGCAGACATGTTGTCTATCTTCATGGTAATTTCTCCATGAATCTCCGTTGTAATCTCTTTGACTATGTTTACCATTCACTTTGCTTAACATGCACAGAGAGAAGCATCTATGTACTCTACTTCTTACAATTATAATGCCACTACTGCCTCCTTTCTCGAACTTCAAGCAACTGGTGCACCACCTAGCATAAGCACATAACCAGCTGTGGATTTTCTATCCACAACATCACTACACCAACTTGAGTTGGTGTATCCCACTATTTTGTATTCTTTTCTTTCATCAGTTGTAGGAAACTAAATGTCATAGTCGAGAGTTCCTTTCAGATACCTCAGTATCCTTTTCGTTGCTGCTAGGTGTGATACCTTTGGTTTTTGCATGAATCTACTAACCATACCTACATTGTATGCTAGATCAGGCCTTGTGTGACAAAGGTGTCGAAGTGGTCCAATGAGTCTTCTATACAGAGTTGGATCGACATCATCTTCATATGTGTATTTCGACAGTTGTATTGTGGGCTCAGATGGAGTCAAAGTTAGGTTGCAATCTTGCATCTCAAATCTCTTGAGTATTTCATCTGCATATCTTCTTTAGTGCATCATCAAACCTCTACCACTCTTGCAGAATTCAATGCCAAGGAAATATGAAATGCTTCACTTGTATGACATTTCAAACTCCTCACTTAGGTCATGTTTGAAATCTTCGATCTCCTTCTTCCAACTTCCTGTTATCAACATGTCATCGACATAGAGACATAGTATAAGCAATTCACTATTGATTCTCCTTACATATACTCCATGCTCAGTTATGCACTTCAAAAATTCCTTCTCCCTTAGAAAGCTTTATCTTCTTATTCCAAGCTCTTGGAGCTTACTTAAGTCCATACATGGCTTTAGCCTGTATACCTTGCTTTCTTCGCCTTGTTTCACAAACCCAGCTGGTTGTGCAACATAAAATTATTCATCTAAGGGAACATTCAGGAATGCACATTTCACATTCATCGGACAAATGTGCCAATTGTTCATGTTTGCTAGATCAACAACCAACCTGATTGTTTCGATCCTAGCAACAGGTGTGAAAATTTCGTTGAAGTCGATTCCTTCTTTCTGAAGAAATCTGTTCGCCACAAGTCTTTTCTTGTGTCGAGTTACTTGTCCTTTAGGATTCATCTTTACCTTGTATACCCACTTCACATTGATTTCCTTCTTACTTTGAGGTAATTCGATAAATGACCAAGTGTTGTTGACTTCGATGGAATCTAGTTCCTCATTCATTACTTTCTTCCACTTTGAATCTTTCAATTCCTCAACTGCATTGACTGGTTCGACATCTGTGTAGAAAGCATATTGTACCAGCTCACCTTCTTCATTGACTATATCATCTGATGTAATCACACATTCTTGCAACCTTGCAGGCATGCGTCTTATTCGTTGAGGTCAACTTGGGCCTGTTTCACCTTTAACTTCTTCTTATCGAACTTCTCTTTTGACTTCACTAGTTAGTTCTTCACATAAGATTCTCACTGAATCCTTCTTAACAATCTCAATCCAATCACATTTTTAAGCTCATCTATGATCATGTCCCTGCTGATCACTACTTGCTTGTTCACTGGGTCGAACAACTTGTATCCTCCAGTCAAATGATATCCTATCAAGATCATTTGACTCGACTTGTCATCAAGTTTTCTTCTCAACTGATCTGGCACATGTCTATGTATTATAGATCCAAACACCTTCAAATGACTTAAGCTAGACTTGACACCATACCAACATTCTTCTAGTGTAATTCCTTCTAGCTTCTTCATCGAACATTTATTAAATATGTATGTTGCAGTCGACACAGTTTCTCCCCAAAATTCTTTGGGTAGATTCTTGCCTTTCAACATACTTCTTACCATATTCATGATGGTTCTATTCTTTCTTTCTGCAGTTCCATTATGCTGTGGAGTGTAGGGTGGCACCACCTCATACACAATCCCTTATTTCTCACATAATGCATCGAAATATTTTGACACATACTCTCCACCACCACCAGTCCTCAGAATATTTAGCATTCGACCACTTTGTCCTTCGACCATAGATTTAAATTTGGAAAATACCTCGATCACTTCACTTTTCTACCTAATCAGGTGAGTCCACAGTTTTTGACTCAAATCATCCATGAAAGTGACAAAGTATTTGTTACCTCCAATCGAATCCACCTGGATATGACCATATACATTAGAGTATATGACTTCAAGAATTGCCTTCGACTTGCTTCCTGCATCCTTGCTGAAGTTATTCTTGTGTTGCTTTGCCTACACACATTCTTCACACAGTTCATTTGGAATGTCGAATTCTAGTAATCTTGAAACCATATTGCTTCTCTTCAGATCTCTGATTTCTTTAAAGTTGAGATGGCAAAGTCTATAGTGCAATATCTATTGATCCCTGCTAGCTGTAGTTGCAAGGCACTTATGCTCCATCATATTAAGATCAACCTTGAAGGTTCTATTCTGAGACATTTGAGCCTTCAAGATCAACCTTCCATTTAAGTCGAGAACTTTCATCATCTTGTCTTCCATCGACACCTTGTAGTTCTTTTCGACCAATTGTCATATGTTGAGCAAATTGCTCTTCATGCCTGGTATGTATAACACATTGGAACTTACCAACCTTTTTCTATCTTTCCTTATAATCAGAATATCACTGATACCTTCAGCTGCTAGAGTATTGTCATTTGCAAATTTCATCATGTTCTTCATTGAGGGCTTTATGTTGAGAAACCAATCTTTCCTACCTGTCATGTGTGATGAGCATCCTGAGTCCAAGTATCATTGGTCCTGGAATCTTTCTTCATCTCTTGTTCTAACCATCAGTAACATCTCTTCTTCTTCATGTTTTGCTAGCTTTGCATCAGTTTCTTGATTTTTCTGCTTTTCAGGACAATCACTAGAATAGTGAATATACTTCTGACAATTGTAACACTGAATTTGACTTTTGTCAGGTTTTCGACCACCGCCTCTTCCTCTACCTGCTACACCGCCTCTTTGGTTACTTTGGTATGAGGACTTTTTCTGATTCGACTAGCCTCTTTCTTGATGATTTCGACCATTCGAATTGTTGTAGCCTCTTTTGCCTTTGTTTCCATTCCAACTTCCTTTGCCTTTCTTTTCTTTTGTTGTTTGCACCTGCAAAGCCATATCACCCTTCAACTTTTATGTAGCTCTTTTAGCCATCCTTTGTTCATGAGATTCAAGTATCCTTTGAAGCTCTTCTTTTGTCAATGTTGATAAGTCTTTCGACACTTCTATGGCTACTACCACATGGTCGAATTTTAAAGCCAATAACCTCAAAATCTTTGGAACAACTGATCTTGATGTCAACACTTCTCCATAAAACTTGATTTGATTCACCAATTTTGCAAACCTAGTGAAAAAATATGTTATGCTTTCATTATATTCCATCTGAAGCAATTCATAGGTTCTTTTGTGAGTTTGTAACCTCACCCTTTTCACCTTTTATGCGCCTCGAAACGATTTCTCCAAAATTTCCCATGCTTCTTTCACTATTTCTACATAACTAACATTTTCAAAATTATCTGGATCAATGCATTGATGAATTATAAAGAGAGCTTTATTATCTTTTTTCTTCAATTCTTTGTGTGTGGCCTTTTTTTTTATTCGACGTGTTTTCTGCAAGTGATATTGATAACAGAATACAACCTTCATTTGCTTGCACCAATTTTCATAATTATTGTTCTTGAGAATCAGAAGACTCGCTGGAAAATGCTTGTTTGGATGATTCATTGCCATCGTGATTTTCTTCCCATGAATCGCTCAGCCTACAACTCTAGATACCAAATGTTGGAAATCCACCACAACCTATGGAGAATTTCTATCAATCTTAATGAACAAGATTATTATCGATATAAAGTAACTATGAAAAGAAAGAAAAATTGTAGAAGAAATAAAATTAGGGTTTGACAAAATATAGAAGAAGATGGTGATTTCTGTAGAGTAACTCTCTGCCCACAAACTGTGAAAAACTTATTCACTTTGCAACTGCAAAATTCTGTGAATTCAAGTAGTTACAAAAATATGGGTTACTCCCTCTATTTATAGTTTTAGGTTGCTTGCTCCCTAAGAGTTTTAGGTTTGCTCGCTCCTTAAGCCAATGCCCAAAACACAAAATCCTAAAATATCCAATTTAGCTAACACTACTAAAATAGGCCTAAGTTGAATCCTGTCGAGCAACCTACTTTGACATTTCGACACACACTAGGCTAATTTCAACACATCCTTGTTTCTGCCGAGCACTTCCTGCTTTGACACGGAATTAAATTCTCAACATAAACAACTAATAGAAAGATATTCACCAGTATATCCTTGCCAATGTCAACATCTTCGTCAACGTTCTCTGTCTTCTTCTACATTTCCTTTTCTGCTGGAACCACTGCATCAACTTTTTTCCTATTAGACAACTTCAGTCAATGCAAAAATTAAATTAGATTGTGAAAACACAAATAAAATGTCCAGTTCCAAAAATTAATGAATAATGTCATCTCTGCTGGTAACCATTGCATCAATTTCTTCATATAACTATTTGGACAGGAGTACCACACTATTTCACAACAAGAATAAATGAAAGATTTTTAATTTGAATAATATTGCAAGGCACAAGCATTGAATTTCAACTTCCCTCAACGTAGCCTTCTACTTTTGGGAAATCATTATCAAAGTCGGAGCAATCAATAACTTTACCACCTTGCTGAAAAACACGATTCAAAAAACCAATACATCAATCATTAACACAAACAACTAACATGCATATAACACATAATTGATTAGTGACTAATAGTGTGACAAATCATAACTGAATATATAGTGTGAAAATGTTGGTTTCTCAAAATCAAAATTAAAAGAGTCAAAACTTATTCCATCAGTGAATGAGTTGTTCTTACCCCATTAGAGTGCATATCTCCATCAGATCTTTGAAGATCTGGTATCAATTAAAGGAGAATAGAGAAAGAAATAAGGAGATGAAGGGTTATGATGGTCATTATTCATACAAACACAAACAACAAAAATTGAAATTGCAGTATTTGTTCTCAGCTCATGTTTAACTGCAACATGCAATACTTATTCTTCTTCAAATCTTCTTTGTCAATACATGTTCTTCTTCAAGTCTTCTTCCTTCGTTGTTGGCTATTCCATCTTCTTCCATTATTCCTTTCTCAAATGATTCCACTATTCACTATCGTCATCTTCGTTTTTATCTCCAAATGTGAAAGTGTGGCCTAGGGTTTCTATCTGCAAGTGCTTACTAATATCTAACTAGTTCTAAACTAAAAATAATTTGAGTAATGAAACTAAAATAAGTTAGGAAATAAAACTAAAAAAAGTCATTTTAGATACTAAATACCCATCAACATTGTCACATAGTTCAAAGTTAACATTTTTTCCAAAAAAATTTAACGAAAGTAACTATTTTATGTAATGGAACAGTTTTTAAGAGACCATTATATAATGTTTTTTAGATAAGGGAGTAAAATAAAACACTAAATTAAGTTAAGGGATCAAAGAAAGTATTAAATCTTATAAAAATAAAAATAAAGTATCTTGAGACCTCTCACTAAACTCAAGTTTTTTCTTCTTCTAAAAACTCTAAATCCAACTTTAGGATTAACTAGTTTAAAAGAGACTAACCTCACCGTCTATTTGTGAGACCCATTTAAAGTAAGAATTAGCAAAGCTTTTATTAGAATTCGAATGAGATTCTTATTTAATTAAATAAAATTTAATTGTTAAATTTGCTCTAAACACCCCTACTCAAAATTACATAACTCATTCTAGGTTCTCAAGTCTCAAATGTAACCATTCTACCATCAGCGTTGAATGATAACAAATTATGGACTAGAGAACAAATGCATCATGTAGAAACTCAAACGATTTTATATTTAAGTCTTCTCGAAGAACTCTTTTTGAATATTTTACGTTTTGTTTGCCTATATGATGCACACTGATATTATCCTCAAACCTATTATGTCTACAAATGTCAAACCTGTTGATATCAAAGTAGATGTTTGCAAACAATTTACAAATGAACAAGAGTTTGATGTTCGTGATCATATGTTTCAATGAATTTGCACTGAGGCATCCAAATTAGGGTTTGGCGTTGTAATCGGAAGGTTAGATAATGGTTCAGATAGAAGAACTACATTTGTGACACTAAGATCCGAAAGAAGTGGCAAGTACACAATTTCCATATGGAAGTTGAAACGAGATGTCACCAGTTCGAGAAATTGAGATTGTCCTTGTAAGTTGTGTGGATATCTTTTGGCATATAATAAATGGATATTTAATGTGATTTATGGTACACATAAGGACGGTAAATCGAATATCTCTATCTTGACCGAATGAAAAGTGATACGAGAGAGGTTTTTGAAAATTGGTAACAACATGAAACTCCACATCAAAGAGAAATTGAGGAAGATTGCTTATCTAGAAACCAGATTTGACACCACTGTCTCAACCGATAAAAACAAAAGGTGGTCCTAAGAAGGTCAAACCAACATCGAGTGACGATTCAATGATCCGATCTCCTTCCTATTTCGAACACGTTGACAAAAAAAAATTGAATTCTCCAACCACAAAATCTCAAAAGAGTGTTTTCGAATGAGCTCGCATTAGCAAACCATCTTCTACACCACATTTACCAAATATCTAATACATCAAAGAGATATCAGTTTTTATGCACAAATACATTGAGCGAATTGTTAATGTTGAAGGTGACGGTAACTACGATTATTGAGTTGTTTCTACTTTGCTTGGTAAAGGAGAGGATAATCATGCATTTGTCAACCAACAACATTTGTCAACCAATAACTTATGAAAGATTTGAAGACGCGTAAAGAATCATACACACTGATATAAGGGAAAAATGAACATTTTGATGCAATTCATGGATCTATTATTCCTTTTATTAGTGGTCCGACACCAGAGAAAAAATGGTTCTGCTTTCTTGAAATGGGTCATCTTGTAGCAAGTGTGTATAATAGGGTATGTATTAACCTAACTAGATATGGTTTCTCGGAAACATTTTTTCTACTGCGGATTCTCCCGCCTCAAAATCTAACTGATCGTACTACGTGGCTTTCAAAACTGCTGTATTTTGTTCAAGTTTATTTGAAGTTGGGATGCCCTATACAACTGACATCATCAAAGTAGACAACTCATTCAACAAGGAAAGCTAAAACTTGACCATTTTTTTTTGGATAGGATGTTATAATTCACCAAGTTGAGTGAGATTGAAAGAACATCAAATAAACAAAAGTCAAAGGCAGAATCATCCACAGATATAGATTTAGACGGTGACACGTGTTTCGATTTATTTTAGTTTTTATTCAATAATGTATATATGGGGTTAGACATGTTTTGTATGTAATCTTGAATTAATATTAATGGTGTAAAATGTATACATTTTCATAGATTTCAATATATGTTTCAATTTCCCAAAATTTTCTCAATTTTTGTTTTATATAACAGGTTTTGTTTCTTAAACAGGTTTTGTGTGAATGGTGAGGAATGAATCCAGAAATACATACTGGAATGCACCCAAATGTTTTTAAAAAAATACTAACCAGAGTTTATTCAGAAAAACATTTTCGAACTCACCCTAATTTCACAAATTTCAATAAACGAAACAGGGTGTATCCGAAAGTACATCTTCGAAATATCCCCTTAGACAAGATTGAATTTGTAAGGTCCATATTACTCTAAAACTTGTATAAATATGAGTGTCACTAAACTCGGTAGCACAAACACACAAAGAACATGCACTGTCTCAATATGCATATCTCACTTTTGTCTACTTCAACGGCAAGAAATCCCTCTTCAATTTAAGTTCTCAGAGATCACCCGTCTTGTCGATTTTAAATCAAAACTAGAGAATTTGTACCAAGATAAATGAAGAGTTGTAAAGCTCTATTATTGTTTTCCCTTTAGTGACAAGGATAGAAAGATATTGTTCAGCGAGTTTGAGCAAAAGACGGGAGAAGATTTATCTGTTATATGTAGTACATTTTACTAGTACGAAGCAGAAGGTTTGATTGAGCTGGACGCAAAGATTGCTCGATCGACCAAATATATTTTAAAGATGTTGAAACGTCCTACTTAATAATGAAATGTATTGTTCGATTTACGATAAAGATTATATATAATGTTTTATTATATATATATATATATATATATATATATATATATATATATATATATATATATATATATATATATATATATATATATATATATATATATATATATATATATATATATATATATATATATATATATATATATATATATATATATATATATATATATATATATATATATATATATATATATATATATATATATATATATATATATATATATATATATATATATATATATATATATATATATATATATATATATATATATATATATATATATATATATATATATATATATATATATATATATATATATATATATATATATATATATATATATATATATATATATATATATATATATATATATATATATATATATATATATATATATATATATATATATATATATATATATATATATATCATAACAATTATGTATTCATAACAATGTATTGTTCTCTTTCTACATTTGTATCGTTATTGCATTTGTTTCTGGTTCAATGGATTCCAAAAATACACTTCCATAAGGTATATTAAGATTCATTTTTCAAATTAATTTTTATTATAGAATTAAGACCTGACTCATTACAAATAGAGTAAGATCTGAGTTCTATAATAAAAATTAATTCGGAAAATGCATCTTAATATACCTTATGGAAGTGTATTTTTGAAATCCATTGAACCAGAAACAAATGCAATAACGATATGATCGGACTATGTAACTTAATGAAAAAAATTAATAGATGTGTTTGAAAAGACACAAAAGCATCACAATATACAAAGCAAAAGAAATTTTATAGAATATGCTCGGACTATGTAACTTAATGAAGAAATTTAATAGATGTGTTTAAAAAGACACAAAAGCATCATAATATACAAAGCAAAAGAAGAAAATTTTAAAATATTGTTGTTGAAGTTCCAATTCAGCGCCGTACAAGGGAAGCGATATTAAAGTTCAAACTTTTTTATTTTTTCATTGTTCTGATAAATGAAAAGTCTAATGTATAAAAAAAGAGGTTATTTAAATTGAATAAAATAATAAATTGGAGTGTTTTATTGGGCTGAGCTTTTTAAAATTTCAAAAAAAAAAAAAAAAAGGTAAAATCTAGTCAAAGAATAAAATCCAAAAATTTTGCAGATTTCAGAGATATTTAAATCGTGTAAAATTGTTTTAATATACGATTTTACTTGCAATTTAATATCAAATACTTACCTAAATATGTAAAATCTAAAAGTTCAGATTTTAAATCGCAATTTTAACAATCTTGATCCTTATGGTGGGAAAAACAATCTCTTTTTTATAAAACAACTTCTAAAATTTCAAGGGCCGCATGTTAAAAATACAAATGTAAAATTTTGGCTTAATAAAACAATTTTAAAATTTCTAAGAATTGAATATACCCATTCCAAAAACTAGCTCAAAGGATAGGGTTGTCTTCATATATTTATACAATCAATATTCCAACAATTTAAGCAATATGAAACTTCAAAAATCTAAATCCCAAAAACCAACTTAAAAAATGAGATTACCCTCACATATTTATACAATTAACTGAAAAACTAAGCAATGTGAAATCTCAAACAAACTCTAAGAACACGAATAACAAGTTCAAATGACTTCTACATTTAATTCATTAACATGTGCCTTGTAGCTTAAAGGCACACGTTAGCATTTGCCAAAAACTAATTAAAAGAACGGAAGCAAGAAGGATTAGGTCTTTTAAGTATCTTATGTCATTAATTATTTTCAAAATCTTCAACTACTATCATCTAAAAAAAGGTCAAGGGATTTTTATGTAATAAGAACTGGATAAAAATCAACATTGCCCTTTTTTTCCTCCTTTTTCATTGCCTAGCATAAGATATGATTTTGCAGCAAAGGATGAGAGATGCACCAATGCATGCGAGTTTAAACATGTTCTGAGACCATAAAATTTATTAGTTTACAACATCATACAATGTGACAACTCTACCCAGAGTTCACTATGTACAAAAGATAACCGCCGCATCAGGACATTGAGTACTCGATGTCCACCAAGCGAGACAGGATCTCCTCACAACTTGGTCTCTCGTGCGGTTCAGCCCAGCACTCTGCACATGAAAATGAAGAAACCAGTTAAACTAGATGGGACCTGAATTATAATACTACTATATACTTAATATTTTTATCTTTTAGAAAAAAAAAGGGAGCCTTGAATCAAGTCATGAATAAGTTGCAGAGACCTGAAATCAGCCTGCCAAGCGGGCCTTCAGGAATCTCCAATCTGGAACCCTCATTAGCAACAGTATAAACCACCTGATCAGAAAATTAAAAGTGGTCAGCATAAATTATCATTTTGTTTCCAACATAAAACCATAACAAAAATTTAAATTGTAACAAATCTATATAACATACCCTCTCAGGAGGGACGCCTTCCCAAGGCCTGGTCAAGTTGCAAAGCTCCCACATTATCACCCCTAGGCTAAAGATATCACATTTTTCAGTGAACGGTTCATTTCGAATTAGTTCAGGAGCCATCCATTCAGGTGTTCCAGCTGAAGAAGAATCTTTCATGGGAGAATCTATAATTATTCTCGAAAGTCCAAAATCACAGATTTTCACTGTCCAGTGCTTATCCACGAGGCAATTCGCACTTTTCACATCACGGTGAATAATCTTCATTCGATGAATATGCATCAAGCCCCTACTCGTCCCCGAGGAGTTATTTTTGTAAATGTCGACAAATGAAATACAATCTTATCAATATCATCAAAATTACACAATTCACCAGATTGACAAGTCTTGCAGAACAAACAGTTTGACAAACAGAGATACAATATCTGACGAGTTGTAAATTGCATTTCTCTTTGATTTATGATAAACCTAAACAAATTATTATTGTCTTATTTGCTATGGTAGGATCTGTTCAGTATACCATTAGGCTGGATGAACAGAATTTACCACTATATGCATAATTGATATTTGCAGAATCAACAATATCTGACATGAAGGTTAATGGACAGCAATGTTTAAATGACTTATATTGGAAAACAATGGAGAACTAAGAATATTCTGGAGTATGTGAATAACCAGAATACATACCTGCATATGTCACGCAGCATCTTTAGTCTTCTTCGCCAACTAAGCTTCTTTTTTTGACCACTCACATGAATCAAGTAGAACAAAGATCCCATTTCCATATATTCGGTCACCATTGACAACCGTGGAGGCTTTGTGCATGCACCAAGAAATAAGATGACTGCATAAAATTCAATCACTTACTCACTTATATATGATCTCAAAGAAACTATGCTATATGAGATATTCTAAATTTTTACATGACATGAGATACTCTTAGGAGGACTGAATATGTACAACAGTATCATGCACACTCCATTCTCTTTTATAAGCAAATTTTAACTTTTTGGATTCATTGAATAATTGATGTATCTAGTCTATATATTGTCCAAATACATCATTTATTCATTGAACCTACAAAGTCAAAATTTGTTTATAAACGAGAATGGAGGGAGTATAATTTTAAGAATTTGATAAAATGATGATACAACAATTTAGTTTGGCTTGCACATATTTTCAAACTAGAAAAAAACAATGTGCAAAAAAAATTGGGGAAAAGCCATACAACTATATAAATATACAACAGGTTAGACAGTACCATTAGGATGTCTGAGTCGGCTGGAGGAGAATAAAAGGCAAAAAGAAGACACTGGAGTCAGTAACTGTTGGATGTAACATAAAAATTAATGACAAACAACAAATCATCACAAAATACCTGAGAATGGATATCTCATTGCAGAAATCTTCCATGTTTTCAGCAGTTAAATCTTGCTCAAGGAAAACTTTGATTGCAACATCTGTGCCATTCCAAATGCCACGGAAAACTTCTCCAAAGAACCCTGGAAAAGTATAGAACAATTGAGTTCCATAAATCATATGAACCTAGTTTTCTTCAGGGAAATGCAAAACATGAAAAAATTGAAGGGATACTTTCTTAACAATCGGTTGAATCATCATACTAAGTTGGTAAAAAAAACAAAATTAACTGTTTTGGTTCTGCAGCAAAAATAACTTACAGTTGCTAGCACGGCTTAAATAAAAAAGTACAGTAGCTAACTTTCCAATTTTATTTCTTTAATAATTACTGATACTCTAATTCTGATTTCTTGATAAATTTCAAAAACTCAACATTTTTGCTTATATGTTCCGATTAGATTGTGTTCCTCAATTATTAACTCTTAGTTGGAGTTATTTACTTATTTAGTAATTACTTAATTTCTTTCCACCTTCTCATCCCATGCATTAATTCCTTGGGCAAAACTAAAGTGATTCCTTTCCTCTTCCCTGATTCTTCCTTTAAAGGAGATCTACACTCATAGACAATCGGTAAGCCTTGAAAATGTTGAAACCAGAAAAGAGGCAGAAAATGAATCATGCAAATTTATTTTAAACTTTTTTCATGCGAGAGAAATAGAATAATTTAGTACTGAAGGTTTTTTCTTGGATTTTCAAAATCAAACAATGGAAAACCCTTGGAAAAAATTCAGATCTGACCCGGATCTATAAGGGTCTTTCACAATCAAGCACAAATAAATAGAAATCCAACCTCAGAAATAGTTAGTCATGTGAATTCACAATCATTTTAGCAAATCAATCATGCTTAGATCATATGAACAATACTAAGCCACACTGCAAAAATCGTATGATTTAAATAACTGAGGGAAAATCTGAAAGCGTACCAATCCCAACACGAGTTCCAACAGTCAATTCTGAGAAATCAATGTTCCACTCTTCATATGGTAAGAGGGGTTTATTATTCGACATTGATGATTCAAGGATTTTATTCCAAGTTGATTCAAGTTCATCACTCAATTCATATCCCGGTGGCCTGCTTGTTTCAGAAGTTTGATCTCGATAATCATGTGGTGAAGAGGGTAATGACATTGCCTTCTGAGAAGCTACATTGTCACGATGCAGCGGAAATAAGGGGGACGTTTCATGATGACCAGCAAGACAGAAATTTGACAGCTGTGATAATGCAGTACAGGAGTCACGTGCGTCAGGCTTCATTTTTTAAAACAGAAACCAATCCGAATATTCATATACACTAAGTAAAGTAACACATGTTAATGCTATAACCAAGAACATTGAAACAACAAGTAAAACATTTTTCAACTATTCATAGTAGTATAAATGGATTAAACAACATCATAATGTCTTAGCATGAATAATGTTCTAGTGACGGGTGATTAATTCCAAAATCCTTAATGAGTTTGACCTATATTTTCCTTGGTCTCCTTCTTTCTAACTATTGGACTCCCTGTATCTAATTCTAATCAACCTTATTTAACAGTATTTCTATACAACTCCACACATGCCCAAGCAATCTAATCTAAGATTCATTAATAATGAAAACCACACACATAAGTCTGTAATCCTTATGGTTATGATTCTATTCCCAATTATTACAATTATATTGTGGTCATCGACAAATTAAATAGTTTTTATGCTTTCTTTTTAATAAGAAAAAGATCATACTTATTATGAATTTCATTGCATATTGCTATCTTCTAGATTGTGTGATGCAAAAACAGCTGTGATGCATAAGAATGCCTGAAGATGCCATAGCTAGAGAAAGGCAGTTTAAATGATAGCATATTGAATTGTTACCAGAACAATGCATACTAACACATACGTTTTTCTGAAGCTCTGCGCTGTTAATTCTATCATTGGGAGAATGAGGCAAGGAACTATCATCCCCTTGTTCCCTTAGACGATGATTTTGCTTGAGTTTTTCATTCATTGCTCGCACAGCCCTACAGAGATTAGATCCTTAGTTATCACAGTTATAAAACAACTTATAAATCGGCAACAGCACATATACAATACGTTACACTGAATTAAATTAACAGATGGTCATGCACCATGAAAATAGGAAGTGGAGGTTCATCACTTCGCTTGACCAAGGTACTAGCATAACTAACGCATTCCTTGTATTGGTAATTGGTAATTTAGCACAAAGCAGGAACCATTTATGATAACCAAGCCTCTGATCATATATCAAATTAGTATTTTACATTGTAACACAAGCCAGGGTTAATTGATCCTACAATCCTCACCTGAAACTTTTATAAATTGGAATGGAAGTATTTAAGGAAAGAAAAAGAGCACATGGGACATGAATAAGGAATATTCCTACAACAGTGGGAAATAGAAAAGCAATTAATTAATTGCCTTTCATATCAGATTACAGAAACCCTTTGAAAATTGCACGGCAGCCAATTTAACATTGAACAGCACCAAGGACAGCAAGCTTAGTGTACAGAAATGCAGAAGCACAATTGAGCAATAGCCAACCTTGCAATATCATCACCAATCTCTGGTGTAATACTTATGCTTCTTCGTCGTATCCTACGAGCTTCTGATGAGGATGCACCATCTGACTTATAGCTGGATCTGAAGGAAAAAAGGGTGGTCTATTTGAAAATATGAAGAAAATGCTCTCATACATATATGTATATATAAAAACAAGATATAATGACCATCAGGAACATATGTCCACGCCCCAAATTAATAAGGACAAAAGGAAATAATCTCTAAGTTTCTAGTCCACTGCAACACCAAGAGTGATAATAATTTAACGTAGTTAGGCTTTTACCAGTTTTAGGCCGAAATTTTAAAATTAAAAAAAATAATAATTAAAAAAAAAAATTGAACTAACCAATATCACTTTTTTTATCCAAATTTGAACTAGTTATTAAAGATTTATACAACCAAACTTGGATAGACAAAAAAAAATGAGGTGATAACAAACATCTGGTTTTCCTTCTGCAATAAGAACCCAGAAAAGAAAAATGACAAGTGAAAAATAAAAGGTAATGACCAATCTCAGGGTACGAGCAAATATTAAGGAATCATAAAAGCATTAACCTTGATGTAGCCTGGTCATCAGCAAAATCTCTAAATGCAGTCTTGTCACGGCCAAGCTTAGACTGTCCACGAGCTTGAAATGATGGATGTTCGGGACTGCAAATTCAGAAAGAAAAAAAATGAAGCACAAAAGGAGACTGAGCACAAAGTATTAATATTCTAAGGTATTTTAGTAAGTTGGCTTCGTAGATCACTTTGAGATACTGATGCCACTGATTCACAAATTAGAAACACAAAATTGGCAAGTCTATTGGTGAGTTGGCTTCGTAGATCACTTGGAGATACTGATGCCACTGATTCACAAATTAGAAACACAAAATTGGCAAGTCTATTGGTGAGAGGTTACCACTCTAAATTCCTTTCTGAAAACTAAAGATGACCCCTCTCTATCATCTCACACTCTCTTAACAAACTTGCTAACTAAGGGAGGCTACAATGACCTATAATCAATATGCAATGAGGACGTGCATCACTTATTGAGCAACAGAGAAGGCAACTTTTACCAATGGAAACCATACTGAAAAGAAAGTACAAGCAAACACATATATAGACGATATACAGCCGCGTGCACATGTAAGTGCATACTACATTGGAAGATCAATACTTCAAACTAGGAATAATTTCTAGCAGAGTATGGTTTTATTTAATCTACCCATAGATTACCAGAGATTATACTGTTAATCAGAAAAGCTGAATTTTGGTAAATTTGAATAGAGAAATTGAAAAGAATATATTTAAGACAATATGGTAACTTATCTACAAAGTCCATCTAATTCAAATAATTAGTATGATTTACTAGTCAGCAGATTATACAGACCTCTAATATCATGCACAAGCTTCAGAAAATAAGACAAGCAATGTAAGTAAGAATACCCCTAATAAATGTAGCACCCCTGCTCTAGGAATAAAATCTAAATCAGCATTATTTATTTAAATTAAAAAATATATAACTGGTTTCACAGAACTATGATTGTAATAGCATTATTTTTTAAAACTGGTTTGATACTTCATGAAATCGGGCCAAGTTAAATAAAATGCTTTGACAAATCACAATCAAGATAAGTTTTAAAGTGCCGTGATCTATAAAGTAACAATAGCCAAGATCATGAGCAATACCAAGAAATTGTTTTGAACCTAAAATGCATACATATATCAATCCAAAAACCACAAATCAGGAATAACCTTGAACTAGCAGTCCTCTGTTCAGCAATGACCTTTCTTCGACTGCGCCGACCAAATGAAGTTGCAATGTTGGGTTCACTATGAGACAAACTGAGAAAATTGACAAAATGATTTAACACAAAACAGTTGTTATTCTACTTCTTTAAGAAATCTAGTCAAATTAGGCTCACAAACGATAGAAAATAACCTAATCGTAATGAGAAATAACACTTAAAGGTGAAAAGGGAAAATATAGAGAATAGATTCTTTTACTGAACAAAAATAACACGACAAAAAAACCAAAGCATGAGATCTAGAAAGGGAAATATTACCTTAACTTCCCTTCCAGATTGGAATTTGATCGTAACATCATGCTTCGCAAGGTAGGACCAGATACATTTAAAGATGTTTCAAATCTTCTATGGAATTGGAGATTGTCATCTTTTTCAGCACTGTAAGGAAAGACCAATAAAATCAACATCAGCCAATTAACAAAACTCTTTTAATGGACAAAACAGATGGCTTAAAGTTCATTTGGCCAATGCTTAGTTAGAAGTTGCAATTCAAAATGCAAATGCAAAAGGCTTAATTATTATTCTAGCAAAATCCAGTTCTGATATCATGTTAAATGGGCTTGAATCTAACTCCTAAAAGCTAACTCAAAGTATGAGAGTGCCCAAACACATATAAGCACTGCACACAGCTTGGAAATCTTGGTAATGTGGGACACAGATGCAGCTTCATATATAAGTACTGGATTGTTAAATTGAAGAAATTAAAATTTGGGGAAAGTAAAATTTTGAAGAAACAAAAAAGGTACAAATGTAATTAAGCCAAAGCAAAAAAAAATTTAAAAATTTAAAATAAAATAAAAAAAAAAAAAAACATAACAGTTTCCAAACTCAGGATCTTACCTCTCTGAAACCCCATATAAAGGACTGTTTGGTTCTAATGGTGAATCACACGAATCATTTTCTGCTGAATCACTCTCTCCCGCTGCAGAAATGTGTGTCATAAGAATTGACTTGATTGATCGCGGTAACAGTTGGCCAGGAAAGCGCATAAGATCAACCAGCAGTTCCACAGAATTTAACACAACTATCACAGACATATGCTTGTAAGAGTCTACACAATCAGCAGCCCCATCATTTGGAAAACCCTGATGAAGAGAAACAGGAATCCTTCAAAATTAGATATGATGGTTTATTTATCATTAGTTCTTTTGCTAAAGATATCATCCTTTGACTGAAAACATTGGTAAACAAGAGTAAGGCAGGGACTAATTGCAGTTTATAACAACCAAAATAAACTAGAGCTTACCATCATAAGCCTACTTTCAAGACCTACAGTATCTGCTAATACTTTAAATAAGATAGCCCGAGGACGGCATGAACCGTGCTTTATTTGCCCCAGCATTTGGACACCGCGACTTTCAAACATGTGAGAGGATTCTTCAAGTGCAGCTTTTGCTGGACTTTCTACATTTGCCCGCTTATAGAAATCAGAAACCTGTGCAAGAATCAAGATCAAAGTAAATGCTGAGCACCTTTTTAGTTTTTACTAAGCTTAAAAAGTAAAATAAAAATCAAATAAAGGAAATAGAAAGAAAGTTACTCTAGATAATTGACATTAATGCCTATCAACAAACTTGTGATTGATATTTAAGGTGGAATATTTCAATTGAAATAAGTTGCTGCAGACTAAAATCAAAAGGTAGAAACTATGAATAGAACAACCTACGAGGATGAACAAGTCTCTTAAATTGACAACGGGGCTATTTTGGAAAATAATTTGATATTTTAAAGTACTTTTTTGCACAAGGAAAAAAATCATACCGAATGACAATAATTGAACAGTAACGATATGAGAGAAAATCTTAACACATTAAACAAGAGCTACAAAATAAGATACAATTAAAGTACATACTAATCCAGCTATCTTCTTTATTATTGCGGCTGGATTTGTGCTCAATCCTTTGACCAATGTGACAATTAGTTGCTTCAGCATAGATAACTTTCTATCTTTCTTTGCATCAACAACAATGACATCAGCCTTAAAACCCTCTCCACCCAAAGCTTGAAGATCCTCCAGAGTAGGAATACTATCAAAAAGTTTCTTGAGCCTTTTCTCCTGCAAATCATCAGATTAGTTAATGACAATGAAAAATGTTGAGGAAAACTTCTTGGTTACATATCAAAAACATGGATAACACATATGAACTCAATGAATAATAGATGCCATAAATGAGCAAATGTTTCCCTTTATTATATTATAAAGTAAATAGCTAACATGACCAAGTAACCATAAGTACTTAACAGAATAAGTAAATTTAAAAGAGGGGCCGAAATCATATCATCTTCCATCAGGAAATTTCAACAGAACCACATCGAATACCAGAATGTGCTGAGTTTACATTGTCTTGCAAACCTAAATGAACCCTTCTTTAACAATCAACGATATCGATACCTCTTGTGACAGTGTATGATATCATAATAACTAACTATTTTGCGCAGGACCCCAAGTTTGTAACAACTAACAAGCAAAGTGAACACGTGCTTTCACAAGTTCATTGCTACCAGCTTCACTAAAACCGCCAAGCACCACCCACATGGATGCCACACTAGTCATACCAAGAAGGTACAAAAAAATCCCCATCGCTTTTCCTACAACTTATATAACTGACTACAAGAGCTCAATGCTGCATTTTGTAAACTTTGAATAACTCTGAAGTCTCATACAAATAAATAAATAAAGCTGCTTGACTTATGGGTCTTTTTTTCCAATTTTTATTAAAAATTAATTATTAAGAAAGAACAATATGTGAAGATAATCAAAGAAAAAATTCTCAAAAATGATATGAGTAAATGAACATTGATATTTCATTTTCTGTTTTCCTCCCAGGTGACAATAATTAGGAGTGCCAACTCAATTAATTATGCAAATCTCAACTAATTAAAGAAACTTTGTTTTCCTGTAAACTCTTTTTTAAATCATAACAAATCAATCAATATCTCCAATTCATAACATGACATGATCAACCAAAATACTCCAAGCTCGTGCATTCATACAAAGTGCAATTACATATCCTGACTAGTAAAGTAATATATTATGAATCAATCCTCACCGGAACAACTGAGTAAAAACCATTTGGTATCGGTTCTGATAGCATTCCAGTGTGCCAGAGAACTTGTGATGCCCTCTGAGGTGACATAAAATCTTGGTTAGAATATCTAGGTGATTCTTTATTATTTAAGGACTCATCTTGAGTTCCCAAAGACACAGATCCAAATTTTCCAACGAAATCTGAAGGCCACTGTGACACATTGGATTGCCTGTGCTCCGCCGACCGTGCATCTTCTCGTGTCCCCTCCATGTTCTTATAAATTCAAAATTTAAGACCATTTCTCTACACTTCTTAGTCCATTAGAGATGTATCAAAATAAACTGTAGTTCTGAAACCACAAATCTTTAAAACACGTACTTAAGCAGCTCCAACTACTTCAAGCTGGAGATTCCATAACCTGCATGAACCAAATACAAGGTATGGTATAAATGATTGCATATATCATGAAACTGAACCATTTATGGACGATAGTCAATAAAGCTACAGTGCCAAAATAAATGTACTAAATTTGGTTAAAAATACCTAGCCACTCAAACAAAAACCCCTCTCCAGATTAAGCTGCCACAAGTTACAACTGACCCTAATGTGTCAGTCACTAGAATTATTCTAGACGCAATAACATGAGAAAATTTAGAACAAAGAATAACTAACATGAACTTAAAAGACAGTAAAATTCATGACGACCTTACTCCAAATTGTGAATAAAAACAAGGAAACATTAAAAACCATGCGGAGTAAATGTTTCCACAAGTTCGGAATTTGCAATGTATCCTTTCCATGGGTATGCTACAATAAATCATGAGATTTTGAACCAGTAACTTACCCTACTCTGAAAAGGAAATAGAAACCACAAAGCTAAAAGTTGACTATTGGGAAAAAATTATCTTCAATATTGGGCGGTGATAGATTTGTCCAGTGATTATAGTAAAAGAGTATGGTCATTCTTGTAAATGCCAAAAATGTAACATACACATTCTTCATGCATA
The DNA here is from genome assembly GCA_963859935.3 of Lathyrus sativus. Taxonomy (NCBI): domain Eukaryota; kingdom Viridiplantae; phylum Streptophyta; class Magnoliopsida; order Fabales; family Fabaceae; genus Lathyrus; species Lathyrus sativus. The sequence continues at coordinate 538,463,539 of OZ012741.1, forward strand.
ATGCGCTGGATGCAACCTTTCATTTCCATTTATGCCTTATGTACAGTTGTATTGTAACTCCAAAAATCCATGCATTATTATAAGTTTGTCACGTTTTTCTATTTCTTGTGGATTGTTTTTTTAAAAGGGCAGCATTTTAAATTTACTAGCTCATACTTACTATAGTTCGCCAAAAAGCCAAAGAAAACTGAAATTCAGTAATCTCTCTCCTCATATTCAACCGAACAGGTTTTGTGAACAGAACTGGTAATTTGAGTGGGTATGATCCACTAAAGAAGTAGTAGGAGCCGTTTATCTTAAGATTAAACACTCAGGGATAAACATAGAATACAATCATGATTACCAATCAGATTCATGACTCATTACAACTACTTGTAATGTCCTCTCCCCACACATCCAAAGCGTTTAGTGGTAGGAGCCGTTTATCTTAAGATTAAACACTCAGGGATAAACATAGAATACAATCATGATTACCAATCAGATTCATGACTCATTACAACTACTTGTAATGTCCTCTCCCCACACATCCAAAGCTAACACGAGGCACAAAACTAATGTCTCCAAAAGCACATATATTTACATTAATATCTATTATTTGATATATTGAAGATTCTCTCCCATGCTCTCTTCTTTCTTTTATTTAATCTTAGCCCATAAGTTTCAACCATGATCGACCATCCCTACTTATTAGCAAGGTTGTCAATATTGAGATCTTGCATAAAAATGGGAGGGGTGGTAAGATCATGACCAAGATTGGAAGATCATATCCAACTATTTTTATAAGATTGTAATCAAGATCGGAAGTTCCTATCCAATTATTTTTGTAAGATCGAGATGGAATAGCAAGATCGTAAACATAAGATCGTAACAAAGATCGTAAGATCCTACTAAAACAAAAATAGTACTATATATTTGAAGTATTTTCACACAATTTTTTGGTAGGCAAGTGTCTTTTGGGGGGAAATGAGCCTTTTTCATATTCTATTCTTTAGACATGTATGATTGAGTTTTTATACTTTATTAACCATTTACCATAGTAAACATTTGTCAGAGATTAGGAATATATTTAGCCCATTACTTTGTTTATCGTAAGCCCAAGTCCGTTATTTAAAACAATTCCTAGAACTGAGATATTTATTCTCTAAACCCTAAATGAAAATTCCATCATTTCAAAAGGCACGTCTTCGACGCCGCCGAACCGTAACAGTTACACCTCTGCATCTTGTCATCCTCATCCTTCATTTCTTTCCTAATTCTTCTTACTTGTTTCTTCTCGGCTTGTAAATGTGGTGACCAGAAAACGGGCGATCATGGCCGGAACTGGCCAAGATCACACCGAATCAATGGCTTTTTTCACAAATTGGTTACGATTTTGCAGCTATCCTGCTACAATACACCAGTTTTACGACTGGATCGAAGGGGTGAGTGAGGTCGCCGAATTATAAGATTTTAAGATGTGGATCTTGACAACCATGCTTACTAGAGCAATATAATTCTCGCAATTTTTACTTGTGCTCATATATGTCAAAGTATAGCTTACAGATGGAACATAACTGAGTGTCATTAAATAGCCGTTATAGCGGCACTATACCAGATGGAACATAATTGAGTGTCGTTAAATAGCCATTATAGCGGCACTATACGAGATAGAACATAACTGAGTGTCGTTAAATAGCCGTTATAGCGGCACTATACAAGATAGAACATAACTGAGTGTCGTTAAATAGCCGTTATAGCGGCACTATACGAGATGGAACATAACTGAGTGTCGTTAAATAGCCGTTATAGCGGCCCTATACGAGATGGAACATAACTGAGTGTCGTTAAATAGCCGTTATAGCAGCAGTATACGAGATAGAACATAACTGAGTGTCGTTAAATAGCCGTTATAGCGGCACTATACGAGATAGAACATAACTGAGTGTCGTTAAATAGCCGTTATAGCGGCACTATATGAGATAGAACATAACTGAGTGTCGTTAAATAGCCGTTATAGCGGCACTATACGAGATGGAACATAACTGAGTGTCGTTAAATAGCCGTTATAGTGGCACTATACCAGATGGAACATAACCGAGTGTCATTAAATAGCCGTTATAGCGGAATTTAGAAAACTACTATTCTTTCGCGATACACTATTTAGGAAAAAATATTATCAAATAACCACTACAACAGCACTATAGCACTATTGCACAGCCAAATCTTAATAATCCATTATTTCCCGCTATCTGCAATCAACACCAAACTAAGTTCTATTAGAGTTATTGTACCTAACAGTTAGATTAGTTACATTCTGTTACAAACAGAGACAAGTGTAACTAACTATAAATATAAAATACTGTAGCCACATTTTTGTTATTCATCTTTTCTCATCAGATTCACAAAATTCTCTCTCTTGTCTCTGTTACACTTCCCTAAAAACTGTTGAATTGTAATACTAATTCCAATACTACACAAACTTTCAAGTCCACTCTCTACTCTCCACAGTCAACAATAATTAATTTTACACGATTTCGACACTACACTTTGTCTTAATGTGCAAAACAGAAGAACGATCAGATTTCAAAACCTATTTATACAAGCAAACACGAAAAGTAAAATGCATGAATGAGAGAGGTTCTTAAAGTTGGAGCGTTGGGAAAATAACGGAATTGAAAGTGGCGGCAATAAAAGAGAGTAAAATCCAAAAATGCGTTGACGAGAGTGCGAAAGAGACAAAAGAGAATAATAATTATTATTATCATACCGTAGAAGAAGAAGATCGAAGCGTTTGAAGGCAACAATGGCGTTATTGAAGTGAAAGAGAATTTGAATCTGAATGAATGAATCCGTCGGAAATGAGAGAGATGTGATAGTTTTGGGTTTAGGAGGAAGGTATGGAGAAAGCGATGGGGGTTAGAATAGAATAGAGTGAGTGAGAGAGAGAGAGAGAGAGAGAGAGAGAGAGAGAGAGAGAGAGAGAGTAGTTATTAAAACTTAAAAAGAGGTGAAAGATGAGGTGGTGAGTCACGTGGTCAGAGGGATCTCTCCGACAGCCAGCTAGATACAGAGTTAACCTTTCTTTCTTTCCTCCGCGTGACTCACTTAAATCAAACACTCTTCCCTCTTCTCTCTATACTATTCTTCTTTCCCTTTATTCTTTTTTCCATATTCATTTACTCTTTTTTTTAAAGAATCTTAGTACACCATCTTATAATTAACAATTATTAAAACAAAAACTAATAATTAACTTAATCACATCAAATGGGTACACCACTAGATATGACTAATGTTGGTTTAATAATCTTAGTACATTTTTATTTTACTTTATTTTTGAAGGTATCTGAAATATTTCATATTTATTGAATTTTTCTATTTTAATTTTAATTTATTACTTTATAAATAAATAATGATATGGCCAATTCTATGTTGAGAAAATATATTTTTTAAATGTAATTTTTTATAGTCACGCATCAATTAATTTTTAATAGAATAATGTATCAAATTATTGTAAATTGGTGTTTTATATGAAAATTTTACTTTTTTATTCTGAAAGTTTTCATACTAAAGTAATTTATATTGTTTAATATTATCTCTGATTATTTTTAATGAAAAAGATAAATTATACTCGTTAAACAAAATACAATATAACATAATAAAAGGAAACAAGTCCACTTTATATATAGTATATCAATCAAAATACAAAAGCGCACGGTAAAAAAAATTAAAATATGAAGAAAAAAATAGGGTCTTAACCTAACTATTGATCCTATACATACATCTCTTAAATGCTGTTATTTATATATTTATCATTAAGTTGTTACTATTGATTGAACAATTTTAAAATTAAAAAAAAAATCTTAAAAAAAGTTTGCACGGTCATGAATCTATGGCCGACAGTTTAAACAGCTATTATTTTATTTTTATTTTTATTGGTGAATTTAATAGTAGTTCTTGTTTGATTTCTTTCTAGTACTATACATGGTATCGTGTGATTGAAAATATACAAATTATTTATTTTAAGAACTGAAAATGTATAATAATAATGACAAAACGACATTCGTATATTCAACTAGTATGAGAATAGTATTTTTATATTATTATTATGTTATAACTTGTAAGATGCAAGTGGACCCTAAGGTCAATTGTATCCAATCAGTTCAAACCCTTAACAACCTCTCCCACGCACGTGTAAAAAAAACTATAATACTAGAATAAGACCAAGATAGTTATTGCCGTATGAATTTTATTTTGTTTTATACACAAAAAATAATTAATTCGTTTTCTAAATATGGGATATTAACGCTTAAAATAATTAACAAGTAATGGAATGCAAAAGTAATTTGGTTTGGGGAATAGGTTCACAAGAGATAAAATGAATCAAGAGATTAGTGGATGTAGGGTTGACTGATGATAGTAGCTAGAAATTTGAATATAAAAGTTTGAAAATGTAATTGATTAATCAAATTAGTCATGATAATAATGAGTTTAAGAAAAGCTTAGTTAGTCAAGGGCGCGTCTAAATTTTGAAGTAAAGAGATTAATTTGAAACTAATATCATCTAAATCCTTACAAACAACAACTTGGTGTGGCCTAAGTTAAAAAGATTAATTTAAAGTTGGTGTCACTTAAAAGTTTGTTGAATGGTCAATTAATAGCCACAGAGATTTATTTCGGCTATAGATATTTTATCTTCAAATAGTGTTAAGTAGAATAATTTTTTTTAATCTATTAAACTAAAACATTAAATATAGTACTACAAATAATATATTATATGATTAAAGTTTTATTTCGTTTATTAAAAAATCGAGAAATAAGTTATAAGCGTACCTTTTTTTTAATATATAATATATTCTGTCAATTATTTTAAAAATCGAATGGGCAAATTTATTTATTGTTGATATTGTTGTTCTTGTTGCTGAAACTCTAAACCCTGCATGTTGTTTATTGACGTTATTATTATTGATATTGTTGTTGTTTATTAACATTGTTGTTCTTGATATTATTGTTGTTGTTTTTGTTGTTGATATTGATATTGAGATTATGATTTTTGTGATTCTTTGTGTATCTTTCATCTTGTTCCGTCGAGTTGAGTTTATTATATCTAATGTCTGATTGTTTATTTCACTAATCCCTCATTGAACATATAACGTGGTAAATTGATTTTGAAAATAATCATATGCAAAATTATGTTGTATCTAAAACTTATCTTACATTGATTAATGATTTTCTAGCATTTTGCAACTCATCATTCATATCACATTGTTTTATCATTAAAATCTCTCAAATACTTCTAGTTTTTATTCAACTTTCTTTCATATTTGTTGATTTTTTAAAGCATCAAATTTTAGGCTTTCATAATTATTAGAAAATGAAGTGTTGAATAAAGAACTTGAAACATTAGAGAGATTTTAACCATAAAACAGCGTGAGATGAATGATGAGTTGCAGGATTCTTCAAAATCACTAAACAATGTAAGTTGCTCTTCAAATATAACACAATTATTCCTATAATTATTTTCTAATCAATTTTGAGAAGTTATATGTTCAGTATAGGATTTAGTGAAATAAGCAATTCACATTAGATTTAGTAAACTTAAAATTGTTTTACCCCTCAGTTTTATGAGATAACCAAGGTGAAAATATGGTATATCAGTCGGTGAAATTACAAAACCAAGGGTACATGTGTTTTTGCCATTTTAGAATTTCAAAAAGGTCTCGATGAGGATCAAACTCATTACCTTTTCACATACTCATCGGTTTTATTAAAACCGAGAGGTAAAGTGTGCACTTTATGACGCATTTCGTTATCTCATCTCTGTAACGGAGGTTAAATGCATTTTGTGTCCGGTGTTAAATGTGCATTTTTTAATAATGAAAGTTACATAAATAAAATAAAAGTATAATAAAAAAATAAAACAAATACGTTTTCATAGTTTCAACTTAGGAGAGAATAAAAAATAAGGTACATTAAATATGATCAAGAGAAGAACACATATAATTATGTTTTTTTATTGAAGACTTTTATATTGTATGGTTTTAATATAAGTGAGAATAAGAGGTAAGGTATATCAAATATGATAAAAGGTAAATTAAAATCATAATTGTAACAAAATGATAAATCAAAAAAATCTAAAATGCGATAAAACATCAAAATACAAATGAAATTACATTGTTACAATCATAGCAATTTCAATATCCCAATTTTCTTATATTTGATAAATTTGATTTATTTTTAGATACTTTTATTTCTCATTAAGCAACGCAAAAAACGATTTAAGCTCTTAACCCTTCACATTCAACTTAATGCGCATGAAAATTGAAGATATTTCATAAACTCTTTTCTCTTTTGACAAAAATGAAAAAGAGATGAGTAAAAATAAAACTAAAATATGTAATATATATATATATATATATATATATATATATATATATATATATATATATATATATATATATATATATATATATATATATATATATATATATATATATATTCAGCACAACAAATATAAAGATAATAAATTAGAAGAGAAAAAAATATTATAATGAAAAAGCATAAATGGCAAAACACATAAGCATAGATTTATTAATAAAAATCAAAACAACACCGATTTGCAAAACACGATTAAAAACTGGGAAAAAAATATAACTAAGATGAGGGAGGTCGGCGGAAAAATGTAACTAAGTCTAAGCTAAACTATAAATGATATGATATGATATGCATGATGCTAATATGGAGGGAGTTTGACGAGAAAATGTTCATCTACTACAAAACTTGAGAAGTCAAAACTCATGCTTGAACCATTTGTTAAAGATATTTCTTCTTTAGTTGAAGTCAACAGAGCATTGAATTGATCCTCTTAAGTCTTTGAAGCTTCTTCCTGACACTTTTTCCTTGCACGGGCTTTTGAAGCTAACTGCTCTTCTCTGACTATTTGATGGTCTTCCCTCGCTTGGGAATCAACAAGAATATTATCAAAATAACCATCAATGTAGGCCTTGACTATGGGATCAGCCTATTAACAACAACACCAGCAAACAACTTATGAGTCGCCTTCTAGGGAGTGAATCCTTAAGGAGCTCCAGGAGTAGAAACAAACTTATTTTCATAGACTTTTCCCAACTTTTGTTGATAATAATAGTCCTTATCCTCATCCAGAAATAATGCATTTACTTCACTGCCAAGTAATCAAACAACTTCGACGCCTCAAGAAGGTTTGACTTTGAAGAGGTAATGACATTTCTTTTGAGAATGATCTGGATCAAAGAGGTGTAAAAGAGATGACGATTTGCATTAGCCTGGAAAATCATGATTTGATCGATGATGAATTTTACCCAGTTGATATTTGATCTGGTGAGTAAAACACAGATCAGGAACAAGTCAGCCTTATCTACTCTTGACCAATTTCTAGCCTTCTAATAGAGAATTTTAATAGTAATCTAATGTATCATTAGCATCTCGCTTTTCATTTGGATGATATAAAAGTGTACAACTTCAAGATGAGCTCTAAATAACATCTTCGAAATAGATTCAACAAATTGAACCATGTTATACTCCCTTGCAGGGGTGTTCATGGGTACAGGCTAACCCTCGAACCCACTCACCCAATCCAACCCAACTCTCATTTTACCCAACCCAATCATGTATAGGTCCAAACTGAACCAACTCATTCAAACCCATTGGTATTTGGTTCAGGTAATGGGTTTTAAGTTTTAAATCAACGAACCCAACCTATATGTCACGCTATTTTTATTTTACTTTATTTATAAATTATCTAGCATAATCTATAACTATATATAAAGGGGATACAAGTTTTTGGTGTGGCTTATTTTTGTTCCAAAATTACCCTTATTTAATTGTAATATTTCCATAATTCTCTCTGCATTTTGTTTTAATTACAACCATGTGTGAGCAAGAATCCCAACCGCTCAACCAAAACAAAAACTGTTGTACACATACATTTAAGTGTGAAACAAATGCTATTCATTTCAATAGCAAAACAAAAGTAATTACAAAACTTGGTAGAGCATCCTGAATAACAATGGAGTAGACTCTTATCGCTTTTTTTTCTTTTCTTTTTTATCTACATATTATCATTTCCTTTCTCCATCCCTCTAATATATTTTTTCATGTTTTTACTTTTTAATTTTCTTTTAGATATGTTAAATATGATAAGGTCAAAATATATAAATCAGTTAATATTATCACTTTTGTATATGTTCATGTATGTTTTATTGGTCTATTCCATTTAGTTTAATTTTGTTTTGTTCTATTCTGTAGCTTTTGATTTTAGTGTCTGAGTAAAAATACATTGCTCTAATTTTACAGGTTTTGATGAGATTGTCATTTTTCTGTGAATAATAATTTAAGAATCATATATATTTTCATCATTTTAGTGTTAATTTAGGAAATCATATACATTCTCACCATTTTAGTGTTAATTTAAGAATCATACACATTTTCACTATTTTGACAATTATTCGGTTTCTTTCTTGGTCAATCTCTATCTTTTCTCCTTCTGCATCTTTCTTTCAGTTTTCACAATTACTCAATGTCAATCTCTGTTTTGGTTAATTTTATGCATTTTCATTTTGTAGGATACGCGGATAATGTCACAATAAAATAGTATTAGAATTGACCATTAAAATCTTTTTATGAAATTGAATGCATTTTTCTAATTTTTTTTTTTTAAATTTCCCTTACAAATTGTAACTGCTTCTAATATTCTTAACTGTTGAAACTTAAACCGCATAACTCTACCATTTCAGATGCACGACATTTGTTTCCATGTCATTCATTTCCAAAAGCATGATAATAGTAACTTAATGCCACTTTAAATCATTTTTGGATGTTTGGATGCTTTATATATTTTTTCAATTTCACATCAACTGAAGGCATAGATTATATATTCTGCATTGTTCAAATTATTTGTGCTTTCCTTCTCCACACATGTAAGTCATATTTGTTTATCTATAGATTAGGTGTGGTCTGTGTCAATTTGGATGTTATATTTACTGAAGTATGATATGAGAACTAACCATTTACATTGATGTTTATGAGATGAATTAAATTTAATTGAATTGCGTTGCAGAAAATAGTTTTGATTTGATATTACAAGAAGTGATTGAAGAAGAAAATTTATGAGAAATCATCTTCTGATGATATATCGGTTTTCGATAAATTATTTTTGCAATGATAGTTCATGGATACCCAATTTAACCACAATACCACTGGAAAAATGTAAAAAAAATGTAATATAGAGATAGTTGATTATATTTGTTGCATTAAATTATGTGTCTATAATATACACAAAATGAAAGGAGTTGTATTATGTCTTCTCATACAATTTTCCTTTTAATTATAGGTATTGCTACAACTATTTATTAAAATAATACCTACAATTTACCAATATCCAAGGTTATGAGGAAAAAAGAAAGTATGCTTTTGTTATCCTTAATCGTAGTTATTAAGAAAAAAGGTAAGTTTTTGCTTGCTACCCTTAGCAATAGTAGTAGTTGCACTGACTTCTTTCTTTTTTATTCTCTAAATTATTCTTTAAAAAATTTGTTGAATAAAAAATAAGCAATAAGTATATTTTGTATTATATAAAAAAAAACAAAGGTAAAACGATTTATTGTGTCCTTTTATATCTATTAATTAGGGCTGGAAATGAGTCGAGTCGAGTCGAACTCACCTCAGCTCGGCTCGACTCGTTAAGAATTGTTCGAATTCGAGTTCGAGTTCGAGTTCGACACGAACTTTTTTTTAAGCTCAAACTCGACTCGTTATAAGTTCACGAACAGTTCGGTTCGACTCGTTAGGTTCATCTCATTAGGTTCAGCTCACATGGTTCACGAACTTAAAAACTACTTTTTTAAATATATATTTTTTAGTATATTTGATATTTTAAATAAATATATATTTTTTAAATAAAATATTAAAATAAAATAAAGGTTATCATATTGAAATTTAACTTTATCTTCGAAATCTACTAATTCAAAACCTACACAACTTTCAAGAGATACATTTGAGAGTCTAATTCAAAAACTACTAAATTGAAGATTAAATTTGTCTAAGATTTGAAGTAAATATTTAAACCTAATCTTAAAGACAGTATAATTCTTTTCATATGTAATCGAGTTGACTCATGAACCTAACGAGTCGAACTATGTATAGTTCAAGTTCAGCTCATTTAGTTAACGAACTTAATTTTTCGCTCATACTCAACTCATTTGGTTCATGAACCTAGTTCAACGATTTAATTGTCGAATCGAATTCCGAACTATCTTCGAGTTGGTTTGGTTCATTGCCAGCCCTACTATTAATCATTTAAGAATATAGCGAAAACTTAGTAAATGTTAGAAACTTTCTTATTCTTGCTCAGTAGACAATAATATTTTTATAGTTTAATTATCATCCGTTGTCTTTATGGTATATTGTTATTAGTTTTTAAAACTTCTATTATTCTTACTGTAATTTTTATTTTATTAATTATTATTATTTTGGTTTTTTTAATTCTTTTCTATTCCCTTCTTATTTCCTTTTTTTCCTGAATTCTTAATATAGTTTAATCCTTTTTTTTCTTTATATGTTGGGAAGGAATTGTTCATATTGTTGAGGTGTTTTTCAATACATTTTTTTTTATCCTCTATCTATTATATTTTTTTTAAAACTTTTTTACTATTGTGTATTTCAATTCGTTTGTTTTTTCTTTTTTGTTAATTATATATTTTTATAGTTTATACAATAATGAAGAAGAGAGAGAAATTTTCAGATTCTTTAGGAATTTAAGAATTGTGATGCAATTTTCATGAAGTTGAATTTTAAATTTGGGATTTTCTTTTATTTATGAGATTAAAATTAGTTTAATTATGTTAGAATAGAAAAAGAAGTTTAAGATATGAGGTGATCATTAGTACAAAATAATAACCATCATCATATAATAAAGATTAAAAAATAAGTCATATGTGTTAATCATAACTACAAAATAATGACAATGATTCATTGTAGTAATAGTTTTTTTTATAACAATCTTTTTTTTTCTTTAACAATTATATTAAAGTTTTAATTGACAAGATTGAAATAGTATAAAGATAAAGACTAGGATTTTTTTAACAAAATCATCTTTCACTAAAGGTTTTGTATATTTAATGTATAGAGTCAATGTTAATCTAATATTTTCATGTCTAAAACAAACTTTTTAGAAATATTTTCTTTTACAAGTACATATACATGAATTTTTATTTTAGAGACATATATGAATATTTATATGTGAGAGAGATAGAGATAGAGTCTAAATAATATCAGTATCTTTAGAAAATATATGTTTTTTTAATAAATAAAGTAATATTATTCATAAAGGTATTAGGGATATCCTAACCCATTTACAAAGTTCATCATATACTATATCCTCCTAGATACAAAAAGATACAAAATAATTTTTGATTTTGACGGTTGATCAGAACCTGTAGTGGGTCACAGACAACGTCTGTAATACTGAGCGTGAGAGATGATGAAGAGGGTGTACCTACAACGCAATATGATGCTAAAGTAAGAATTAGGAGAAAAGAGTGCAAGTACAAAGTATGTGTGTATTAGGATGAATATTGAATACCTGACCTTCTCAAATGATAGGGTTTTTATAGTGCCACCAGCATTTTGCCACTTTTTTTTTAATTATAAACAATATATTTTGTTTAATTTTAATTTTAATGTAAATTATTTATATGATAAAAAATGTAACATATATTTATATTTTTTGTTTACAAAATATTTATATGATTGAAGAACATTTTATGGTATAACTGATAAAATAGGAAAATAAGAGACCTAAAATCAAAGTATTAAGGTTTTATAGATTTCAAATTCAATTTATATCAATGTTTGGTCTCTATGATTAAAAAATGAGAAAAAAGAAAATTTACTGACAGTGTACTCTTTTTAAACCCTAAAAACATATATTAACATCTATGTTTTATGTCATAACCAAATTATAAATACTCTCTCTTTAGCTGAAATGATATATCATTTTCGTCTAATAGCCACACAAAAATTCAAAAATTGATTGCTAAATTCGTCTTTAATTAAACCAAAAAGAATAACATAATACTTTTTGAAGAACTAATAGATCAATAAGGATTTTTTTTAAAGCTAATGAATCAAAATAAATTTTGAAATCAAATGTATGATTGAAAAGATATTAAATATTTCATTTAAAATAGAAAAAAATTATTTTATAGAGAGATATTTCAGAATGTATTTGTAGTTTTTTAAAGCTTAATAGCACATTGATAAAAGGATGTATGAATAATTAATTCAAATCTTTACCAGATAAAAAAATACTATATTACACTAATTACTATTAATTTCACTATTTCTTTTTCTAAAAGAATTCTAATATGAGAGTCTTACATTTTTTATTTAATACACAAAATAATGGCAGAAAAAAGAAACTTCTTAGAATAAAGATTTAATGTTCGATCTTCCTATTAAAGAACTTTATTGATTATACAGTATAAATAGTACTTTGTATTATTCAGTTATTTAATATATTTAGAATAAATTTGTTTATCATTTTCAAAATGTAATAATATTATTAGCATGTTTAGACAACATATTTTTTTATCTAAATTTTATTTAATTCGGTATGTTTAAAATAATAGTAGCATTAATATATAGTTAATTCACTAAAGTATTTTTAGTATATATACATTTATCATCCTGATTTTAAGACTGCTTAAGGGTATTTAAAAATATTATTTTTAATTAATCTTAAGTATGATAAATACTTCATACAAAATATATACACGTTTATTTTCCTATACTGTGCGCATTAAAAAAGGCGGACAGACGGGCACGGGAGTGCCCGTCTGAACGCTAGTTCTTATAATGCATATATTGTTTTTAATATAATTGTAGGTTTTATTAATTGTAAAAGCCTAAGTCTAAATAAAATTTGAGAGATCAACTTTATTTATTCAAAGAGAGATATATCTTACCTTTTAAATTATACTTTACACCATTTGTATATTTTTCTAACTTTATATAAATCGTATAAGAGTTTTTAGGTATTAACCAATAAATTTTATTCAAATTGAATACTAAAAGTTTATGATTTTTTTAAATATTTTTGTAATATAAATGTGTTAATTAAATTTATATATTTTATTTAGAATTTGAAAATTATATTTAGGGGATGACTCACGAATACAAGCCAACCCAACCCATTGATGAACAGGTTGGTTTGGTTTGGGTTTAGTCTTAAAAGTACGGGTTGAACATTCAACTCAACCCAAAAAATATTGATCGGGTCGAGTATTGGATTTAATCAAAATAGACCCAACTCAACCTGCCAACACCCCTATTCCCTTGCTTGATTTAGTAGATCAATCACTTCGCCTTTATTTTCTAATCCGAAAACTTCCAAGAAGTTTGTGTTGGTGAAGATCACAAACTTTCCTCTATAGTGACGTTACAATCTATTTCCTATATTGTTCTTTTTGGCATTATAGTATAAGGCCTTAACATGATTCAGGTTGGATTTTTTGTTTAAACCCAAAAAAGTTTGAAAGTTACGCTTCTTTAAAACTTGCGAAAAACAATTTTATTCTTCAATCTGATAACACACAACAAGCTTCACAAAAACATTAGAATTTCTAATGTACCTTTCGACTACCACTCACACTCAATCTTAGAGTTGAGTAATGTAACACCCCCTTCTATACCCCAAATAAATGCATATAAAACATTTAAGCATATACAAATTCATCAGAGTAAAAGTTTTAGAATAAGGTATAAAAGAAGAATGTCACAACTTCACCAACGGCAACGATAACTTAGCGAATCCTTCAATAAACTTCCGATAATAACCGGCTAAACCAAGAAAACTTATGATCTCAAAAACTGACTTCGGAGTCTCCCATTGCGACACCGCTTCAACCTTCGACGGATCGACCGCAACCCCACTACTAGAAATCACATGACCAAGGAAACTAACTTCCTTCAACCAAAATTCACACTTAGAAAGCTTCGCGAACAACTGCTTCTCTCTCAGCACAGATAACACAATCTTCAGATGCTCGGCATGCTCTCCTTCGCTCTTCGAATAAACCAAGATGTCGTCAATAAACACCACCACAAACTTATCCAAATACGGATGGAAAATCCTATTCATGTACTCCATAAATACACCTGGTGCATTAGTCACACCAAATGGCATCACGGAATACTCATAGTGTCCATACCTCATCCGAAAGGCCGTCTTCTGAATATCCTCAGCTCTCACACGGATCTGATGATACCCAGATCTCAAATCAATCTTGCTGAACACGCTTGCACCAACCAACTGATCCATCAGATCATCAATCCTTGGAAGTGGATACTTATTCTTAATAGTCACCTTGTTCAACTGTCTGTAATCCACACAGAGCCTCATAGAACCCTCTTTCTTCTTAACCAACAAGACCGGTGCACCCCACGGTGACACGCTCGGACGAATAAACCTCTTTTCAAGCAAATCCTCAAGTTGACTCTTCAACTCTTTTAACTCCGAGGCCGACATACGATATGGAGCCATCGATATCGGACTAGTTCCAGGAATCAAATCTATCGAAAACTCCACTTCTCGCTCCGGCGGTAAATCCTTTATCTCTTCAGGGAATACTTCCGGAAAATCTCTAACAATGGGCACAACATCAATCTCTTCACTTTCACTAGTCCTCAAAGTTGCCATAAGCATAAATACCTTAGCCCCATCTTGTACCGATTCCTTCACTTGTTTCCTCGTCATAAACAATTCCCTTTCAACTTCCGAATAGGGAAAAATAACCGTTTTGTCAAAACAGTTAATATACACACGATTGAATTTTAACCAATTCATTTCAAGAATGACATCCAGTTGATCTAAATGAAGACACACTAAATCAATCCCAAAACCTCTATCGAAAATACTCAATGGGCAATTCAAGCAAACATACGGTGTAGTTACCGAACCCATAGCAGGAGTATCAATAACCATACCGCCACCAATCACAGACAACTCAAGATTCAACCTCCTAACACAATCCAAAGAAATAAAAGAATGTGCAGCTCCGGTATCAATTATAGCGATCAAAGGTATACCATTAATAAAACACGTACCTCTGATCAATCGATCGTCGCTAGCAGTCTCAGATCCAGATAGAGCGAACATTTTTCCGCTTCCTTGATTCTTCTTCGGCTTATCGCACTTGGTACTGATGTGCCCTCGCTCACCACAGTTATAGCAAGTAACACCCGCACCGCTTCTACACTCTAGAGCCTTGTGGCCTGGCTTACCACACTTAAAACACCTCGGTTCAACACTTTTGCACTCCGGAGCACGATGCCCTGCTTCACCACAAGTGTAACACCTAACCGGGGTAGAAACTCCCCCACTTGGCTTCTTGCCAAAACCAACCTTTTGTTTCCCCTTATCAGCAGGAGTTACGTAAGGTTTTCCTCTGAATTGTCCCTTTCCTTTCTTATCACTTAGGCTCTTGTAGTGGCTAGACTTAGCCCTACTGTCTTCATCATAAATTCTGCTCTTGTTAACCAACTCAAAAAACCGCCTGATTTCCTGATATCCAATAGCTTGTCTAATCTCGGGTCTCAAACCGTTCACAAACTTGAGGCACTTAGACCTCTCAGCATTACCAGTATTATAGTGAGGACAAAATTTGATCAACTCCTCAAATTTCGCCGCATACTCAGCAACCGTCGAATTACCTTGCTTCAACTTAAGAAATTCGATCTCTTTCTTCCCCCGCACATCCTCTGGAAAATACTTCTCCAGAAAGGTTTCTCTAAACAAATCCCAAGTAATCACAATATCATCTTCCTCAAATCTTTGGCGAGTATTACCCCACCAATTTTCAGCTTCTTCTTCGAGCATATGGGTCACAAACGCACCTTCTGTGCATCCGAGCAATTCATAACTCGAAAAATCTTTTCCACAGCTTTCAACCAAATTTGTGCCTTGTCCGGTTCATGAGTTCCCTTGAAGACCGGAGGGTTATTCTTTTGGAATTTCCCCAAAGCACGGAATCCATCATCAGCATGATTCCTCACATTCACATTGGCCGGAGGATTCTGCCCAATTGCCCCCGCCAATCTCGTCAATGCCTCCGCAATCGCTTCATCGTTCCTTCCTGCAACCATCTTACTAATTCCAGCAACAGAACCACGTAAGAACAACCAATATTGATAATGCATCACACGCATATCAATAACACACAGGGAAAAACACTCTAACAACTTGGCCGGACGGACCGACCTGCTCTGATACCACTATTGTAACACCCCCTTCTATACCCCAAATAAATGCATATAAAACATTTAAGCATATACAAATTCATCAGAGTAAAAGTTTTAGAATAAGGTATAAAAGAAGAATGTCACAACTTCACCAATAAAACACTTTAACATTTTGCTCCATAAAATATGTAACATTTTCAAAAGTAAGCGGAAGATCAAATCATTTAAGCAGTTCCAAAATATTAATTCAAATGCACATAAGTCATCCAGATTAATACATCATATCAGTTAGATTACAAAACCACATCAGCTGATACATCGCAATGTATCACAAAAGAATGACTATACTAGTCTAACTACCCGGTGTTACATATCAGAGCAGCAGACTCAAAAGAATGAAGACTAATCTTCACAAAAGGACTTCAGCATCCTAATCTGCAATGCCTCATAGAGCATTATAAAACAGCAGAAGGGTGAGAAATATAATCATAATAATCAAAGCATAAGATTATATATATAGGTAGTCATATAGCACATATTCACATTTCTCACCACACTTCATTCTCATAGTCATATATATTTACCACACATATATATATACAAACATGGATATTCACAAAGCATTCCCACATTATGTATACACTTACAATTTCCACAATCTCATCATTCACACATAAGCATCACTTCATGCATATGTCATATATCAATGTGACTCAACAACTCAATGCAACTCATGCAATGCGGTACCGACTCTCGTTATCTTTTTTCGGTTTTTACATTAAACCGGGTCCACACTTCTAGACCGATAACCCGTTATCTTTTTTCGGTTTTTACATTAAACCGGGTCCACACTTCTAGACCGATAACCACAAAGGCCCGTCCTCTAAGCCTTCAAACCCACACTTCTAGGTTTGGGACAAGCCACTAGTTTCCACGAAACTAACAGACATTGCCTCTTGACCATGTACAATCAACCACAACAAATGCACTTAAGACCGACATCTTAATCTCATGCATTCGAATAATTCACCCCTTCGAGAATTTCATCATGATTGCACATACAACATATATCAAACATTTATCAATGTATTCATTTCACCCATCATCATCATCATATTCAACAACAATGCACACATATCACATATGTTCCCATGCATTCACACAATCAATCGCATATAAATATGCACTCACAATTCATTAGACGATACACATACATTCCTCATTGTATTCTCATGTATCTCTAATTATCATAACAATCAAGGTATTCACATCGCAATACCAATCATACAATTATAAGTTACGCACACATATTCAAAATGTTCTCATGCATACTCATTACATAATTGTACACAACAATCAAACATTCACAACTCATCAATTAATACACACATAATCATCATTATGTTCTCATGTATTTTAACCGATTACAATTAATCATTCATATCACAACTCTAGGATTCACGCCCGAAGGCTACCCACAACACATGTTACCATAATAGATCATATTTATATCCTTATCATAAGGTATCCACCTATGTGAAACAACCAACCCATCTCCACATGATCAACACAGCAAAAGAAAAATGCTGTCAAACTCACCCACATTCGCCTGGCGAGACCCCGCAGCGAACCTTCGCCTGACCTTCGCCTGGCGAACCCTCTCAGCGAACACTCGCTAGGCTTCGCCTGGCGAGACTTCCCAGCGAGCCCAAGTCAGTAGCTACTGACTTCATTCGCCACCATTCGCCAGCACCTTCGCTGGGCGAACCTTCGCTATCCACCTTCGCCTGGCGAACCCACCAGCGAAGTCCACTGGGACTTAAATATAATTACTCGCCAACATTCGCTAGGCTTCGCCTGGCGAAGCTTCGCCTTCGCTCGCCTGGCGAGAGCCAGCGAACCTGCGCAGAACAGAACCCTATTCTGTTCCTCCTTCACCAATCCATCATCAACCCTCTCTTACACATCCAAATTAGTATAAACAACATCAATACATGTTACCCGACTATTCTACGGCATTATTACTCAGTTTCAACCGATTAAATCATCAATCTACCAATTATCCAACATTTTGCCCTAAATGGAAAGTGATGAAAACTCTACCAAAGCCCTAACCCAACATACATAACATCATACAATGATCAAATAGAAACATTTCTCACCCTTACCTCGATTAATCGGAGCTTTGATGTTGGTTCTTGATGAATTCCACTTTTCCTCTTCTTCTCTTCTCTTTCTCTCCTTTCTTCTTCTTTCCTCTTTCTTTCCAAATGTTTTTCTAACTTTCTTTTCTTTTCTTTCTCTCTTATATATTCCTTTATTTTCCTTCCTTCCAATTTCCTTCTCAATTCTCTATTAATTCCAATTAATAAAAATTAATTTCCAACATTAATAAAAATCCCACTAAATCAATTAATTACTACAATTAATTATTTAATGAAATTTGGGCTGTTACAACTCTCCCCCACTTTAGGAATTTTCGTCCTCGAAAATGTTACCTGATTCAAACAGTTTTGGATAAGACTCTTTCATCCGACTCTCAAGCTCCCAAGTAACATTTCCACCAGCCGGTCCTCCCCAAGCGACCTTCACTAAAGCAATCTCTTTACCTCGAAGCTGCTTCAATTTCCGATCCTCAATCCGCATAGGTGATGCCTCAACAGTCAGGTTATCTCTCACCTGCACATCATCTATTTGGACTACATGAGACGGATCCGCAATGTATTTCCTCAACTGAGATACATGGAATACGTCATGAAGATTAGCAAGCGACGGTGGTAAAGCCACACGATAGGCCACTTCTCCTATCCTTTGCAAAATCTGATAAGGACCAATGAAACGCGGCGACAACTTGCGCGACTTCAGTGCCCTACCAACACCTGTCATCGGAGTGACTCGAAGAAACACATGATCTCCCTCTTGAAATTCAAGTGCCTTCCTCCTCTTGTCATAATAACTCTTCTGACGACTCTGAGTAATTCTCATCTTCTCTTGAATCATCTTGATCTTATCAGTAGTCTGTTGAACTAACTCGGGTCCAACAACAGAACTCTCTCCGGACTCGAACCAACACAATGGTGTCCTACACCGCCTACCATACAACGCCTCAAATGGTGCCATACCAATACTTAAATGGAAACTGTTGTTGTAGGTAAACTCAATCAAAGGCAAGTAGTTATCCCAAGCTCCTCCTTTTTCCAATACACGAGCTCTCAAAAGATCTTCAAGCGACTGAATCGTCCTCTCCGTCTGACCATCAGTCTGAGGATGATACGCTGAACTCAAACGCAACTTAGTACCCAAAACACTCTGCAGGCTCTCCCAAAATCTCGAAGTAAACCTCGGATCCCTATCCGAAACAATACTCGACGGAATACCATGCAGACACACAATCCTCTCAATATACAACTTAGCCAACCTCTCCAAAGGGTAATCCATACGCATAGGAATAAAGTGAGCAGATTTAGTCAACCTGTCCACGATAACCCAAATAGCCTCAAAATTACTCGGCGTCCTCGGCAAACCCGATACAAAATCCATGGAGATACTATCCCATTTCCACTCAGGAATAAACAACGGCTTCATCAAACCCGATGGCTTCTGATGCTCAATCTTCGACTTCTGGCAAGTCAAACAAGAATACACAAATTCCGCAATATCCTTCTTCATACTAGGCCACCAAAATACTTTCCTCAAATCCTGATACATCTTAGTAGCACCCGGATGAATACTCAATCCGCTACGATGTCCTTCCTCAAGGATACTCTTTTTCAGCTCAACAACATTTGGAACACAAACTCGATCTCGACATCTCATAATCCCATTCTCATCAATCCGAAAATCACCACCTTGGCCTTGGTTGATTAAAGTCAACCGATCAACTAAGCTCAAATCCGATTTTTATCCTTCTCGAATTTCATCCAAAATACCACTTGTAAGCTTTAACATACCCAACTTAAATCCAAAAGAAGTTCTCTCACGTACCAAACTCAAATCCCGAAATTGCTCAACCAATTCTAACTCTTTCACCATCAACGCCGACATATGCAATGATTTCCGACTTAATGCATCCGCTACTACATTCGCTTTACCCGGATGGTAGTTCAAGCCAAAATCATAATCCTTCAAAAGTTCAAGCCATCTTCTTTGTCTCGCATTCAATTCATTTTGATCAAAAAGATATCTCAAACTCTTGTGGTCACTAAACACTTCAAATCTTGCGCCAAATAAATAGTGCCTCCAGAGTTTCAACACGAACACAACGGCGGCCAACTCTAAGTCATGCGTTGGATAATTCTTCTCATGCACTTTGAGTTGCCTCGAAGCATAAGCTACAACTTGGTTATTCTGCATCAACACACCTCCTAAACCCATCAAAGAAGCATCACAATACACAACGAATGGTTCCTCTGGATTTGGCAGAATCAAAACAGGAGCTGTCGTCAACCTTCGCTTAAGTTCTCGAAAACTCGCTTCACACTTGGCGTCCCAAACAAAGGCTTGACCTTTCCTAGTCAACTGCGTCAACGACAACGATAACTTAGCGAATCCTTCAATAAACTTCTGATAATAACCGGCTAAACCAAGAAAACTTCTGATCTCAAAAACTGACTTCGGAGTCTCCCATTGCGACACCGCTTCAACCTTCGACGGATCGACCGCAACCCCACTACTAGAAATCACATGACCAAGGAAACTAACTTCCTTCAACCAAAATTCACACTTAGAAAGCTTCGCGAACAACTGCTTCTCTCTCAGCACAGATAACACAATCTTCAGATGCTCGACATGCTCTCCTTCGCTCTTCGAATAAACCAAGATGTCGTCAATAAACACCACCACAAACTTATCCAAATACGGATGGAAAATCCTATTCATGTACTCCATAAATACACCTGGTGCATTAGTCACACCAAATGGCATCACGGAATACTCATAGTGTCCATACCTCATCCGAAAGGCCGTCTTCTGAATATCCTCAGCTCTCACACGGATCTGATGATACCCAGATCTCAAATCAATCTTGCTGAACACGCTTGCACCAACCAACTGATCCATCAGATCATCAATCCTTGGAAGTGGATACTTATTCTTAATAGTCACCTTGTTCAACTGTCTGTAATCCACACAGAGCCTCATAGAACCCTCTTTCTTCTTAACCAACAAGACCGGTGCACCCCACGGTGACACGCTCGGACGAATAAACCTCTTTTCAAGCAAATCCTCAAGTTGACTCTTCAACTCTTTTAACTCCGAGGCCGACATACGATATGGATCCATCGATATCGGACTAGTTCCAAGAATCAAATCTATCGAAAACTCCACTTCTCGCTCCGGCGGTAAATCCTTTATCTCTTCAGGGAATACTTCCGGAAAATCTCTAACAATGGGCACAACATCAATCTCTTCACTTTCACTAGTCCTCAAAGTTGCCATAAGCATAAATACCTTAGCCCCATCTTGTACCGATTCCTTCACTTGTTTCCTCGTCATAAACAATTCTCTTTCAACTTCCGAATCGGGAAAAATAACCGTTTTGTCAAAACAGTTAATATACACACGATTGAATTTTAACCAATTCATTCTAAGAATGACATCCAGTTGATCTAAATGAAGACACACTAAATCAATCCCAAAACCTCTACCGAAAATACTCAACGGGCAATTCAAGCAAACATACGGTGTAGTTACCGAACCCATAGCAGGAGTATCAATAACCATACCGCCACCAATCACAGACAACTCAAGATTCAACCTCCTAACACAATCCAAAGAAATAAAAGAATGTGCAGCTCCGGTATCAATTATAGCGATCAAAGGTATACCATTAATAAAACACGTACCTCTGATCAATCGATCGTCGCTAGCAGTCTCAGATCCAGATAGAGCGAACATTTTTCCGCTTCCTTGATTCTTCTTCGGCTTATCGCACTTGGTACTGATGTGCCCTCGCTCACCACAATTATAGCAAGTAACACCCGCACCGCTTCTACACTCTAGAGCCTTGTGGCATGGCTTACCACACTTAAAACACCTCGGTTCAACACTTTTGCACTCCGGAGCACGATGCCCTGCTTCACCACAAGTGTAACACCTAACCGGGGTAGAAACTCCCCCACTTGGCTTCTTGCCAAAACCAACCTTTTGTTTCCCCTTATCAGCAGGAGTTACGTAAGGTTTTCCTCTGAATTGTCCCTTTCCTTTCTTATCACTTAGGCTCTTGTAGTGGCTAGACTTAGCCCTACTGTCTTCATCATAAATTCTGCTCTTGTTAACCAACTCAAAAAACCGCCTGATTTCCTGATATCCAATAGCTTGTCTAATCTCGGGTCTCAAACCGTTCACAAACTTGAGGCACTTAGACCTCTCAGCATTACCAGTATTATAGTGAGGACAAAATTTGATCAACTCCTCAAATTTCGCCGCATACTCAGCAACCGTCGAATTACCTTGCTTCAACTTAAGAAATTCGATCTCTTTCTTCCCCCGCACATCCTCTGGAAAATACTTCTCCAGAAAGGTTTCTCTAAACAAATCCCAAGTAATCACAATATCATCTTCCTCAAATCTTTGGCGAGTATTACCCCACCAATTTTCAGCTTCTTCTTCGAGCATATGGGTCCCAAACTGCACCTTCTGTGCATCCGAGCAATTCATAACTCGAAAAATCTTTTCCACAACTTTCAACCAAATTTGTGCCTTGTCCGGTTCATGAGTTCCCTTGAAGACCGGAGGGTTATTCTTTTGGAATTTCCCCAAAGCACGGAATCCATCATCAGCATGATTCCTCACATTCACATTGGCCGGAGGATTCTGCCCAATTGCCCCCGCCAATCGCTTCATCGTTCCTTCCTGCAACCATCTTACTAATTCCAGCAACAGAACCACGTAAGAACAACCAATATTGATAATGCATCACACGCATATCAATAACACACAGGGAAAAACACTCTAACAACTTGGCCGGACGGACCGACCTGCTCTGATACCACTATTGTAACACCCCCTTCTATACCCCAAATAAATGCATATAAAACATTTAAGCATATACAAATTCATCAGAGTAAAAGTTTTAGAATAAGGTATAAAAGAATAATGTCACAACTTCACCAATAAAACACTTTAACATTTTGCTCCATAAAATATGTAACATTTTCAAAAGTAAGCGGAAGATCAAATCATTTAAGCAGTTCCAAAATATTAATTCAAATGCACATAAGTCATCCAGATTAATACATCATATCAGTTAGATTACAAAACCACATCAGCTGATACATCGCAATGTATCACAAAAGAATGACTATACTAGTCTAACTACCCGGTGTTACATATCAGAGCAGCAGACTCAAAAGAATGAAGACTAATCTTCACAAAAGGACTCCAGCATCCTAATCTGCAATGCCTCATAGAGCATTATAAAACAGCAGAAGGGTGAGAAATATAACCATAATAATCAAAGCATAAGATTATATATATATAGGTAGTCATATAGCACATATTCACATTTCTCACCACACTTCATTCTCATAGTCATATATATTTACCACACATATATATATACAAACATGGATATTCACAAAGCATTCCCACATTATGTATACACTTACAATTTCTACAATCTCATCATTCACACATAAGCATCACTTCATGCATATGTCATATATCAATGTGACTCAACAACTCAATGCAACTCATGCAATGCGGTACCGACTCTCGTTATCTTTTTTCGGTTTTTACATTAAACCGGGTCCACACTTCTAGACCGATAACCCGTTATCTTTTTTCGGTTTTTACATTAAACCGGGTCCACACTTCTAGACCGATAACCACAAAGGCCCGTCCTCTAAGCCTTCAAACCCACACTTCTAGGTTTGGGACAAGCCACTAGTTTCCACGAAACTAACAGACATTGCCTCTTGACTAAATGATGCATGTACAATCAACCACAACAAATGCACTTAAGACCGACATCTTAATCTCATGCATTCGAATAATTCACCCCTTCGAGAATTTCATCATGATTGCACATACAACATATATCAAACATTTATCAATGTATTCATTTCACCCATCATCATCATCATATTCAACAACAATGCACACATATCACATATGTTCCCATGCATTCACACAATCAATCGCATATAAATATGCACTCACAATTCATTAGACGATACACATACATTCCTCATTGTATTCTCATGTATCTCTAATTATCACAACAATCAAGGTATTCACATCGCAATACCAATCATACAATTATAAGTTACGCACACATATTCAAAATGTTCTCATGCATACTCATTACATAATTGTACACAACAATCAAACATTCACAACTCATCAATTAATACACACATAATCATCATTATGTTCTCATGTATTTTAACCGATTACAATTAATCATTCATATCACAACTCTAGGATTCACGCCCGAAGGCTACCCACAACACATGTTACCATAATAGATCATATCTATATCCTTATCATAAGGTATCCACCTATGTGAAACAACCAACCCATCTCCACATGATCAACACAGCAAAAGAAAAATGTTGTCAAACTCGCCCACATTCGCCTGGCGAGACCCCGCAGCGAACCTTCGCCTGACCTTCGCCTGGCGAACCCTCTCAGCGAACACTCGCTAGGCTTCGCCTGGCGAGACTTCCCAGCGAGCCCAAGTCAGTAGCTACTGACTTCATTCGCCACCATTCGCCAGCACCTTCGCTGGGCGAACCTTCGCTATCCACCTTCGCCTGGCGAACCCACCAGCGAAGTCCACTGGGACTTAAATATAATTACTCGCCAACATTCGCTTGGCTTCGCCTGGCGAAGCTTCGCCTTCGCTCGCCTGGCGAGAGCCAGCGAACCTGCGCAGAACAGAACCCTATTCTGTTCCTCCTTCACCAATCCATCATCAACCCTCTCTTACACATCCAAATCAGTATAAACAACATTAATACATGTTACCCGACTATTCTACGGCATTATTACTCAGTTTCAACCGATTAAATCATCAATCTACCAATTATCCAACATTTTGCCCTAAATGGAAAGTGATGAAAACTCTACCAAAGCCCCAACCCAACATACATAACATCATACAATGATCAAATAGAAACATTTCTCACCCTTACCTCGATTAATCGGAGCTTTGATGTTGGTTCTTGATGAATTCCACTTTTCCTCTTCTTCTCTTCTCTTTCTCTCCTTTCTTCTTCTTTCCTCTTTCTTTCCAAATGTTTTTCTAACTTTCTTTTCTTTTCTTTCTCTCTTATATATTCCTTTATTTTCCTTCCTTCCAATTTCCTTCTCAATTCTCTATTAATTCCAATTAATAAAAATTAATTTCCAACATTAATAAAAATCCCACTAAATCAATTAATTACTACAATTAATTATTTAATGAAATTTGGGCTGTTACAAGTAACCACAACAATAAGATTTTTGGCTAAAGGTTAAAGATGATGGGCTTTCAGATGAATCTCACATAAAACTTAATCAAAACTCGTGAAATAATCACTCAAGGAAGTTTTTCTTCAAGTTTGAATTCAGAGTTTTATAGCAATTGGTGTTGTGCTTAGTTTGTTTTACTCAAAAGCTTGGTTCTCTTGTGTAATATCTCTGTACAAAATTTGAAGGTTGCAAGCTAAATCTAAAAAAAACTTGGGTGAAGGTTCTTGAGCTAAGTCTCTATAAAATCTCTCGATGTAGGTTCTTGAGCTTAGCCAATATAAAATAGTTGGTGTTAGGTTCTTAGGCTAAGCATGTGCAAAAGCTTTATTTATCATTGAAGGTTTGTGGGTTGATCTTGTGAAAGCTCAAGCTTGTTTTTAGTGGAACTCTCAAGTGGAAGCACTTAGGGACAGAAGTAAACCAATTGATTAGGAAGAATTTATATAAATATATGGTGCAATTTCTTTATCCATTGTCTTTATTTTCCATTTTTTTTTTAGTTGTGTATATCTCTTCTTCTTCATTTTATTTCTATCTTTGCACTGCCATTTCTATGTTTGTTTATCAAATCTAATATAAATGTTTTAAAGAACAAAGCTTTTATAAATTAATATTGAACTTCTTATTGCACAATTTACCCTCCCCCCTCTTGTATTTGGAGTCACTGGGTCAACAAATGACATCAGAGTCAAACTCATGTTATAAGACTAATCGTCTCAAAAGGCAGTGAGATGAATTCAAATACTTCTTCTTTTAACAAAAGACTTTTCATGAACGCACATCCATCATTTGATGGTGAAAGGTTTACTATATGGAAAGAGTGAAAAATGTTTTTTTGATTATGTTGATTTTAATTTATGGAATTTTCTTTAATAAGGTCCTTTTGTTCCTACTTATTTTACTGATAATAAAGTAATAAACAAACCAAGAAACATGTGGACTACAAAAGAAAAGAGAAAAGTGCAACAAGTGTTTCAAGCTAGGTACTGGATGAAAATTATGCTAAGCACTAGAGAGTACTATTATGTTTTTTCTTGTAGCACTGCTAAAAAGTGGTGGGACACCCTTAAGAAAACATATGAAGTTCCAAGTGAGATGAAAAGGGAAAGGATGAACACTTGTCCAAGAAACTGAGACATACGGTGAAAATGAAGATAGTATTATAGGATGGTTCTCAAATATTAAAAATATTGGAATTAATCACAAAATTTATGTTTCTAATGAATATCTAAGATTCAAGAACTATTATCACAAATCTGATCCAACGCTTAACCACAAAGATACAAAGTTTGTTGATGCTTTTTGGGATAGATCTAGTAAGAAGAAGATCATCGAAAAACTAAAATAGTTGATCCAATTTCTTAAAGATAATGAAAAGATCATAAAATAAAACTCATATACATTTGAAGAATCGTCATCAAAGCACATGAAGAAACATTGTCACCAGAAGCATCATGTGAAAAAACGGTAACAATATATGAAGGATCTTCTGAAGAATCATTGTTAGAAGAATTATATGAGGATTTTGTTTCATCATATAAGATGTTATTATAACATAATAAGAATCAGTTAGAGAAATATACGAATCATCGTCAAAAGCCTCATCCAAAAACTCATATGAAGATTCTCATAAAGAACATTCTGAAGAGCCAATAAAGGGACCAGACCATAAGGTAAGATGACAATGATATAACTAATATATCCTAAAATAAATTGGTTTATTTAAGTGTTATGCTTCGTAAGATAAATGATGAGCTTGAAAGAAATATCATAGAATTTGGTACTTGCTAAAAGTAATATGAGCAACAACCCCTAGTAATATGAGTGATTTCTGAGTAAATTGAATGTACCTCCTCAACCTTATGGCTAAGGTATTTATAGGAACCTCTTAGTATTGGATCTTAGGTCCCTAAAAATGGTTATTGTTCCGTTCTAGAACAAGAAATAAGAAGAGGAATAATGAAGATGGTGGATTACTACTTCTTATATGGTGGAGTGAGGGGGACCTACAAGATAAGCACTCCATCGCTTAATTCAGTACGTGAGGAAGAAAAGTGGATTGAAATTGAATTTGAAACTTGTTACCTTTATTTGGTGCTTTTTCTATTTATATAGAGATGGGGAATAATGAACTAGATATTTATTAGCCACAATTTGCAGATAACTGTTAGATGTACTTGAAGTTGAGATATTTTGTGATCATTAGGATGATAATTTTCACGTGTTGGGAAGATTCTGGAAGAATATGGACCCCTTCTTGGTGGTTAATCAGGGTGATATGATTGGCGTAGAACATTTTCCCCCCAAGCTTTTACCAATGTATCGATAAGTGGGGGTTGACACTTCAGCCTCTGATGACGAACACTCTTTGATCACTTTAAGATAGAAGAATAAGAAACGTTTTAGTTTCTTTAGGAGAAATCACAGAAAAGTAAGAAATTACATAAAAGTGTTCACAATTCTCATAAGGATACTCCACTAATTACTAGGAAAAAATACCTTCAGTGAACAATATTACAACATCCATTTTTCAATTGTTGTCATATAACATTTTGTACATGCATGTTTTATTTTATTTTACTAAGAAACTTTTCATCACAGTTCCTTTAAAAAAAATATGGTTATAGAGTTTGGATGACAAGCTTCAAGTCCCAGCATAAACATTTTTCCTTTTTTTTCAATAAAAATTATCGCGTGTCCCTTTTTCATTTTTTTGTTATTTCAAGATTGAAAGTGTAACAACCATGGTTGTTTAGTTTAATCGTGGTTATATGTTCCCTATTTCACAATGGTTGAAGCTTGTAACCTTTGTGAAATATTTTCCCACAAAATTAAAACGTTAGAGGTACTTCATTTTGTTCATAACATACAAGGGTGCCCTAGCGAACAAGACGACAACGATAGTGAAACCTTTACCATCTTCATTCGTTTCTAGAAACCAATATCATTTTTGGGAAGGAAATCATCATCCTCTTTGAATTATCGTACGTTACCAATCAGTCTCTCTGAAGGTTTTGAATTTTCATGTTATTCGTAAGGGTAATTTACCATTATCTTTCTCTAACGCTTATGAATGTTAGTGTTCTTCGCTAGGATGTTATGTGTATTGATATTGTCATGTGTATTGTTCAGGTTGACATGTTCATCTTTTGTTCAATTTTTTTTTATTATGCTTTAGGTTTTTGTGTTGGATATGTTTATGTTTTATTCATACATTATGACGCTTCTAAATATGTTTATTTTTGGTGTTTCCATGTTCATGTTTTATACAAATATTGTCATGTGCATATAATCATATTAGGTTTGGTGTTTTGGTTTTTGATGTTGTGTGTGTAGCATTAGATTGTCATTCACATTATTCTTTTGATATAAATTTTAGAATTTATTATAGATCGTATTTGGATGAAAGTCGATAGATTAGGTCCAGTGTATGAGAAAGGAGTTCTTGAATTCCTTGAATTTGCCAAAAAAATATTCCCGATAATAATGGTATCTTTTATTGTCCTTGTGTTGTTTACGGTAATATTAGAAAACGGTCAAAGAAAGAAATATTACATCACCTTTGTTACGATGGAATATATCAAAATTATACAACATGGACGTGCATAGAGAAGTGGATAATAATCAAAATGCAACGTCACAAATGGATGGAGATGATATGGATGATCAACTAGAAGATATGATTCATGATATTGGAGAATTGTCTTATATGAAAGCACATATTTATGATACTTTATGTATCGACAAAGAAGTGCTTTTATATAAGGGGTGCACTAATTTTACACGATTGTTTGTGTTGTTAAAATTGTTTAATCTGAAGGCAAAAGGTGGGTGGCCGAATAAAAGTTTCACAACTTTTCTTGATTTGTAGAAACAAATGCTACCAAAAGATAACAATTTATCATATTGATGTTATGAGGTCAAGAAGATGTTGTGTCAAATGGGTTTATAGTATGTCAAAATACATGCAAGCCATAATGATTGCATATTATACAGGAAAGAGTATGTAAATTTGGATTAATATCCATAATATGGTGAGTCGCGCTACAAGTTGAAGAATAACAATGGTGGCGACAATGACAATGTCAGTAAGAAGATCCTCCTGCAAAAGTGTTATGATACTTGCCAATAATTTTGAGGTTAAAGAGACTTTTTGCTAATGTGAATGGTGCAGAGAATATTAGATGGCATGCAAATGAAAGAAAATGTGATGGAAACATCCATCATGTAGCTGATTCTTTGCAATGGAAGAAAATTGATTCATTATTTTCGAATTTTGGCCTTTAGCCAAGAAACCTTAGGTTTGGGCTCGTCACAGGTGGAATGAACCCCTTTAGTAATATGAGCACTAATCATTTTTTGTGGCTTGTTCTTCTCACGATTTACAACATATTTCCTTGCTTGTGCATGAAGCGCGAGTATATGATGTTAAGTATAATTATTTCTGGACCAAGACAACCTGGAAACAACATAGATGTTTATCTAAGTCCATTAATTGAAGATTTAAAACTTTTTTGAGATAAAGGTGTTGACGTTGATGATGCACATTCTAGTGAAAAGTTTAAGATACGTGCAATGTTATTTTGCACTGTCACTACTCGAAAAATGCATCACGCAACGACGGGGAGGCGAAAAGATAGACAAAAGAGTCGCCACTGAACTTTATTTATCCCATGAGGGGAAAGGAAAATATCGAGAAAACCTTAAGAAAGAAATGGATACGATGGTCTCGCAACCAAGAACGGGTTCGGAAGCCGGTTATGCGAATGGAAGGTATTAACACCCCTCGCATCCATCGTACTCGATGGGAACCATTTGTTTGTCGACGTGTGATAATATTTGCTTAAAGATTATGCTATAGAAGAGTGTTCCTAGGGGTAAAAAGAAGGGTTTAGAAACAGGGAAAAAGGAGATAACGGGGATGAAAGGAGAAAGAATAGACTCGGTAGGACTTCGCGGTCCTATGCCTACGTATTCTCAATGGATATGAGAAAGTAAGAGTCCACGTAGTTCGGGGAACTACATATATAGGGGGAAATGTGTTCGGCAAGGATTGTGGCCCTTGTGCCTACGTATCTTTACTTGAAGGAAGTAAAGAATCAGAGTCGTCGTAGTTCGGCCTACGGTTTGCGTGTAAGTTCTGGTAGACGAGGCTATCGTACACATTCTAGCAGTTTAGGTGTTATGTTGCTCGCATGTGAGGAGACTTAGGCGTTACCTGTTTGCGGTAGAACGGACGTAGCATGCCTTTCTGGGGAAAAGGGTGAAAAAAGAAAAGGGTGCTCGCTAGGATTGTTGCAATCCTATTCCTACGTATTCTCAACATGCAAGAGAAATCAAAGTAATGTAGTTTGTGCTACTACGGGTAACCGCTGTTTTTGTGG
Organism: Lathyrus sativus; assembly: GCA_963859935.3. NCBI lineage: Eukaryota > Viridiplantae > Streptophyta > Magnoliopsida > Fabales > Fabaceae > Lathyrus > Lathyrus sativus. The sequence continues at coordinate 538,494,633 of OZ012741.1, forward strand.
ATGATGTTATCATGTGTGTTCTAGTAGTTTAGGTGTTTTGTTGCTCGCATGTGAGGAGACTTATATGTTACCTGTTTCCGGTAGAATGGACGTAACATATCCTTTTTGAAAGGTTGGTTTTTGCCATGCGAGGCAAGAAGTCACGTTTGATTGGTGGGTTGTTTTTAGGGGTGAGATAGGTCCTCGGATAGTAACCCCTTGCGGGTAGTACCCAATTCTTTATCTCAAAGTTTTTGTTATGAAAATGGTGTGGCGAACGTAGCGTCTTTGTATTGAAAGACGAGTATCAAGACCACACACACTACAGTGAGTATCCTGACACTCAGAGAGGAAGAAGTCTACACTCAATCCTCTCTCTTTAATTCAACACAAAGAGAACTTCATTCTCTCATTCAAGATGTTTTTTGGTTTTGAATGGTAAGTGCTTTTGCGACTGTAAACCCTACGGTAAATGTCAGCATTCGGGATAGTAGAACGCCTACGCCTAACCACTCCACGACCATTCAAGTTTTTGTTGTAAAAAGAGTTTAAAAAATACACTTGGTACAAGACCGAGGTTTTAGGTAAGAAAGTTGCGGAAGGAAGTTCTGAAAGTGAGAGGTGGTGAAAAGAGTCGTGTCTTCGTATTGAAAGACGAGTATCGAGATCATCCACACTACAGTGAATATCCTGATACTCGGAGAGGAAGAAGTCTACACTCAATCCTTTCTTTTTAATTCAATATAAAGATAATTTTATTAAAAGGTGTTTTAAAAATGCACTCGGTACGGGACCGAGGTTTTTAGGAGAAAAGGGTTTGAAAATGCACTCGGTATGGGACCGAGGTTTTAGGAGAAAAATGGTGTGAAAATGCACTCGGTGCGGGACCGAGGTTTTTTTAGGAGGAAAGGTGTGGATGACGCATCTTCATACTGAAAGATGAGTGTCAAGACCACACACACTACAATGAGTATCTCGACACTCGGAGAGGAAGAAGTCTATACTTAATCCTCTATCTTTAGTTCAATACAAAGAGAGTTCGATTCTCTTATTGAAAGTGTTTTGAAAATGCACTCGGTACGAGATCGAGGTTTTTAGGAGAAAAAGGTTTGAAAATGCACTCGGCATGGGACCGAGGTTTTTTAGGAGGAGAGGTGTGGAGAATATGGATGCATCTTCGCATTTAAAGATGAGTATCAAGACCACCCACACTATAGTGAGCATCCTGACACTCGGAGAAGAAGAAGTCTACACTTAATCCTCTCTCTTTAATTCAATACAAATAGAATTGATTCTTATTGAAAGCGTTTTGAAAATGCACTCGGTACAGGACCGAGGTTTTTGAAGAAAAGGGTTGAAAATGTACTCGGTACGGGGCCGAGGTTTTAGGAGAAAAGGGTTTAAAATGTACTCGGTACGGGGCCGAGGTTTTAGGAGAAAAAAGGGATGGTGAATACGGACGCGTCTTTGTATTGAAAGACAAGTATCAAAACCACCCACACTACAGTGAGCATCTCGACACTCAGAGAGGAAGAAGACTACACTCAATCCTCTCTCTTTAATTCAATACGAAGAGAAATTTATTTCTCTATCGAAGAAATTTTGAGAACCTATCAAAGAGATGAAAAACGGAGACATATATACACAGGATACAGATAAACGACAGTCGACCAATTAGGATTTTATGGTTTGATATTTATTAAGTGTTTTAAAAGAATGTACAAGTTAGTTAAGTATTTACAGGATAATAATATACATAATATATAATATGTACAAGAATATAAATGACTGAAAAATAAAGCAGTTAATATTTGACAGAAAATAAAAGTTAGTCGTCAATTGGTTAGTGGATTGAATCAGGACATGAAAGAATAGGATCTCGTCTTAACCGCAAACATAATGTCGATTAATAGAAGGTAGCCTATCGCGATCCCAAAGTGAGGAAGATGACCCAAATGGTCATCTTCCATAGATTTGAAATCGGGAAGGTTATCGACTTCGAAATCAGACGCTTGCGGATACAAGACTTCATCGATCCACAAGTCAAAATAAAATCGAAAGTGAAGAAATGAGGAGAGAAAGAGGTCTCGGGTCCAACATTAACCACCAACAATTTGATTAATAACGGTTTACGGAGGTCTCGTCATCGACCAAAACGGATAGAAGTGAAAAAAGTCGAAAATGAGAAAGAGGAGAATAAGTTGGTCTCGGATCTTTCATTTCTCATCAATAATTTGACGGAGAATCGAAAAAAATATCGTCATCGACCTAAAATGGTGAAATGAAATAAAGAGCCCAATGACAAATGGGAAATGGAAATGAACTCTAAAAAAATAAAGTAATCCCAAAACTCTAATATAAAATAATTCTAAAGTTCTAGAAAAATATAATAGAGAAAATCTAAAAGAAATTAAATATTAAAAAAATAGTACTTAGAAAATAATATATATAATATATACATAATAATTAATAGTAATAATATATATTTACATATAAAATAACATACTGTTTTTTTAAAAAATAAAATAAAATAATATATATAATAATAATTACTAATGATAATATACAATAACCAATAATATGGCCCAACAACAATCAATTAGCAGTAAAATAAAACGAAAAACCCTTAAACGATAATCTTCTCTTCACTTTCTGCTTCGTTCCAAAACCAACTTCCCAGACTCACTCTCCTTTCACCTCAACCTTACTCCGTCCAAATCTCAAACATCTCCATTTTTCTGCTCCGACTGTTGTTTGGATCCATGGGTTATTGATTATTGATGCAGGTTCTGGGTATGATTTGAAGGAAGTAGTAATGGAAGTGGGTTTCAATGATTCGAAGAAAATGGAAGTGGGTTTTTTGGAGTTTACTCGAAGATGGAAAATAGGTGAGCTGGGGTTGAGGGTGGTTCGACATCTTGGATGGTTTTGTGGTGAGTGTTTCGTTTTGGGGAAGGATGACGGTTTGGTGAAGGCGGCGCATTCTGGGTTTATGTGGGTTTTCGTTCGAACGAGTTTGGGCAGTGGAGTTTAGGTGGAAATCTGGGTTTGCTCTGGGTTCGTTTTGGATTGTCACGGTGGCTTGAGTTGTTAGAAGTTGTTGAGGATTAATGGAGGCTTGCTGTTGATGAAATGCAATTCCGAAAAAGAAATGGGTTTCTATTTTGATTTTGTGGTCAAGCTTCTGGTTTGGGTTGAAGAAGGGATCCGCGGCGGCGCCGTGTTTGGAGAGAGTGAGAGTTTTGAAGGAGAGATTGGTTTGTGGTTTTAGATCGAAAACATGAGTTCCAAGATTCAAGAAAATGGTGGTTTCTGGGTAGCTTGTCGGCGGCGTGATTTGAGGGGGTTGTTGGTGTGTACTAGGTTTGAAGGTGAGATTTTTGTGTCGAGGATGGAGGATATGAAGGTGTTGGGAGAAGAAGATGGTAGCGAGAGCTTCGAGCTGGGTGAGGTAGATGATGAAGAGTTTGAAGCTGGATGATGAATGGAAACGATGATGATAGTTTGGATGAGGGCGACTGGATCTAAGTTTAGGGTTGATTGGTGTTGTAGCGGCTAGGGTTAGAATCTCGGAGGTAGGAGATGATGAATAATGGTTATATACCACTGGGAGGTGACACGTGGCATTTGGCTGCTAACGACTGGATTTAATTGATGATGATTGCTGATTGTGATTAATGCTGACCTTAATTACATGCTGATGGTGATTAATAGAATGCTGAATGATTAATTAAAAAAAAGTTGATTAATGCTGAATTAATTAACTTAAAAAACTAATAAAAATAAAACCACATTAATTCTATCTAATTAAAACGTAATTAATCCTGTACAAAATAAAAACAAATGAACATGAAAAAAAGAAAACAAACACAAAAAAGGGTTGGGGTGAGATTCAAACCTCAATCCTTCGGGTCCAGAACAATGACACTCAAACAACTTCATCCGCTGGGGCGGGTATAAATCCGATAACAAAATTACCCCAATAAATATATATTACATACTTATTAAATAAAATCAATTTTAATTAAAAAAAACATTTTTTAAACTAACCCTAATATAATAATTAATTCTTTTAATTTTAATAAAATGCTAACAAAATAAATTTCTGTAAATAAACTTTAAACTATTCTATCCATTTATTTTTAAATAATATTAAAAAAAACCTATTTAAACTAATTTTAAATTAAATCTAATAACAAATAATTTCTAATAAAAGTAAACTCCAAATCTATTAAAAATAAAATTCTACCTCTAGACTATTTCTAAAAACTTTGATCCTAAATAAAACAACTATTTTCTATTAAAAAACAATGAAATTCTAGTTAATTCTATTAAAAAAATCTAAAATATTTCTTAAGAAACAAATAAAATTCTATTTAAAAAGCCACATAAATTCTATTTTCTATTCTAAAAGCTATATATAAAAAAAGAAATAATTCTCAATAAAAATCTATTCTAAGATCAAAATATGGATACTTAAAGAAAAATAAAAAAAGAGAAAATAAAACAAGAATAAAAAATTACAAAAATACCCTTTTGCCACGTGTCAACTTCTTATTGGGCAAAATAGTCGAGATTTGAAAAACGCTCAATCGGAGGTGGACACGTGTCTAAACGACATGAAATTAAGATGAAAAGTGCAAAATAAAATGCGAAAATATTTACAAAAAAAGGCGGGCAAATTTATGGTATAACAGATGCCCCTCTCTAATCGGCTTAAACCTAGTAAGACGAAATGCCATGGCATTTATTCTTTCGAGGTAGAAGATTATTAGATATAGAAGACCCTGAATTTGTCCGGAAAAAAAAAGATGTGCCGCTGGCCGGGCTGAATTTTGCTTTGATATTCTTGAATTTCATGGGAGGATCCACAGTCTTTGCAGATAATGCCCCTTACCGGGCTGATGATTGCTTTAAAGCTTAAAAGTTGCACAACTTCGTGGGGAACACCCACAGTCTTGCGGAGAATGCCCCTAACTGGGCTGCATATGGTCTTTGGAAATCTTCGAAATATGATCTTGGACATGAACTCGCATATGTTAATGCTTGATGATAATGATGTTCCATAAATGGAAATGAAAATGCAAATGTTAACACGCAGAGATGCAAGAGCTGGGGGGATATGATATGATTCTAGGTATGCGTATGATGCAAGATGATTATGAAGTCGAATGCGATGCGTATGATGCATATGATTGCAGATGGGTGATTGGATATGCAGGTGCGGACATGGCGGACTTTGGTGGTTGCCAATGCAGATTAGACTTTGGGTGAGAAGTACCAGACAAGAACTGGTATTCGAAGGGTAAGCTACCAGACAAGAACTGGAGGCGAAAGGTTAAGTTGTCAAAGGAGGGCTGATTTTGGTGGTTTGCCAGATGGGAGCTGGACTTTGGAATGAGGTTTACCAGACAAGAACTAGTTAAATGGTAGGTTAAAGGAAGGGTGACCATATGGGAGCTGGTTTAAGGGCTGACATGTATCGAAAGGGAGTTGGGGTTTAGTGAAGGGTTGACCAGATGGGACTGGTATTTAGTGAAGGGTTGACCAGATGGGACTGGTTTGAAGGTTTAAAGGTTTTGACCGGTAACAGGTTGGGGCTGTGGGATGAAGGATCCTATGACAGCAAGGCCCTTTCGGAAGGTTATGGTTATTGGGTGAGGTGACGGTACAATTCCCCGACACTCGTTTTGAACTCAACAATTGCCGATGAGGATGAACTTGCTTGAGTAGCTTGCCATGAGATGACCTCGAGATGGCTTGCCCCAGAGTTTGTACCATGAAAAGATTCATCATTTGTTTAACCGACTCTTTGTGGTTGACTTCAATATACTCTTTGGAGTAGCTTGCTCTTGAAAGAGCACTGAAATGACTTAACTTATCCTGATTGAACATTGGAGGGATATATCCTCAAGTTAAAGAAATTCTGGGTGGCCTGCCCCTGATTGGTACCACGAAAGGATTCATCATTGTTTAACTGATTTTCATGGTAGTTGACTTCGACATACTCTTGGAGTAGCTCGCCCCTGAAAGAGCGTGGAAGCGACTTAACTTGTCTTGAATGAGCATTGGAGGGATCCGCCCTTAAGTTAAAGAAATTCTGGGTGGCCTTCCCCTGATCGGTATTCTCGAGATTATTTACTTCCGATCAACCACTTCTTGAATGATTTTCCCCATACTCAAATGATGCTCGGGGATTTGCCTCAGACTGACTGATTGCAAATTCGTTGGACGTTAAATGCCCCAGATCCATAAGGTTATATGGTATACTTGGTTCTGGTCCAGACCGCTGAATAATCCAGTCCTATTTGATTGCTTCGTGTTGGAATTTCCTTGACGCCAACTACTAACTTGCAATTGAAATTGTTTGTTCGTGAATGGTAATTTTAATGTGACGTTCATGCAAATTTTTGAAAGAAATATCGTTTATTAAGTGTCATGATAGTGAGACGAATGGACCATTAGTCCAAACGTTGTGCTAAATTGATTGGTGTGATAGATATAGCAAGGATATTGACATCGATGCTGATGATTAGCAAATATGTAGGGAGTCAGTTTACGCAACCTTGCGATAATATGCTTTCAGAATAAACCTCGCCTCAATTAGGTCTTTTGAGGGTTGTAACATGGTCTAGCTCATGGCTATAGAAACAAAAGATATCAGGCTCAAAGTATAATTTGTACCCACCCCTTCTTCTTGATGATCTCCAAACCTACGTTCAGTTAATTATGCATTTACGAACTTGATGGTGTAAGCTTGATGGTTCAAGGTTTGCTCAAAATGGCAGTCACCTTATTTTGATTTTTGATGGATGTCAGTGACTTCTCGATTCAATATGGTAGCCACTGAATCTTATTTTGTTTTTGTTGAGGGTTTAAGGACCTCCTTCGATTTCTTTTTGATCCCTAACTTTTGCATGGACTAATTTTGCTTGTCAGATCCATCAGGATTGCCTTGATTTTTGCCTAAGTCCCCTTTTGAGGTGCTTGACTTAGCAGGCTTTCGATTGATTTTTTTTTATTTTGTTGGAGAATAGTGACTGCCAAATCATTGGTCATTGATGAACAACCGCCTTGTCTTTGGATTTTGCTTTGTTGCATAGTTGGATTAACTGAACAACTACCCTGCCCCAGGTTGAGTGTAAGGGTTTGAATATCCGAAGGAAACTCCTACTTCTAGGCTTGAAGTGGTTGACTAGGGATTAACTCCTTATATCTCCGGTGTTTAAGGGGATTAAAACAATGCTTGTACATCATTGACGAGATTCTGTCTAAAAGCATACAGTTTGCAATTATGGGTATTTCGTTTTCGTCATCCTCCCTCCAATCTTTGCTAAAACAACAGTGATGAAGTGAAGTGGATAAAAGCGTATGTGTCTGTGATAAGTGGAAATAATGAGTGAATACGACATAATTGATTTGAATAATGCATAATCACTTCATTAATATTACTATTCAAAATAATAATGCTTAAAAATAGTAGCAATTAACAGGAAAGAAACTGCAAATGCGAATGATAAAAAAAGTGCTCAAGGACTGCCAATGTTGAGGATGTTTGCCTGTCTAGACCACTGGCTTTTGGAGATGACCCTTGTGTTGCACCCCCAAATTTGACCAACATTTATTTAACTATCAAGAGTTGTATGAGGCTTTGAAGCTAGCCAAGAGGGCTATTCAAATGTTCAAAGGTTGCTACCTTTGTCAGAGAACTCAAGAGATCCTCAGAGGAATTGGTTGAAACCAAGGTTGTGTGCTTCATAACTTGAGAGTTGTGGGAGCTCCTCAGATGATTCTGAGACTATGAGGATGGACTTAAAGCTTTGAGAAAGCTTGTGAGATTTCTTGAAAGCCATCATGAAGCCTAGAGAGGTCATTGTACAAGAATTCAGAAGATTCAACCATGAGTGGTAGAATTAGGGTTTGACTGGGTCAACCCTAGGTCAACTGATGATTTAGAGAGGGTTGAGACCTAATCCAAGGGCCATGTGATCATGGAATGATGTGTTGAGATGTTATAAGGATGATTCCTAGACCAACTCATCATGATTGAGGAGTTTGAGAAGTTTCAAGCTAGGGTTTCTAAGGATTGACAGTGTAAAATCCCCTAGTTTGATCCCTATCTTCCAGGAAGTTTTAGCTCAAGATGTGATTGTCATATCATCTTCCCCATAACATGAATGTTGTAGAGCTTGTTCTTAGCTTTAATTTTAGTGGTGGAAGTCCTTGATAGGATTTGTGGAGCTCAAGTTATGGTTTTGACAAATTACAGGTCATCTGAGGTATGTGAATCTGGGTCCTTGAAAGTCACCCAACTTGCAGACAACTTTTGCCCTAGTAGGATGATTCCTATGATTTCTTGGTCAACATTAATGTTGAAGAGCATCTTCTTAGCTTTCTATAGAGTACTAGAAGTCCTTGATAGGATTTGTAGAACTCAACTTATGGCTTTGACAAGCCAAGGGCATTTTGGTCATTTGGAGGTTATAGGTCATTTCAAGCATAAGGCCATATCTCCTACTTCCAAGCTTCAAATGGAAAACTATTCAACATCAAACTTCTTAGAATGATGTTTTAAGGCTAGTAGGGTGGTCATGAGATGTTGAAAAGGCTCATATCAAAAAGTGATAAAAATGGCCTAAAAATGAGGCATAAGTTAATTCAAGTGAAGTTGAAAATCATAAATCCCAAGTTATAAATCCAAACCATGTCATGTAATAGGTCACTTTGACTCCAAATTACATTCTAAGAACAATGGTTCAGCCACAATTTTGATTTGAGGCTTGCATCATAGGGTTTCTTTGTAATTTGATTGCTTGCACATGGAGGTACCAAACCAAAACAAGGAAAAACTCAATAAACAAGGAAGATATGCATTGTATCTTATCACAAATCTCATGTAAGGAGAAATTCAAGTCATAATGGTAAGATTACAAGGGTTTGGCATGAGATACCATGTTATGAGAAATGAGAATTCAAAATATCGTTGCATGAAAAGATGAAATTCTCATTGGATTGTTCTAGGGGGTTCTAGACTGTTCTAAACCTCTCTATAAGATGTTTCCAACTTGCTCAAATGCAAGGTTGGTGTTAATTGGTGTAGAGAAGAGAGAGTGAAACCCTAAAGCTTCCATTGCAAGTCACATTCAAGCTTCACATTTTTCTTCATTGTTATCCCATTTTTCTCCACAAACCTTCTCCATAGACATTTCTGAGTGTGTTCATACTGAGTTGGAGTTCCATTGATGAAGATTTGAAGGTGTTCCGTTGGAAATTTCAAGAAAGCAAATCACATTGGATCTTGAAGTACAAGCTTGCTACTCCAAATCTTTTGCAAACAGAAGAAGATTCATCATCTAGGGATCATTCTTGAAGAGTTACAAGGCTTGAATTGAAGATCTACCATCACTACCAATCCAAGAAGCCAGGTTTGCAAAAGCTCTTCTAACTAATTATCTAGGCATGGTTAGGATGAATTATTAGTATAGAAATGTTAGAGACAATTAGGTGATCATGTATGATGAGTTTGGGATCAATTGGAGAAGTTTCATTCATGGAGGTCAATTCTTGATGGAGTAAGAATGAGGGATTTAGTGAGTTTCAATGCTAGTTTTATAGATGATTTTGATTAGCATAATGCAAGGATCATTTTTATATAAAGAATGTTGAGTTTGGTTGGAGTGGAAAACTGATCATATTTTGAGATCCATGGAGATTCACATTCGGGTTGCATGATTTAGACCGTTTCAATGTATTCTAGCACCACAGCCGTATTCAGCGTGGAAAATAGGTCAAGATCATGTTTTATTTTGTTAAAATTGATGAAGAAACGAGGGAGAACGAGAGGCTGGAAGATAAGTGCATGGATGTGTTTTCATGGAAGTTTTGCAGAAACCCTAATCCAAGGTTGAAGATGACGTTTCTACCGTTGATGTGCGCGCTTGACCATTGACTCAGAAACTAATCCAACGGCCGTGATTTAAAATGAAATGAGGGAAGACTGAAAGCAGCGAACACTGCGTTTCATTAAAGCTCTAGTCTGGGCTTCGTGTGATCATGCTAATCCCACCCCCCTGTGAGGCCCAAATCCAATATGAACTGAAATCTGTTGCTTAATACACCGCTAGTTTTTTATTTTCTTCATTTTTTTAATTGGTTTTTCTGAATCATCATTGGGCCCAAGCGCTTTTCTGTTCGCACCCCCATGTCTGGGCCCAAGTATGAATTGCATTGTACAGTCTTGCTATCTGCACCCATCTCATACTTTCCATTTATATTTTCTCCATTTTTTCTCATATCTTATAAAATCCATATTAAATTGAAAAATCAATATTTTTTAATGGGAGTTTTTTCTCCCTTTTCATATTTTGGTCTAGAAAAATATAAAATGAAAATATTTTCCATACCATGCATTTTAATATTTTTTTGCATATTTTCTCCTTTTATTGCTTTTCTAATGCTTTTAAGTTGATATATGATTTTGTAGATTTTAGTTTAGGTAGATCCCTTAGTATTTTTAATTCAATCTTTTTAGGGTAGTTAGATATATGTTTTAGGTTCCCCCTGGATTAATTCCATATTTTTGTGATGATTTTTAGGATAGTTTTGATTAGATGCTATTAGGTTGTGTAGAATTAGGTTAAAACTTCAACATAGGTCCATAATAACTTTAGATTTTGGGTTTTTTAGGACAATTTAGACTATGGGGCATATATGGGTATTAAGGGTAGGTATGTAGGATCCCTTAGAAATTATATTAGGATTTGATATAATAGTATGCTATTTTTAGTTGATTTTTTTATTGGTTGATTGTTTGTGTTGCCTTTAGGGCATGTTTGCTTTAGTTGCTTTGATTTGTGAGCTTGGAAAGCTTGGTATCTCATTGTGGAGCATTGAGGAGCATAGTAGAAGACCTGAAGATGCATTGAGGAGCTTGAGAGCTTTGTCTTTTTTCTTTTTGTGTCGTTTTAGGGTTAGGGATTAGGAAGAGTATAAATGTAGATAACTTCTTTCTCAAACATGGATGGTATCATTCACCTCCATTCCTCCCTATGATTCAAAGTCCTTCCATGGTATACACCTATCTCCTTTGGAGGGATAAGTGATATACCTAGGAATTAGAACTTTTGAGGGAACCCTTCATTTGATGTTGAACCCTTAAAGGTCACCTTTGGTGATCAATAAGCAGTTCAATATCCCCCAGCTTATCCAGTAAGTGATTTTCTCCGGTTTTGATTATCTTGAGAGAGGTTGAGCCTGAGCATGAAGATGAAGACTTCATTGAAGAGTATTGAAGAGGATGAATCCTTGAGTATTGCCATTCCAGCTGAAGCTTGAAGAGCATGAAGATCAAGTTGATACTTGAAGATCCCTGAAGATTAGGTGAAGCCTGAAGGTGGAGCTGATCAAGAAGCTGAAGCTTAAAGGAGAAGATGAGTTGAAACTCATGTTGTAGGGTTGAAACCTGGAAAAGCAATTGTTATCTGTCAAGAGTGATTGAAGTCTGAAGACTGAATTGCTGTTGGAAAAGCTGAAGCTTGGAGTTGAGAGAGGAGTTGATCTGTCTTCTTCTTTTCTTTTCTGTATTGCTGTGTTTTGTTTGACTTGTTTGATGCATTAGAATAAGTTCATAATCATAATAGGTAGAATCTAGGAGCATGATTGCACTAGAGGTTGAGTTGCTCCCTCTGCTTGTATTGTTACTGTGTGGCTTTGCTTGCGGGTATTCGGTAGAGCTCAGCTCCCTTGCCCATGTGGTTTGTTTGCCTGATGGCATTTCATTTCATTTTATCTGTATGATTGCAGTTTACTGTTTATTGCTTGATAGCGTGTTGTTTATATTTTAGTATGATTACTGTTATTTCATTCTGGCTTGAGGTTGAGATGAGCTTGTGGAGGCTGAAGCCCCACACACATTTCCTCCCTCACTTGCATTGCATGCATTTTACTGTTAAGCTGATGCTTTGTCTGTTTTGGTGTATCATTGACATGATCCCTTAGGACTCTCATTTCCTTTGATAAGGATTTGATGATAGACTTTTAGGTTGAAATCTATGCATGACAACTTCTAGGAGTTCCCTGTTCAAACCTCAACCATAGGATGAATCCATGGCATGACAACAGTAGGACTTGATAGTCTCCCTCCTAGTTGGGCCTGTTCTCTTCTCATCTCAAAACAGTTTAAGATACAGTAATCATGAATGATTTCTCTCGTACGTTACGAGCCTTAAGCTATCTGAGAAAGGATTGTGGGAGAGCTTCTTTTCCACAGTCTGGATGTTTAGTATGGCACCCTTTGGGTGACATGCGACGCATTCACTCTCAGGTCATAGTCTCTAGTGCGGTTGAAATTGCAAACACAATAAAAAACACTTCTTGCATAAAAGACAGGAAATAAACCGTAGTTTCCCGAACTACGTGAGCTCTGATCTCTCATGCCTGTTGAGAGTACGTAGGCACAAGATGGCGATGTCTTGGTGAGCTACCTTCCCCCATAATCCTTCGTAGGCCGAACTACGTTGACTCTGATTTCTCATTCTCTGATGAGAATACGTAGGCATAAAGTGCGACGCTTTGCCGAGTCATTTTTCTTTTCTTTTTCAGCCAGCCTTGATAGGTAGATAGAATAAAACCAACCTGTCCAAGTAAACCGACAAGCGTGGATCCCGTCGAGTACGACGGACGTGAGGGGTGCTAATACCTTCCCCTTGCGTAACCGACTCCCGAATCCAGACAACGGTTGCGACGACCTTGTCTTACCCTTTTTCGTCAGGTTTTTCCGATTGTTTCCTTTCCCGCTCTGAGGGATAAATAACGAAAGGTGGCGACTCTTCTGTTTTGCCGGCACCTTATTTTCGCGAAAGCGACAGCTGGCGACTCTGCTGGGGACACTAGTGGTTCCCTGCGAGAGTCAATCCTAACGCTTGTATGTTTACCTGCTGGGTTGCGTTTATTTATCGCATTTTACTTCTCACACTTTATTTCCCGCATTTTATTTTCACTATAATATGATTATTTGTGCTGTTTTGGGATGGGAGTTCTGATGAGTGAGAAGCCAGACCCAGGCTTGAGTGCACTATAGACTTAGAGTGGAAATTAGTGGGCGCGTGCTTGCTTTGCAGGCACTAGTATCTCATGAAATCCACGCTCAAACGAGGTTCATCCGGTTGGCTTCACTTTCAACCCTTTGGGTTGAGAAGGTTGCTGGTTTGTTGGATTGTCGACTCTGGGGACCGATCATTTGTGATTCAGCTAAGTGAGGCCGCTTCATGAGCTGGTGATGCCACACCTTCTAGGTATCGTATCACCCCTCTTGAAAGTCTGTGACGCTGATGAACGCATAGGATGCCGTACCTTGAGTCAGTTTAGGTCCATACCTGTGAGTGGGATTGGGTTTATTGCAGGGAACTTTGACCTTCAGACTACCTGGTTTTCTTGACAGTGGATCAGTTTTGTTGGTACCAGGGTTTCTCAGTTGCAGATTTGTCTATTCTTGATAGAGCAGGTTTTGATCAGAGGATCTTATCATCAGGTGTATGTTTGTTCTTGATAGAGCAGGTTTTGATCAGAGGATCTTATCATCAGGTGTATGTCTGTTCTTGATAGAGCAGGTTTTGATCAGAGTATTGTCATTAGTTGTTTGTTCTTGATAGAGTAGATTTTTGGGGTCTGAAGATCTCATCAGCAGCTGTATGTTTGTTCTTGATAGGGCAGATTTTTGATTTGGGGTCTGAAGACTTCATCAGCAGATATTTCTTGATCATACATCCGAGGTCCTTATTATCAGACATTTGTTCTCGACAGAGCAGAGTTATGAGCCTGTGTATATGGTCCTATCAGATGGTTGTTCTTGGCAGATCAGATCTATGGTCCTACGCCGGGGTTTTCTTCTCATCAGTGGTCGTGGTTTTGTTGATACATAATCTCCACAACACCAGCTACCCAGATATATTATTGCATGATTGCATTTCGCATTAGCTTGCGTTTTCATTTGCATTCCATTAACGTGTGTCTGTGTTGCAGGTACCGTTTACCCCGATCCAGGATTTCTTGCCTCCTATTGTATTGTTATGGCCTCTCTCAGGAAGACCGTTGCGTACAAGTTCCCTGCCCCTGATGTGGCTAAGTTGACTGGTTTGATAGCTCTAGCAGGTGATTCTGTGAAGGATGAGTTCAGAAAATCTTATGGCAGGTTGCTTAGCCTGGTTTGCAAGCCTTCTGCATTCGAGTTGAATGGGTTGCATGCTCTGTTGCAGTTCTACGACCCTCCGCTGAGATGTTTCGCTTTTCAGGACTTCGTTCTTGCACCTACGCTGGAAGAGTATGCTGATTTGCTAGGTGTGCCTATCAAGAGGCAGATGCCTTTTGTCCACATGGATGCTGAGCCTGATCTGGCTGGTTTAGCTTCTTCACTTTATTTGGACGCCTCCGAGTTAGTATTGACTAGTTGGAACAAGGTTCCTAGGTTCTCCTTCCAGTTTCTGGTGGTTAAGGCTCAGCAGTGTGCTAAGGACCGATGTTGGGACGCGTTCAATGCCATCCTCGCTCTATGCATATATGGCATTATCCTGTTCCCCAACATGCCAGATTTTGTAGACTTTGATGCGTTCCACATCTTTGCTTCAGGGAATCCAGTCCCTACTTTGATCGGAGATGTCTATCACTCAGTCCACTACAAGAATGAGAACCGGAGAGGGAAGAATGTCTCATGCTGCGTACCTTTGCTGTATAAATGGCTTGATAGCCATCTGCCCAAGAGGGGTCCTTTTGTCTTGTCTGCAGCCACAGCTGAATGGCCTGAGCGTCTGATGAGTTTATTTGCAGAGGATATTGATTGGTTCGACAAAGACAGGTTGGGTACTGAGGTGATCTTCAGTTGCAGCGGGTTTCCAAATGTACCTTTGATAGGTAGGAAGGGTTGCATAAACTACAATCCGTCGTTGCTGGTCCGACAGTTCGCGTATGCTTTGAGAACTCCGCCGAAGGAGGAAGAGGTACAGGAATCTCTGTACCTCATAGGTACTTTAGAAGGGGATTTTTTGTCCAAGCTTCAGCGTGCATGGAATAGTATCAGTAAGCGAGGAAAGCCTTTGCTAGGGAGAAGCAACAACCAAGCGTACCCTCCGTACTTGAATTGGATCAGAGCCAGAGCCAGTGCCATAGGGATGCCATTTCCTCACGTCAAGCCAGAAAGCTCTCTAGTGATCGAAGAGCCTACTATTGTGCCCATTCATCAGCATAACCAGGTATTAGCTGAGCGGGATGAATTGAAGCGGGCGAACGCAGAACTGGAGAAGGAGTTAGCTCAGCTCCGAAGCGAAAGGAACGAGGTCGTTCATGCTTTTAAAAAGCAAACAGAGTTAGTGAACCAGCTAGGTACAGACCTGACGAAGAAGATAGCCGAGCATGAACGCATGGGTTAAGACTTCAGGGCTGTCAACGATGTATTGGCTACGAAGAAGTAGCATTTGGACGAGGCATATCGGAGGATATCCAAGTTCGACCAGCACTGGAAGGCTTCCCTGGCCACCAGGAAGGAGCGGGAGGATAAGCTGATGCTGCAGATCTCCAAGCTGGAAGCCGAGGTGAAGGACTGTGAGCAAAGGTTTGATGAAGAAACCGCCCGCAGATACGCCGCCAAAGGCCAACTCAACAAAGCTCTTGCCAACCTAAAGGAGTGCAAGCTGAAGTTTGAGTCTAAGAAGCGGAAATTAGAAGATTGCTTCGGCGAAGGAGCATGGGAAGGTTCGATCGAAGGACTTCAGTATACCATTGTGCAGAGGGAACTGCTCGTCGAGGGGTTGCTCACTTTGCCAGATCATCCAGAGACGAAGGAGTTATTAGCAGAGTATCGCGCCCGTGGCCGTACTTGACTAGTTGTATTCCTTTTGTTTTGATCTTTGTTGTATGCTGACCATCACCAGGCTTGTTGGCTGAGGTCACGCTGTTGATTCGTCTTGTACTCGCTGATGCTATGTACTACCTTGATAGGCTTTCCTTTATATATGAGATTGATGTTTCCATGATTGGACTCCGGCTTCTTCTTCTTGTTATTATCAGCACTGGCACTCAGGCACTAGGATCGGGGGAAATCTCCCAATAAAGCGCACAGACACACGCATGCATCTGCATGAAGCATTTGCATGGCGTACATTTTGTTGTTTTTCCTAACCTTTAGTGTTTGAAGAGTTTTTCAGGTTTACAGGTTCCAGGATGTTCCCGGTGACTCCAGGATTGATCAGAGACTCATTCACCGTTATTCAACTCGAGCTAATCAGACCAGGATCATGGATCAAGTGCAGACAGATGTTCAGGAGCTCCGTGAGCGGATGGATCGCTTTATGGAACTGATGCAGGTGGTCGCCAATGGCCAAGATCAACTCAGGACTTTGGTTCAACCTTTGATCTCCAGGGTTGATAGCAACAACATACTTCATGGCGGGGTTGTGCCTACTCCTCCACCAATTGATACTCTGCAGAATGGTGTCCCCGTGGCCGGGGTCAACGGCAGTGCTAATGGCAACGTGATGGCCAATATCGGACTCAATGCGACGGGCGTCGGCAATGGGAGTCTGGGAGCTAATGTCAACATCGGGCAGGTCAACGGCAATGCTGGCGTCGGGAATCTGTTGGTGCCTCAACCGTGGCTTGAGGATCATCAGGATGACGTGTTTTCTCAAAGAGGTGCGGAAGCGGAGCTGAATGATGAAGCGCGGCTCAGGTTCAAAGCACTTGAAGATAAAATGAGAGATATTGAGAATCAGAATACTTTGGGCGTTGGTATGTCCAAACTGGGGTTAATTGCCGATTTCAAGGTACCTCCTAAGTTCAGGGTGCTTGACTTTGAGAAATATAAGGGCACCACTTGCCCTCGTGTCCACCTGCGATCGTATTATAGAAAGATGTCTGCCTATTCCGAAGACGAGAAGTTGTTGATGCACTTCTTCCAAGATAGTCTTTCAGGGCCATCCCTCGAGTGGTATATGGGATTGGAGCCCACTAGCGTGCGCACATGGAAGGACCTCGCTGAAGCGTTTGTCCACCACTATCAGTACAATAGAGACTTGGCCCCGAACCGAGTTCAGCTCCAGAACCTTTCGCAGAGGAATAATGAAGGATTTAAGGAGTACGCCCAGCGGTGGCATGAGTTGGCTGCCCGGGTTCAACCGCCGATGGTTGAGCGCGAGCTCGTGCAGATGTTTGTGGCTACCCTTCCAGGGTTGTACTATGAAAAGTTAGTCAGCGATATGTCTGGGACGTTCTCGGCTCTCATCACCATGGGCGAGCACGTCGAGAATGGTATCAAGATCGGAAAAATTCAAGGTGAATCATCCTCAGCTGGAGGAGGTGGAAAGAAACCTTATGCTGGTAAGCGACGAGAAGGAGATGCAAGCGTTGTAACCAGCGCTCGGAGAAAGGGCAAGGGCCCTCAGTAGCAGATAGCCAGTATAAATATCCCAGCAGCTCCGCAGCAGCAGCAGCAACCGAATCAGCAGGGATATAGAAAGTACCAGAATCGGGCACCTTTGACAAACCGTCACTTCGAGGCACCGCCCATGTCATACGCGCAACTCTTGCAGACGTTGCTTCAGCTTCAGTTAGTTCAGAAGAGGACGATGGCTCCCTTGATAGGGGCACCTCTACCAGGGTACGATGCAAATGCCACTTGCGACTTCCATACAGGGGCACCAGGCCACACGATCGAGAACTGCAAAGCCTTTAAGCACAAGGTGCAGGACCTGGTAGACGCCAAGATTATCAACTTCTCCGACAATGTGCCTAATGTCATGAAGAACCCTATGCTGAATCATAGGGGAGGCGGAGTGAACGCCATTATCGAAGAAGAAAGTGCAGATCTGTTGACTGGTGTCAAAGACTTAAAGACGCCGCTTAGTTTCGTCAAAGCTAAGTTGTTGAAGAAAGGGTTCTTTCCAGGATGCGGAGAGTTATGCATGGACTATGCTACACATTCTGATGGGTGTGAGCAGCTGGTAGAAGGAATCCAAAGTCTGATGACTGAGGGTATTTTGCAGTTCAGCCGGAGGGCTGAAAGTGTATCAGGAGAGGTAGTGTTAAAGCAGGCCGATGAAGTCGCCACCATCACCATTCCTCGCCAACCAATTACTATTTCTGCGCCCCGACCGCCTACAATCACTATTACCAAAGCTGGGCCGATCCCATTCGAGAGCACTAACGCCGTTCCGTGGCATTATGGCGCCGAAGTCTATTCCAACGGTCAGAAGTTAGAGCTGGAGCCGTATGGGTCGACTGTGGAGAATCTCGCAGGAATCAGTGGTATTACTCGAAGCGAAAGAGTGTTTGCACCGCCAGAGGTCGTGACAGAGAAAGTGGTCAGAGCTGATGCTGCTAACAAGGGTAAAGGCAAAGTCGTCAAAGAGGCCCCGTGTGGGATAGAGAAAGATTTGCTGGTCAAAGATGCCGAAGAGTTTATGCGGTTAATCAAAAAGAGTGACTACAAGATTGTAGACCATCTCCATCAGACTCCTTCGAAGATTTCTATTCTCAACCTGTTGCTGTGTTCTGAAGCGCACTGCAACGCGTTACTGAAGGTATTGAACGCTGCCTACGTACCGCAAGAGATATCTGTAAATCAGCTAGAAGAGGTGGTAGCCCATGTTAACGCTGGCAACGGGCTAGGTTTCACAGATTTAGAGTTGACGCCTAAAGGAAGAGATCACAACAGCGCCTTGCACATCTCGATAGAGTGCAGGGGCACAATCATGTCGCATGTCCTGGTGGACACGGGTTCGTCGCTTAATGTGCTTCCGAAGAAGGCATTAATGAAGTTGGACACTCGTGGATTGCTTTGCACACCCAGTGATCTGGTGGTGAAAGCATTTGACGGAACTAAGCGCCACGTTTTCGGAGAGTTGACCCTGCCGATCCAAGTTGGTCCGGAAACGTTCGACACGGTTTTTTATATCATGGACATCATGCCTGCCTACAGTTGCCTCTTGGGCCGGCCATGGATCCATGTTGCTGGTGCCGTGACGTCCACGTTGCATCAAAAGCTCAAATATGCTGTCGGAGGAAGCATAGTAACCGTGTGTGGTGAGGAGGATATAATGGTGAGCCATTTGTCATCCTTTAAGTACGTTGAAATGGATGGCGAAATCCATGAAACTCTCTGCCAAGCATTTAAAGCCGTCAAGGTGAAAGAGGTAGCTCCTGTCATCACAGAAAAGCCAGAGATGAGTCTCTCCTCATTCAAAGAAGCTCGGGCCGTCGTCGAAGCCGATTCCACCCCAGGCTGGGGGCATATCTTGGAGATACCGATCAAGCAGGATAAGTTTGGATTGGGGTATTCTCCTGAAGCTGAAGCTTCTTCTTCTTCGTCTAGCAGCGCGTCACGGGGTAAGGGGCCGATCCTATTTACCAGTGGCGGAGTGATCTTCGAAAGCATCAACGCGGCGTCTGAAGACAGCGGGGATAGCGATTGTGATCTCGACTCTTGGATTCAGCCAAGCAAGCCAGGCGAGCGCCTCAACAATTGGACCATCAAGGATATCATCCAACTGACAAGTGAAGAGTAATGATTTACTTTCTTCGATCATTGTACAACCCTATGGTCTACCCGGGGCATAGCGGTTTTATTGTCAGGGCCTTGTTGGATTATGTACATGCATTTTGTTAATAAATCAAAGGCGTTTTCTTCGTATTCAAATATTGTGTTCTCTGTTGTTCCTGTTTATATTTGTTTTGAAAAACAGTAAAATGGCAATGGGGTTTGTGCTAACCTGCATATTCTTGTTTTAAACTTAACCCTTGTTATTGCAGGATCCACATAACAGACGACATCGACTCTGGACCTTCTACGGCTCACTTCGACTTTGATTGCCCGATTTATCAAGCCGAGGAAGAGATTGATGAAGACGAAGACCTTCCTGAAGAGTTGGCCCGCTTGTTGAAACAAGAGGAAAAGGTTATTCTGCCTCACGAGGAGGAGATTGAGATCGTAAATCTGGGTTCTGAAGAGCTCGTCAGAAATGTCAGAGTAGGGGCCGCGCTGCAGAGTGATGTCAAGCAGAGACTGGTCGAGATGCTTCGAGAGTATAGTGACGTCTTTGCTTGGTCATACGAAAATATGCCCGAACTTGACACGGACATCGTGGTCCACCACTTGCCGCTACGAGAAGATTGCCCTCCCGTCAAGCAGAAGCTTAGGAGGACGAGACCAGACATGGCCGTTAAGATCAAAGAAGAAGTGCAGAAACAGCTTGATGCTGGCTTCTTAGCGGTCACCACTTACCCTCCATGGGTTGCCAACATAGTGCCTGTACCGAAGAAGGACGGTAAGGTACGCATGTGCGTCGATTATCGGGATTTGAATAGGGCGAGCCCTAAAGATGATTTCCCGTTGCCTCATATCGATGTGTTGGTCGACAACACAGCCCAGTTCTCCATGTTTTCGTTCATGGATGGCTTCTCCGGTTACAACCAGATTAAGATGGCGCCGGAGGACATGGAAAAAACAACGTTTACCACCCCATGGGGAACATTTTGCTATAAGGTAACGCCCTTCGGTCTGAAGAACGCAGGAGCCACTTACCAACGAGCAATGGTGACTTTGTTTCATGATATGATTCATCATGAGATCGAGGTCTATGTTGATGACATGATTGCGAAGTCCCAAACGGAGGAAGAGCATCTGGTCAACTTATTGAAGCTTTTTGAGAGGCTTAGGAAATTCAGGTTGAGGCTGAATCCTAACAAATGCACTTTCGGAGTGCGGTCCGGAAAGTTATTGGGGTTTATCGTTAGTGAACGAGGTATCGAGGTTGATCCTGCGAAAATAAAAGTCATTCAAGAAATGCCAGCGCCGAAAACAGAAAAAGAAGTTCGTGGTTTCTTGGGTCGAATAAACTACATTGCAAGGTTTATCTCTCAGCTCATGGCCACCTATGAACCGATGTTCAAGCTTTTAAAGAAAGATCAGGCGACTACTTGGAATGAAGATTGCCAGAAGGCATTCGACAAGATAAAGCAGTATCTTCAAGAACCTCCAATCTTGATACCCCCAGTGGCTGGACGGCCATTAATCATGTACTTGACAGTTCTGGAGAATAGTATGGGGTGTGTTCTCGGTCAGCACGACGAGACGGGCAGAAAAGAGCATGACATCTACTATTTGAGTAAAAAGTTCACTGAGTGTGAATCTCGATACTCGATGCTGGAGAAGACGTGTTGTGCACTAGCTTGGGCAGCCAAACGTCTACGACAGTATATGCTCAATCACACCACTATGCTAATTTTGAAGATGGATCCGATCAAGTACGTCTTCGAGAAGCAGGCTCTTTCGGGTAGGATTGCCAGGTGGCAAATGGTGTTAACGGAATATGATATTCAGTACGTCTCCCAGAAGGCCATCAAGGGAAGCGTATTGTCTGATTACCTTGCCGAACAGCCTATCGAGGACTACCAGCCGATGAAGTTTGAATTCCCTGACGAGGATATTATGTTTCAAAGCGAAGGATTGCGATGAGCCGTTGCCCGGCGAGGGGCCAGATAGGAAATCCCAGTGGAAGTTGATATTCGATGGGGCGGTTAATTCCTATGGAAGTGGCATCGGGGCGATCATCACGACTCCCCATGGATCCCATATCCCGTTTACTGCGAGACTGACGTTTCCAGTTACCAACAATGAGGCGGAGTACGAAGCATGCATCATGGGTCTAGAAGAGGCAATTGATTTGAGAATCAAGAATCTAGACGTATATGGTGACTCAGCACTTGTGATCAACCAGATTAAAGGGGAGTGGGAGACTTTTCAATCGAACTTGGTGCCGTACATGAACTATGCCAGGAGGCTACTTCCATTCTTCGATCGAGTGGAACTCCATCATGTGCCTAGGGCTGAAAATCAGATGGCTGATGCCTTAGCCACGTTGGCTTCAATGTATAAAGTCAATTTTTGGAATGAGGCTCCAAGAATTGTACTTTCGCGTCTTGATAGACCGGCATTTGTCTTTGCAATCGAGGATGCCGCTGACGGCAAGCCATGGTTCCACGACATCCAGACTTTCCTTATGACTAAGGAGTATCCTGCGGGTGCGTCAACCCAGGATAAGAAGACTCTGAGGAGGCTGTTTGGAAACTTTTATCTCAATCCTGATGGAGTGTTGTATAAGAGAAACCATGATCTCGTGCTACTCAGATATGTAGATGAGAAAGAGGCGAGTATGCTCATGGAAGAAGTCCATGAAGGCACATTTGGTTCGCACGCCGGCGGGCATGCTATGACGAGAAAGATCCTGAGAGCAGGATACTACTGGCTGACGATGGAGTCGGATTGCTTCAGATTCACAAAGAGATGTCATAAATGCCAGATTTATGCTGATAAAGTTCATGTGCCGCCGTGCCCGTTAAATGTCATGTCCTCCCCATGGTCGTTCTCCATGTGGGCCATCGACATGATAGGCAAGATCGAGCCTACTGCGTCTAATGATCATCGCTTCATTCTAGTAGCTATCGACTACTTCACCAAGTGGGTGGAGGCAGCCTCGTACGCTAATGTGACCAAGCAGGTAGTGGCTAAATTCATAAAGAGGGACATCATATGTCGTTACGGAATTCCCGAGCGGATCATTACTGATAATGGTTCGAATTTGAATAACAAGATGATGAAGGAGCTGTGCCAGAGCTTCAAGATCGAACACCATAACTCATCTCCTTACCGGCCGAAGATGAATGGCGCCGTCGAAGCCGCCAATAAGAACATAAAGAAGATTGTTCAGAAGATGGTTGTGACATACAAAGATTGGCACGAGATGCTGCCATTTGCATTGCACGGTTATCGTACGACGGTACGTACATCAACCGGGGCAATTCCTTTCTCCTTGGTGTACGGTATGGAAGCTGTCCTACCGTTAGAAGTGGAGATCCCTTCTTTGCGAGTTTTGGTTGATGTGAAACTCGACGAGGCAGAATGGATTGCGAATCGCTTGAACCAACTCAGCCTGATGGACAAGAAGAGGTTGGCATTGATTGCATTTGGTCGTCTGTACCAAAGCCGAATGAAGAAAGCTTATGATAAGAAGGTGCGTCCTAGAAGCTTTCAGACGGGTGATCTCGTCCTGAAGAAGATTCTTCCGCCACACTCCGATCACCGGGGCAAGTGGACTCCGAATTACGAAGGTCCGTATGTCGTTAGCAAGGTCTTCTCGGGAGGAGCTT
This sequence comes from Lathyrus sativus, assembly GCA_963859935.3. Classification (NCBI taxonomy): domain Eukaryota; kingdom Viridiplantae; phylum Streptophyta; class Magnoliopsida; order Fabales; family Fabaceae; genus Lathyrus; species Lathyrus sativus. The sequence continues at coordinate 538,517,802 of OZ012741.1, forward strand.
TGTTGTTATCCACGATGGATGGTGAATATTTCGCATCCCCGGTGAATGCGGACGCAGTTAAAAAATACTTTGCTTGAAAGCGACCCGCTGGACAAAAAAAGAGAGTCCAGGAAAAAAAGGGCATCCCGGCGAACAAAAAACAGAATAAAAGGTTCGGGCAAAAATTAGGGATATATTGAAAAAATGTACAACCACGAAGTTGAAAACCTACACTGGGCGGCTTCGGCAAAAAAGGGTATCCTGGTGAACTGAAAACTCGCAAAGGGCGGTTCACGCAAAAGTTAGGGATTTGAATAAGCAAATGACTGCATTCCGCGTGTGGACTTTCATTGTTTAGTGGTTTGGAGGACCTGAGGGCCGTTCATCTGAATCAATCTCTTCCGAAGCTGAAGCGTCGGAGAAGTATCGAAGTCGAGTGGATCATAGAGGGATCAACTCATGGTGTTCGTCTACGCCTCGTTGCCGACATTTGTATATACTGATGTATATTTATGTTTTATTTTGTGCGGCTTCCTCATTCCAGGAGCTTGCCTCTGTTGTAAAACATTTTTACCCATTCAGGGGTTCGTTATCAATAAAATGCATACTATTCAGCAATTCTGTTTGCCTGTTTAGCATTTATCTGTTTTGTTTGCGAAAGAGAACGCCGATGTTTTTGATAAAATGCGCATACATAAACTTACTGGCCTAGGCCACTGATTGTTGAAACAATTAATTGCTTGAATGTGGTCACAAGATAATAACCTTGATAGGTCCCTTTGAGAAGGGTATCTTGTCTGTTTGTTTGTGTTGTTACAGGTGTAACATATTCCAGACAGTGCACCGTGCGCATCCCTGAAGCAGGTCGTTTCCTCCTTCTTCAGCAGAGTTCAGTAGCCTCTCTTCGCAGTGTCTGAACGCGAGATAGTGAGCATTGATATGTCTCCCCAGGCAGAGATGATTCTCTTTCCCCAAGCAGACGCGTCCTGAAGGAACGTCACCTCCTCAGCTGAATCAAGCGTCGAAGCTCGTGTTCTTCTCCCCAGCACCGGGTCACAAGTGCAAGTTTCGCAGAAAACTATTCATACGCCGAAGTATGCAGTAACTGATGGTGCCAGACTGAAGTCTCCAGCGGAATTGAGATTCCCCACCAGAGTCGTACTCTCTCCCGAAGTCGGATGAGTCCCTCTTCCCCAGTAGAGTGTTGAAACAGTTGATGTTGTATTCCCCTGCAGAGTTGTACTCTCCCCCGAAGTAGGATGATTCCTTCTTCCCCAGCGGAATTGAAATTCCTCATCAGAGTCGTATTCTCCAGTGAAGTAGAATGATTTCTCCTCCCCCGGCTGAGTCCGCAGATCCCCAAGAGAGCCGAATCCTTGGAAGCAGCTGGGACCATGATTGGTTTTCCCTAGCAGAATGTTGAACAACTGATGCTGTATTTCCCCAGAGTTGTACTCTCTCTAGCGAAGAAGAATGATTCCTTCTTCCCCAGCCGAGTTAGCAGATCCCCAAGAGAGCCGAATCCTTGGAAGTTGATCAGACCATGATTGGTTTTTCCCTAGTGGAGTGTTGAGCAGCTGAAGTTGTTTCCCCACAAAGTATCATCCCCAGAAGAGTAGCCGAGGCGGCCACGCAGTTTATTCTCGCGATTGACATCGCTTTCTCTCAGCAGGTTCAGGTTCTCATAGAGCTTCGTTCCCCTGCAGTAGTCAGCTGAAGTTGTTTCCCCCGCAGCAGTCAATTGAAGTTGTGTCCCCTGCGGAGTCCAATTGATATTGGCGTGACCATGTTCTCCTCAGCAGGATGATTCCTCTATCTGAGTAGTTCTTTCTCCTTGACAGGAGGATTTCCCCCTCGGCATTTATTTTGCTGACGGGATCGCATCATTGTGCATGATTGCATAGCATTTAGCATAAACGCATAGCATTTCCACCGTGTGGAGCATGGTGCCGAAGCATATGCATAATAAACATGATTTAGGTTGTTACCGTTCTTGCTTTGCAGGTGTTTCGCCGAAGGATCAGTTGCTCAGAATGACTTCTGACATTCTCCCCAACGAAGTCGCTTGCTCTGGGTGATTCTTAAGACCCCAGTGCAGTCCCCAGAGTCGCTTACTCAAGATGATTCTCGAGATCCCCAGCGAAGTCTTCAGTTCAAGATGATTCTTGAATTCCTCAGCAGGGCCGTTTGCTTAAGATGATTCCTAAGCTCCCCAGTGCAGTCCCCATGAGAAGGTTGCCCAGGATGATTCCTGAAGCCCCAAGAGAGCCGAATCCTTGGAAGCTGTTCGAGCCATGATTGGTTTGTCCCCGGAAAGAGTTGCCTAGGATGAGTCATGAAATCCCCAACAGAGTGTTTGCCCGGAATGGTTATCGGTTCAAGATGATTCTTGAAGCCCCCGGCAGAGTTATTTGTTCAAAATGATTCTCGAAGTCCTCAGTAGGGTCGATTCATTCAGAATGGTTTCTGGACCCCCGGAGCGGAGTTACTTGATAGTTCTCCAGATTCCCCAGCGGCGAAGCATCCTCCCCAGCAGGTTTTCTAACGGCAAAGTTGGAACCTCCTTTGAAGACTCCATGATTGAAGTCTGCCCGTGTTAATAAAGCAGTTATCTCAATAATGCAGAATGCCTGATGGCATGATCAACCGGATGGTTGAAGTCCGGCTGATGCCCGACAATCTCTCTGAATGCCTGATGGCATGATCAACCTGATGGTTGGAGTCTGGCTGATGCCCGACAGTGTTTCTTGGATGCCTGATGGCATGATTGACTATGTATTACCGGTTCCCATGTGACCAATTCCCCAATGAAGTTTCTTCACTTTGACGGCAAGGTCAGAGCATGTTTGTGTTCAACGGCGATGTTGGATGTTTGTTTTGACGGCGAGGTCAGAGTATGTTTGTTCTCCAGCGGCGATGTTGGACGTTTGTGTTTGACGGCGAGGTCAGATTATGTTTGTTTCCAGCGGCGATGTTGGATGTTTGTTCGACGGTGATGTCGAGTGTCTCTCAGAATTATGTTTGTTCCTGACGGCGATGTCGGATTCTCTATTCCTCCAGCGGCGATGTTGGGTGTGTTGTTTGTTCTGACGGCGATGTCAGATAGTTTAGTTTTCCAGCGGCGATGTTGGGTGGTTCTCAGATCCCTTGTAGCTCCAGCGGCGAGGTTGGACGGTCGTTTCTGGCGGTGATGTCAGTTGATCCAGTTTTCCAGCGGCGATGTTGAGTATTTCGGTCGTTTGACAGCGACGTCAAATTCTGTAGTTTTCTAGCAGCGATGTTGGATGCTCTGTTCTCCAGCGGCGATGTTGGGTGTTTTAGTGGTCTGACGGTGATGTCAGATGATTTAGTTTTCCAGCGGCGATGTTAGGTGTTTCTCAGAGTTTTGTTTGTTTCTGGCGGCGATGTCAGGTGATTCAGTTCTCCGACGGCGATGTTGGGTATTCTGTTGGTGTCTGGCGGCGATGTCAGTTGATTTAGTGTTCCAGTGGCGATGTTGGGTGTTTCTCGGACTCTGTAGTTTCTCCAGCGGCGATGTTGGGTGTTTTGTTTCTGTCTGGCGGTGATGTCAGATTCTTCAGTTCTCCAGCGGCGATGTTGGATGTTTGTGTCCGACGGCGATGTCAGATTCCTTAGTTCTCCAGCGGCGATGTTGGATGTTTGGCGGTGATGTCAGATTATCCTTTAGTTCTCCAGCGGCGATGTTGGGTGTTATGTCAAATTCTGAAGTCTTCCAGCGGCGATGTTGGGTGTTCTGTTCTCCGACGGCGATGTTGGCTGTTTGTTTCCAGCGGCGATGTTGGGTATGTTGTTTCTGACGGCGATGTCAGGTGATTTAGTCTTCCAGCGGCGATGTTGGGTGTGTGTTTCTGACGGCGATGTCAGATCAGTACTTCTCCAGCTAGTTGCCGTGCAACTACTATTCCAGTGTTCGAAGAGTTGAGCAATTGGAAAATTTCCGGGTTTATCGGTATTCAACCGTCTCGCACCTCGATTGGTTGAGAGCCGTTTGCTCCTCACCCAGTCAGGTTCAAGCCGTTTGAATAGGGGCAGCTGTTGCACCCCAAAATTTGACCAACATTTATTTAACTATCAAGAGTTGTATGAGGCTTTGAAGCTAGCCAAGAGGGCTATTCAAATGTTCAAAGGTTGCTACCTTTGTCAGAGAACTCAAGAGATCCTCAGAGGAATTGGTTGAAACCAAGGTTGTGTGCTTCATAACTTGAGAGTTGTGGGAGCTCCTCAGATGATTCTGAGACTATGAGGATGGACTTAAAGCTTTGAGAAAGCTTGTGAGATATATTGAAAGCCATCATGAAGCCTAGAGAGGTCATTGTACAAGAATTCAGAAGATTCAACCATGAGTGGTAGAATTAGGGTTTGACTGGGTCAACCCTTGGTCAACTGATGATTCGGAGAGGGTTGAGACCTAATCCAAGGGCCATGTGATCATGGAATGATGTATTGATATGTTATAAGGATGATTCCTAGACCAACTCATCATGATTGAGGAGTTTGAGAAGTTTCAAGCTAGGGTTTCTAAGGATTGACAGTGTAAAATCCCATAGTTTGATCCCTATCTTCCAGGCAGTTTTAGCTCAAGATGTGATTGTAATCTCATCTTCCCTACAACATGAATGTTGTATAGCTTGTTATTAGATTTAATTTGAGTGGTGGAAGTCCTTGATAGGATTTGTGGAGCTCAAGTTATGGTTTTGACAAATTACAGGTCATCTGAGGTATGTGAATCTGGGTCCTTGAAAGTCACCCAACTTGCAGACAACTTTTGCCCTAGTAGGATGATTCCTATGATTTCTTGGTCAACATGAATGTTGAAGAGCATCTTATTAGCTTTCTATAGAGTACTAGAAGTCCTTGATAGGATTTGTATAACTCAACTTATGGCTTTGACAAGCCAAGGGCATTTTGGTCATTTGGAGGTTATAGGTCATTTCAAGCATAAGGCCATATCTCCTACTTCCAAGCTTCAAATGGAAAAATCTTCAACATCAAACTTTCTTAGAATGATGTTTTAAGGCTAGTAGGGTGGTCATGAGATGTTGAAAAGGCTCATATCAAAAAGTGATAAAAATGGCCTAAAAATGAGGCATAAGTTAATTCAAGTGAAGTTGAAAATCATAAATCCCAAGTTATAAATCCAAACCATGTCATGTAATAGGTCATTTTGACTCCAAATGACATTCTAAGAACAATGTTTCAGCCACAATTTTGATTTGAAGCTTGCATCATAGGGTTGCTTTGTAATTTGATTGCTTGCACATGGAGGTACCAAACCAAAACAAGGAAAAACTCAATAAACAAGGAAGATATGCATTGTATCTTATCACAAATCTCATGTAAGGAGAAATTCAAGTCATAATGGTAAGATTACAAGGGTTTGGCATGAGATACCATGTTATGAGAAATGAGAATTCAAAATACCATTGCATGAAAAGATGAAATTCTCATTGGATTGTTCTAGGGGGTTCTAGACTGTTCTAAACCTCTCTATAAGATGTTTCCAACTTGCTCAAATGCAAGGTTGGTGTTAATTGGTGTAGAGAAGAGAGAGTGAAACCCTAAAGCTTCCATTGCAAGTCACATTCAAGCTTCACATTTTTCTTCATTGTTATCCCATTTTTCTCCACAAACCTTCTCCATAGACATTTCTGAGTGTGTTCATACTGAGTTGGAGTTCCATTGATGAAGATTTGAAGGTGTTCCGTTGGAAATTGCAAGAAAGAAAATCACATTGGATCTTGAAGTACAAGCTTGCTACTCCAAATCTTTTGCAAACAGAAGAAGATTCATCATCTAGGGATCATTCTTGAAGAGTTACAAGGCTTGAATTGAAGATCTACCATCACTACCAATCTAAGAAGCCAGGTTTGCAAAAGCTCTTCTAACTCATTATCTAGGCATGGTTAGGATGAATTATTAGTATAGAAATGTTAGAGACAATTAGGTGATCATGTATGATGAGTTTGGGATCAATTGGAGAAGTTTCATTCATGGAGGTCAATTCTTGATGGAGTAAGAATGAAGGATTTAGTTAGTTTCAATGCTAGTTTCATAGATGATTTTGATTAGCATAATGCAAGGATCATTTTTATATAAAGAATGTTGAGTTTGGTTGGAGTGGAAAACTGATCATATTTTGAGATCCATGGAGATTCACATTCGGGTTGCATGATTTAGACCGTTTCAATGTATTCTAGCACCACAGTCGTATTCAGCGTGGAAAATAGGTCAAGATCATGTTTTATTTTGTTAAAATTGATGAAGAAATGAGGGAGAACGAGAGGCTGGAAGATAAGTGCATGGATGTGTTTTCATGGAAGTTTTGCAGAAACCCTAATCCAAGGTTGAAGATGACGTTTCTACTGTTGATGTGCGCGCTCGACCATTGACTCAGAAACTAATCCAACGGCCGTGATTTAAAATGAAATGAGAGGGAAGACTGAAAGCAGCGAACACTGCGTTTCATTAAAGCTCTAGTCTGGGCTTCGTGTGATCATGCTAATCCCACCCCCCTGTGAGGCCCAAATCCAATATGAACTGAAATCTGTTGCTTAATACACCGCTAGTTTTTTATTTTCTTCATTTTTTTAATTGGTTTTTCTGAATCATCATTGGGCCCAAGCGCTTTTCTGTTCGCACCCCCATGTCTGGGCCCAAGTATGAATTGCATTGTACAGTCTTGCTATCTGCACCCATCTCATACTTTCCATTTATATTTTCTCCATTTTTTCTCATATCTTATAAAATCCATATTAAATTGAAAAATCAATATTTTTTAATGGGAGTTTTTTCTCCCTTTTCATATTTTGGTCTAGAAAAATATAAAATGAAAATATTTTCCATACCATGCATTTTAATATTTTTTTGCATATTTTCTCCTTTTATTGCTTTTCTAATGCTTTTAAGTTGATATATGATTTTGTAGATTTTAGTTTAGGTAGCTCCCTTAGTATTTTTAATTCAATCTTTTTAGGGTAGTTAGATATATGTTTTAGGTTCCCCCTGGATTAATTCCATATTTTTGTGATGATTTTTAGGATAGTTTTGATTAGATGCTATTAGGTTGTGTAGAATTAGGTTAAAACTTCAACATAGGTCCATAATAACTTTAGATTTTGGGTTTTTTAGGACAATTTAGACTATGGGGCATATATGGGTATTAAGGGTAGGTATGTAGGATCCCTTAGAAATTATATTAGGATTTGATATAATAGTATGCTATTTTTAGTTGATTTTTTTATTGGTTGATTGTTTGTGTTGCCTTTAGGGCATGTTTGCTTTAGTTGCTTTGATTTGTGAGCTTGGAAAGCTTGGTATCTCATTGTGGAGCATTGAGGAGCATAGTAGAAGACCTGAAGATGCATTGAGGAGCTTGAGAGCTTTGTCTTTTTTCTTTTTGTGTCATTTTAGGGTTAGGGATTAGGAAGAGTATAGATGTAGATAACTTCTTTCTCAAACATGGATGGTATCATTCACCTCCATTCCTCCCTATGATTCAAAGTCCTTCCATGGTATACACCTCTCTCCTTTGGAGGGATAAGTGATATACCTAGGAAGTAGAAATTTTGAGGGAACCCTTCATTTGATGTTGAACCCTTAAAGGTCACCTTTGGTGATCAATAAGCAGTTCAATATCCCCCAGCTTATCCAGTAAGTGATTTTCTCCGGTTTTGATTATCTTGAGAGAGGTTGAGCCTGAGCATGAAGATGAAGACTTCATTGAAGAGTATTGAAGAGGATGAATCCTTGAGTATTTCCATTCCAGCTGAAGCTTGAAGAGCATGAAGATCAAGTTGATACTTGAAGATCCCTGAAGATTAGGTGAAGCCTGAAGGTGGAGCTGATCAAGAAGCTGAAGCTTAAAGGAGAAGATAAGTTGAAACTCATGTTGTAGGGTTGAAACCTGGAAAAGCAATTGTTATATGTCAAGAGTGATTGAAGTCTGAAGACTGAATTGCTGTTGGAAAAGCTGAAGCTTGGAGTTGAGAGAGGAGTTGATCTGTCTTCTTCTTTTCTTTTCTGTATTGTTGTGTTTTGTTTGACTTGTTTGATGCATTAGAATAAGTTCATAATCAGAATAGGTAGAATCTAGGAGCATGATTGCACTAGAGGTTGAGTTGCTCCCTCTGCTTGTATTGTTACTGTGTGGCTTTGCTTGCGGGTATTCGGTAGAGCTCAGCTCCCTTGCCCATGTGGTTTGTTTGCCTGATGGCATTTCATTTCATTTTATCTGTATGATTGCAGTTTACTGTTTATTGCTTGATAGCATGTTGTTTATATTTCAGTATGATTACTATTATTTCATTCTGGCTTGAGGTTGAGATGAGCTTTAGGTAAGAAAGTTGCGGAGGGAAGTTCTGAAAATGAGAGGTGGTGAAAAGAGCGCGTCTTCGTATTGAAAGACAAGTATCGAGATCATCCACACTACAGTGAATATCCTGATACTCGGAGAGGAAGAAGTCTACACTCAATCCTTTCTTTTCAATTCAATATAAAAATAATTTTATTAAAAGGTGTTTTGAAAATGCACTCGGTACGAGACCGAGGTTTTTAGGAGAAAAGGGTTTGAAAATGCACTCGGTACGGAACCGAGGTTTTAGAAGAAAAGTGGTGTGAAAGTGCACTCGGTGCGGGACCGAGGTTTTTTGAGGAGGAAAGGTGTGGATGACGCATCTTCGTACTAAACACTACAGTGAATATCTCGACACTCGGAAAGGAAGAAATCTACACTCAATCCTTTCTCTTTAGTTCAATACAAAGAGAGTTCGATTCTCTTATTGAAAGTGTTTTGAAAATGCACTTGGTACGAGACCGAGGTTTTTAGGAGAAAAAGGTTTGAAAATGCACTCGGCATGGGACCGAGGTTTTTTAGGAGGAGAGCTGTGGAGAATATGGACGTATCTTCGCATTGAAAGACGAGTATCAAGACCACCCACACTACATTTAGCATCCCGACACTCGGAGAAAAAGAAGTCTACACTTAATCCTCTCTCTTTAATTCAATACATGTAGAATTGATTCTTATTGAAAGTGTTTTGAAAATGCACTCGGTATGGGACCGAGGTTTTTGGAGAAAAGGGTTGAAAATGTACTTGGTATGGGGCCGAGGTTTTAGGAGAAAAGGGTTGAAAATGTACTCGGTACGGGGCCGAGGTTTTAGGAGAAAAAGGGGATGGTGAATACGGACGCGTCTTTGTATTGAAAAACAAGTATCGAAACCACCCACACTACAGTGAGCATCTCGATGTAACACCCTTATTCTACCCCACAGATATTACGGCAAAATAACACGGATTTCAGAGTAAAATATTAACTTTCATTAAAAAGCCACAAAAGGGCGTACATTTCTCAAAGTCAACAAAATTGGTCAATACTCCGTAACACACGGGTTTTCTCAAAATACATCAAAACATCATATACAGCGGAACTCAAAACATAACTCAGTGTTTTCCTCATAAGGGAACACTAGTAAAATAACCCAGTGATATACAATCAACTCAAAGAACCCAACCCGATGTTACATATCAGAGCAAGACCCTCTAAATTAACCATAAAGGCTAACGACTCTAAAACTTCACAATACTCCCTGACGGCGTCCACAACTAAACTTGCTCATCTGCACATTACCCATGTGGAGGTAACATTCAAACAGGCAGGGTGAGTAAGACAATTCATTATAATCAATGTATAACAATTAATGCATAAACGACATATTACTCATAGCTATATTCAACACATTGATATCCTTCAAATATGCCGCAAAGGCCACAACGTCATAATTTATACACACAGGCTCATAAATGCAAATGCAACATAGACTCAATGCATGTGGTACCAATCATCACAGCGCGATAGACACTGGGCCATCAACCCTCCATAGATCACCATCAATAGGATCGGAGCACATCAAAATACTTCACATCCACACAGTGGGATTGAAGCCAAAGTAATCGAGGTACTGAACCGAAGTCCGGATGCACATGAATGCATGATGCACACTTCACAATAATCCTCATAATAACATCATAGGTGCATCATCATTCATCATATTCGTCATATTCATCATCATCAAACGTCATAGCTCATCAACACAGTCATCATCGTATGCTACGTCACATAAATCATCGTATCTCATATAACTCATCATAATAATCATCGTCACCACATAAATCATCATATCTCATGTTATCAAATAATTCATCATAATAATCATCATCACCACATAAATCATCATAATTCATCAAACATCATATAATCATAATTCATCATAATAATTAATCTCTCACATCATGTCATCATATAATCACGTAGAAATCACATATTAGCTCATAGTCATATTATCACATATTATCCCATATTAATTCATAATGCTACCCCATATCATCTCATATTAATTTATCAAATTATACTCACGGTAATCCTCACACTATCGCCTATCAATCACATAAACTTCACAGTTCTACTCATGTTAATTCATCAAATTATCACATAGTATTTACATATTAATCCCTAATATCATCTCATATTGCCTCATATTAATTCATCATAATTACACTCGTGGTAATTCTCATACTAGCACTTATTACTCACGCAACCTCACTGTCATACTCATATTAATTCATCATATTATACTCACGGTAATTCTCATATTATCGTCTATTAATCACATAAAATTCATAGTCTTACTCATGTTAATTCATCATATTATCACAGTTATCCTCATGGTAATTCATCAGGAAAATCGCAGCATCAAAACGTCAAGACATCACTAAACCAAAACATGATTCATTAATAGGACATATACACAATTGACTTCTCAAAGATAATTAGATATAAAAATATTGGGAAACCAATTCCCTTATCTATACTATGTTATAGCCCTGTTCATTAACTTTCCAACGCTTCGAACGGGGGTCAAAACGGACTTACGGATCAAAAGTTACGTCCAAAACGATTTCGACCGAAAACATGAACAGTCGTGACGGACAGCAAAACGCTATTACGCTCTGGAACCTAAATCAACCCAAAAGTCTACACGATTCACTTCCCCAATGCCTCTAAAACATCCCTAAATCATCCCTAAGGTCTTACAGTGATAAAGGCACAAAATCTATGGTTTATTAGGCTAATCTGGCAACATTTGCACTACCTAAAACACTATTTTCCTACAATTGCTCTGAGTACATCAGAGTTACTCACATTGAATATTCCTATTCCTACAGGGTCAAACATATCACAATCCAAGGTTTTGGCCATGAAGGCCTAAGGTTTCTCTTCTCATATCAATATTCAGTGTTGCATACAATTACCCCTAACCTCAAAGCCTTATCATCAAATTTCCTATTTCCCCATAACCAACCCAAAATACCTTAAATCACAAACCAACCATAAACGCATCTAAAGGAATACATAGAAAATCATGAACAACGATACTCCCCATACCTTAGCCAATTCAAAGCTTTCACGATTTACTCCGGCAATCTTCCGAAACTTTTGCCTCCACTGATCCCTCCTCAGAGCTCTGGCCTCCATTAATTTCACGGTTAAAAAAATGAATCCTCAACCTTCAGAATTCTATTTTGTTAAACTTAGACTTGGGCCACACAATTGGGTTTTTCCCATAACACCCTTACTAACTCTTCATAATGCCCAATTTACCCTTATTTCACTTATATTCACTTTAATCAATAATAATACTAATATTCTCATATAGTATACTATTAATTAAATAAATAGTCCAAAAATGCACATTTTCTCAATAATCCACAAAACCACTGAAAACCACGCATAATACGAATATTCTCAATTAAATAATTAATTAAAATATTTCGCTTAAATTTGGGGTGTTACAACTCTCCCACACTTAAAAGAATTTTCGCCCTCGAAAATTACCTCAACGAATAGAGTCGGATACGACTCTCTCAACTGATCTCCCACTCCCAAATCTAACTTTCTCCAGCTGGTCCTTCTAAACTACTGATCAGAAGGGGATCACGGGCTGGCCACACGCTGTTGGACTGCTACCTGTTCACCGGTGATGAGGAGGAGAAGGGGGTGTACCTGCAAGACACTCCGACGCCAAAGTAAAGAATTGGGTAGAGTGAGAGCAAAGTACAGAAAGGGCAAGATGTGAACTACCTGACCCTCTTGAGGAAGAGGGTATTTATAGAGAGACCCCAGCGCTGGGCCAACGGTCACTTGCGTTGGGCTGGATTGTCAGGCCCATCCCAGGTGACTGCTAGGGCTTACGTGGTGTAGTGAAGACCATAACGTGGTCTTCTCCCTAGTTCAACTGTCCTGTGATCTTCGGAAAGTGAGTTTGACCTGTTCTTTCGGAGGTGGGCAGTTGGTTAGGTGACGTGTCCCCGCGGAGGGAAGCACGTGGAGAACGTGCACCGAGCACGTTGTTCTCCCCGCGGAGGGGAGCTTGGGAGGTTCCCCGGAGGCAAGTTGTTCTCCCCGCGGAGGGGAGAACGCGAGGATGTAGAGGAACCAAAGGTCTTGCTCGACGGGCCGGGGTGTGCCCTGTTCGGCCGATAAAGAGGATGTTGAGACGCTACAGGGCGCGTCGTCCATCCCGGCGGGGAGCGTGCCCTGCCCGTCCTATGGGGCGCGTGTGCCCGGTTGGGTTAGTCCATTTAATGGGCCATGTGCGTTATTGGGCTGGATCGCGAGGCTGGGCCCAGACCAGAACAGCAGCCCCCCAAGTCGAAGCTCTATGGTGGAAGAGCGAGGACTTAAGGTCGCTGTGTCGGGGAGAGAGGTAGCGAAACGGGAGGTTCGTCGGGTTTGTGCACGGTGGAACGTGCGCTCGCGCGGGGGTCTCCCCATCATCGGCAGAGCGGGGCGAATGCAGGCGAAAAGACGCGACTGTCAGGTTGCCGCCACGTGTCGCGCGTTAAGTGGTAGTAGGGGCGGCTACCCTAGGTCATTTAAGAGCCTAGCGTCGCTTTAAATCCCGCGCCGGGTTATAAATATGGGGGTCCCCGCTCATTTTTCTACTTTCCACCTTGCTGTCTTACCTGCGAAGCTCTGAGATTCCTGCTCGTCCGCCGTTGCCGTCGATCGCCGCTGCATCATTTAGTTCTTCCTCCCGTTCGCCGCCGTTACAAGTGAGTTTTTATTTCTCTTCTCCTTTTATTTCTGCTGTTTAATTATTTCTGATGTTTAATTAGGGTCTGTGGTCGGGGCATGATGAATGCCCCGAGGAGAGACGCGAGTTCTGCCGTATCTGGCGGCTTTCTGGGTCAGTTCCGATGAATACCCCAAGGAGAATTGGTTGTTCCGGTGAATGTCCCGAGGACCGGGGATTTCTCCGATGAATGCCCCGAGGACGCGCGCTTTTTCCAATGAGTATCCCGAGGAGGGACGATGGGTTGGCCCTTGAACGCCCCGTGGAGGAGCGGCGGGGAGCGCCTGCTTGCTCGCCGTTCTCCCGCCTTTGTCGCCCTTTCACTTGACCTGCGGTGGAAGGGTGGATTTGATCTTGGCTATCGAATTCACCGTTGTCCTCTGCTTTTCAGGTGTAGATGTCGGCCTTGGTACCGGGGACGATGGTCGAAGACAATGAACCCGAGGTCCCGGATTTCGACGAGCGTGTCGTCCCGGTCGAGGAATGGGTGGCCGAGGAGCCGCTGTCCACCCCATCCTGCTTCGTGGCCGACGCGTCCGATGTCTACGCTACCGTCGAAGACACGCCTGAAGGGGAGCCGCAACATTGGCAGGTGTACCGCCCGAAGGAGCACCATCGCATCTGCTCGCGATATGGGCGACGGATGTTCCCCATGCACGAGTTCTACTTCAAAGAGGCTCGGCTCAGGTTGCCGTTCTCCGCTTTCCATCTGGGCCTCTTCGATTGGTTACGCTTGGCCCCGTCCCAACTGCACCCCAACGCTCTGGCCTTTATTCGTGCTTTCGAGGTGGTGTGCTTTTATCTCGAGGTGGAGCCCACGGTGCCGTTGTTTTTCCGCATCTTCCACCTGCAACGCCAGTCGGTGAACGGCCGTCAGGGATGGGTCTCGTTTAAGCAGCCGACCAAGCTCTTCAAGACGTACAGTGATTCTGTTCGAGATTTCAAGGGTCGGTTCTTCCTCGTGAAGCCGATCACTCAGGAAGGCTCGGATACTCTTTTCACCGAGGGGGAGCGAGTGGTAGACGGCCAGCGGTTCCTCGCGTGGCTCCCCAAGGTACATCTGTTATGGACCTCGGAGCACTTCAACCGTGGTACTGACATGTATATCGTACGGGCGGGGACCCTCGACGAGAAGGATATGGCCGCGTATATGAAAATAGTTGCCTTTGTGCGGGATCTTCCCCCGTCGAAACTGGTGACGCCCGATGGTCGGTACATCCTCGACGCGCAGGGGAACGTGCGAACCAAGAAGCAGATGATTAACACTAAGACCCTGCTCAGTTGCGCCACGGGTGCGGCCACTCTGGACTATCTAGGTATGGACGTTTCTTTTCCTCTGTGATCGTGTGTTCTGCCCGTTGCTAACTCTCTATTTGTTTTTGCAGCGAACATGTCTTCCGTCGAGGAGCGAGTGAAGAAACTGCGCGCTTCCAGGAACGCCGTGGTCCCGAAGACGCGAGTGAGTCAACTGGTCGAGTAGGAAGCTGTGACGCCGGGCGGCCAGAGTTCGTCTTCTTCTCCCCAAGGGAGTCAGTCTCCTACGTCTCAGGGAGCAGTGAAGAGGCCGAGATCCGAGGAGCCCAGCAGTTTGATTGATCTGACGACTGGCTCGGCTGAGGAGGGTTACGTCGTCCCGCCGTGCCACAGCATCCGAGCTATTTTCATGGTGCCCGGTCTCCTACCGTCTCTGCTGGGGAGGTGAAGGTTGTCCGTGAGGCCGATCGAGAGTCTCGTCGACGTATCCTGGCGGAGGACTTGGCCGCGATGATGCGGACGTTCACGACGGCCCTTGTGCTGAACGAGGAGGGCTGCTCTGCCGCTGAGATGTCAAAATTGCAGTGGGACCTTACCTTTATGCAGTCGCGTCTGGCCAAGCTTACTGAGGAACTGGAGAAGAGTCAGAAAGACGTTGCTGACCAACGCAAGCGGGCGGAGGGCGCTGAGGGGAAGGTGACCTCGATGGAGGAGAAGCTGGGGGCGGCGGCGGCCAAGGTGAAGGCGCTGAAGGTTCGTATGGAAGTCCTGGACAGCGCGCTTCGTCCGGGCGAGGACGAGACAGAGGAGGACCAGCGGTTGATCACATGTGCTGATCTGGTCGCCCGGATTCGGGTGCTGGAGGGCGATTGTTTTGAGGCCGTCGAGGTCGGGTTCAAGAGTGCTGTCGCGCAGATCCAAGTTGTCAACCCCGGTGTCGCACTGGTCGTGGACGGGATTGGGTCGTATCATGAGATCGTCAGCGGGAAGGTGGTCGACCCCGAGCTTGTCGTTCCCGAGGAGGTCCCCGTGGTTGCTGATCAGGAGGGCGAGGTGGCATAGGTTCCCGGGCCTGCGTGTTCGTAGTTTTTATGGCCTGTGTGCCGACATTTTATGACTTGTTTTTCTTTGGGCCTGCGCGCCCCGTTCGTGTAATGTTAACTACTTGGGTTGGTGCCCGTTTTTGCTTAATATATTTTTGTGAATTTTCTAAGTGTGCGCTCGGTATTTGCATGATGTTTATGCTCGTTTTTTCGTATTTATTTGTTTGCTTGAATGATGTTTGGTGTGCATGCTTCGATATGCTCTGGGCCTGTCCGGGTGTTAGCTTGACAAACTTGTTACCGGCGGTGGAGGGAACCGGCCGGTTTGGCCGGCGGTGCGGCCGGACCTTTTCGGGGGTAGCTCTCCCCGTGGCGTGGACGTCCCA
The DNA here is from genome assembly GCA_963859935.3 of Lathyrus sativus. Taxonomy (NCBI): domain Eukaryota; kingdom Viridiplantae; phylum Streptophyta; class Magnoliopsida; order Fabales; family Fabaceae; genus Lathyrus; species Lathyrus sativus. The sequence goes on from OZ012741.1 coordinate 538,533,617, forward strand.
TCGTGAGCTGGGTTTCTTGCTAGTTTCGGTACGGCGGTGGGAAGTCTTGGTCGAGGTGTTCCCCACCGAGCGAGGCCGTCTGCCCGTGCACACAAGAGGCAGGGCTTGTTTTTCTCTGGTCGCTAGTGGACGCGTGGGAGTGCGGTGGTACCATGTCGCCCCCCAGTGGCCGGGACGATGGGTCGTTGCGGGAAATGTTAACTGTAGTACCGCTTAAGTTTCACGGCATTCCATGGTCGAGCTAGTTGTTCACCGTGCAGGTTTTCGAGGTAATAGGCCCCGTGCTCCGTTTTGTCACGGACACGGTAGGGGCCTTCCCAATTCGTAGCCAGTTTGCCCTTGTGGGAGTCTTTCTGGTTTCTGCGCAGAACTAAGTCACCCGTTTGAAAATCACGTTTTAGGACTTTGCTGTTGTGGCGAAGTGCTACTTGTTGCTTCAGCCGGGCTTCTCGGAGGGCTGCTCCTGAATGGATTTCCTCGACGAGGTCGAGCTCTTCTCGTAGGGCGCCGTCGTTGTCGTCGGTGCCTAGGGGAGCTTCCGTTCGTCTGGATGGTTCGCGTATTTCGACATGTATCACGGCCTCGGTTCCATACGTGAGGCGAAATGGGGTTTCACCCGTGGTTGAGTGGGGGGTGGTGCGGTATGCCCAGAGGACGCTGTGGAGCTCTTCGACCCATGCTCGCTTTGCGTCTCCGACTCTTCATTTGAGTCCCCTGAGTATGACCCTGTTCGCGGATTCTGCCTGGCCGTTTATCTGAGGGTGCTCGACCGAGGTGAAGTGGTGTTTGGTTCTGAGCTTGGTGACGAAGTCGCGAAAGTTTTTGTCCGTGAATTGTGTGCCGTTGTCGGTGATGATGGCGAGTGGGACCCCGAATCTGGCGAGGATGTTCCGTTTGTAGAATCGGAGTATGTTGTGGGCCATGATTTTGGCCAGAGCTTCAGCTTCGATCCATTTGGTGAAGTAGTCGACGCCCACGATGAGGTACTTGTTTTGGTAGGATTCTAGGGTGAAGCGACTGTCGAGTTCCACGGATCCGACTAGCTTCGTTGGTTTGCCCTTTGTTATGATTGGGGTTGCCCGCTTGGTCGCTGGAGCGATGGAGTTTAGGCCTTTCAGCGCGGCCTCAAAACACCTTCGGGCGGCCTCGATGTCTCCGTTAAGGGTCACCATGATCCCCCGTTTTGTGTAGTATTTCATCTTCAGGTGGACGGTGGAGGGTACCGCAGTGAGTTCTGCTATCGTTGTCCTGCCCATGATGCAGTTGTAGAGGGATGGGCATTCGATGACTAAGAAGCGGATGCTGATTTCCCTGGCTGTTTCCTCTTCTCCGAAGGTGACTTTCAGTTCCACGTACCCCCAAAGTCTCGTCATTGTCCCGTTGAACCCCTGAAGGTCGGAGCCTACGTAAGGGGAAAGGTTGGATTCGTCGAGTTGGAGAGTTGTGAACAGGTGCGTGTACATGATGTCAACCGAGCTTCCGCCGTCGACGAGGAGGCGCCTGACGTCGAAGTTCGCCATCCGTGCACGTATGAACAGGGGAATGTTGGAGTTGGGGGATCCCCCGGGGAGTTCCTCGAGGTAAAATGTGATCGGATTGGATCGACCTTGAAATTTTTCGAGCATGCTCATTTTTCCGGAGTTGTTCGCGATAAGCTCGTCGAATTTTCTCTTCACGGATCCTATGGACAAGCTCCTCGTGGCTCCATCAGAGATGACCATGGCTCTAGCGAAGTATTCCCAGCGCCTGGTTGGTCGGATTGGCTCGTCGATTAGGTCGGGTCCTTCGGGAAGACCGAATTCTCTATCCGCGAACCAATCCTCGGGGCGGCTGACACACAGTGCGACCTAGAATCTGCTGTTGTCCTCTGGAGAGGGGAGTTCCTCGACTTTCTTGGCCTCTGGGGCCTCTTGCCTTGGTGGCTCGCCTCCTCGGGTGTATCTCTTCAGGTGACCTTCTTTGATCAGAATTTCGATCGCGTCCTTGAGATGGATGCAGTCTTCTGTCACGTGCCCGTGGCTCCTGTGGAATCGGCAGTATTTCGATTTGTCCACATTGGGTTTGGGGGGCGTCGGTCGCGGAAAACGGACACCTCCCTGTACGAATTCGGTTTTGGCGCATTCGGCCAGTATGCGCTCACGGGAAGCGACTAAGGCCGTGTACTCTGTGAATCGACCGGCAGGGCCGCGCGGTTCGCGTTGTTCGCGGGGCTCGCGGGGGCGGTCTTCGTGACGGCGGTCCCTTCCCCGTCGATGGCTCGAGGCTCCATCGTCTCGGTGCCCGTGGGGGGTCTCCTTGTCTCGGGTGTCTCGAGCGAAGTTGGCCGCTTGTGTTTCTTCGAATCGGATATAATGCGCGGCTCTGTCGAGGAAATCTTGGAGGGAGGTTGGCCGGTGTATGCCCACGGCCTCGTAGAACTTGGAGTCGTAGCGTAGACCCTGTTCCATTAAGTAGCGCTTCATCTCGTCTGACGTCGTCACTTGCACTGCTTCCCGAGTGAATCTTTCGATGTACTTTCGGAGAGGTTCGTCGGGGCCCTAGATGATCGCCCCGAGGACGGCTTCCGTCTTCGGGTGGCGCCGGGATGCCGTAAAGTGTTTGGAGAACAGGTCCTTTAAGACTCTCCACGACATAACTGATTCGGGTTCCAAACTTTTATACCAAGTCATGGCGCCTTTCCTCAGAGTCGTCGGGAAGAGCCTGCACTTGATAGCTCCCCGGACGTTTCGGTAATCGAGCATGGCCTCGATGTCCTCTAGGTGATCGTCCGGGTCGGATGTGCCGTCGTACGTCGACAGCGTCGGGGGCTTCTCCATCCCTTAGGGTATGGGGGCAGCCATGATTTCTCGGGACAGCGGGGTGTGGTAATCGTCCTCGTCGCTGGGTGCCGGGGACCGATGGGGAGACGAACCGTTCAAAATAGGGGCCTGGTTTCGGGTTCTCGACCTCCTGCCTGGGTTTTTGCCTCGGGGATCCCCGGTCGGGATCGCCGCAGTGCTCTGGTTCCTCTCGTGAACTTGTCTTGCTGGGGACCTGGTGCGTTCTCGCGCTACCTGTGCGCGGTGTCTCTCCAGCCGCGGCCGGCGATTTCTGGGTCGAGGTGAGGGACTCCTCGAACCTCCGTTCTGGTCTTCCCGCGGGGGGTACCTCGGAGGGCCAACGCGTTCCAATGCTCCAATTCTCGCGTTTTACTGGAACAACAGCTGATTCATCTGGTTGATGGCCGTAAAGAGGGTGGCCATCGTTGGGTCCGCTCCCGCCGGGATGGGGACGGGTTGGAATGCTGTCGGGCCCTGGGGCCGGTGGTCGGCCTGAAGGGGCCGCTCCGCAGATGACGGTGAGGCAGTTTGGCCGTCTCTCTCGTCGGTTTCCGCCGGACGCGTCGTTTCCGTCTGTTTGTTTCCGTTGGTGGCAACGTTAAGCACGAGGTCGCGTGGAGTGTCATCGCGGTGTGGGCTAGCCATGATCGTGGAGTGTTGGTGAAACTTTGGTTTTCTGCTCGGAATAACGGGGAAGTTTCTGTTCCCACAGACGGCGCCACTGATCTGACCTGATCAGAAGGGGATCACGGGCTGGCCACACGCTGTTGGACTGCTACCTGTTCACCAGTGATGAGGAGGAGAAGGGGGGTGTACCTGCAAGACACTCTGACGCCAAAGTAAGGAATTGGGCAGAGTGAGAGCAAAGTACAGAAAGGGCAAGATGTGAATTACCTGACCCTCTTGAGGAAAAAGGGTATTTATAGAGAGACCTCAGCGCTGGGCCAACGGTCACTTGCGTTGGGCTGGATTGTCAGGCCCATCCTAGGTGACTGCTAGGGCTTACGTGGCGTAGTAAAGACCAGAACGTGGTCTTCGCCCTAGCTCAACTGTCCCGTGATCTCCGGAAAGTGGGTTTGACCTGCTCTTTCGGAGGTGGGCAGTTGGTTAGGTGACGTGTCCCCGCGGAGGGGAGCACGTGGAGAACGTGCACCGGGCACGTTGTTCTCCCTGCGGAGGGGAGCTCGGGAAGTTCCCCGGAGGCAGGTTGTTCTCCCCGCGGAGGGGAGAATGCGAGGATGTGGAGGAACCAAAGGTCTTGCTCGACGGGCCGGGGTGTGCCCTGTTCGGCCGATAAAGAGGATGTTGAGACGCTACAGGGCGCGTCGTCCATCCCGGTAGGGAGCGTGCCCTGCCCGTCCTATGGGGCGTGTGTGCCCGGTCGGGCTAGTCCACTTAATGGGCCATGTGCGTTATTGGGCTGGACCGCGAGGCTGGGCCCATAACAGAACAGCAGCCCCCCAAGTCGACCAACACCAGTCACCATCGTAACTCTAAAAACACGTCTTTTCTTGGATCTTCTTGATCTTTTCAGTCGTCTCTTACACAAATCTCAGGTCCGAGCACAACACTCTCGCCTGAATCATATCAACACAAAGGAGTCCTACACCTTCTACCATACAAATCCTCATACGGTGTCATTCCAATACTAGAATGCTAACTGTTATTGTAGGTAACTTAATCAATGATAATTAACTATCCCACGATCCATCTTGATCTAACACACAAGCTCTCCACAAATTCTCTAAAGACTGGATAGTTCTCTCTGCCCGTCCATCCATCCACGGATGATAGGCAGAGTTCAACTTCAACATGGTACTCAAAGCGTCTGCAAACTCTCCCGAAAATCTCGATGAAAACTCAGATTCCCATCTGACACAATATTCTATGACATCTCATACAACTTCACAACTCCATCGATATACATCTTAGCTAGCTTCAACATAGAATGATTAATCCTCATTGGTAAGAAAGGAGCCAATCTAGTCAATCTATCCAAAATCACCCAATTAAAATCGTATCCCTCTAATTCTTCAGAAAACCCAACACAAAATCCATGGAAATGCTATCACATCCCCACTCTGGGATATTCAACAGTTGCGTCAGACCCAAAGGTCTCTGACGTTTATTCTATGACTTCCGACAAGTCTAACCAGCATATACATCCTCAACCACTTCTCTCTTCATCTATGGCCATCAAATAATTTCCTCAAATCAGGTTACATCTTTATAGCACCGGGATGAATACTCAATCTACCTCAATGTCCTTTTTTAATAATACTCTTATTCCAACTCAACAATATCTGGGACACAACTCTATCACGACATCTCATGGTACCATTGCCATAAATCCGCAAATCAACTCTTCTACTTTAATTCATCAAATTCCACCAATATGCCAACTCAATTCAGATTTATGAGCTTCTTGAATCTCATCAAGAACACCACTAGTAAGCTCCAACATGCTAAGCTTAACTCCATAAGAAGTCTTTTCACAACCCAAACTCATATCACGAAATTGCTCAATCAGTTCTAACTCTTTTACCATCATCATCGGTATATGCAAAGAATCCCAAATCAATGCATAAGCTACCACGTTTGCTTCACCCGAATGGTAATTCAATTCAAAATCATACTCCTTCAGGAGTCCCAATTATTTTCTCTGCCTCATATTCAACTCTTCCAAATCAAGCAAATACCTTAAGCTCTTGGGATCACCAAACATTTCAAATCTCAAACTAACCAATTGAAGCCTCCAACTCCGACACAAACACAACAACAACCAACTCTAAATCACTCGTCAGATAATCCCTCTTATGTACTTTAAATTGCCTTAAAGCATAACTAAAACTCGCTGATGATACACTTAACATATCTCCCAGTCACATCAACAAAGCATAAAAAAACACAATGAATAGTTCTGTCAGATTCGGCAAAAATCAACACACGAGCTGTTGACAGCTCTCCCAAAAACTCTTTGAACTTTCTTCACAATGGCATATCCCTGCTTCCTCTCCAACACTGATAACTCAAGTTCCCGATACTCCACATGATCCTCTATACTCTTCGAATATATCAAAATATCATCGGTTAACACAACCACTGACTCGCTCAATTAAGTATGGAAAATCTCATGCCAAACGGACACTCAATTTGCGAGTTATGGCGGAAACACGAACCGCACCTTCCGAACTTACCACAACATCCAAACATATTCCATAAATAAATAACTTAATGCCATCCCACTACTTCACTATCACATAGAGCATTGGACTAGCTTTCCAACGCTTCGAACCGTGTGTCATTCCGAGTTACGGTTCTCCTGTTACGACAAAAATACCAAAACAACATTCTTTTGCCCAGGACATATTCGCTAGGCGAACACAGAAGCGAACCTGACAGTCCGAAATTCTATTTTCGACCGTTACGTGACTTCCGGGTGTCCAATTTCGATTCTGTAAAAAGCTACAATCTTGGAATTCAACGTACAACAACAATTTCACACTTAGAAGGCCATTCAACACATCTTCAACTTGGAAGTATTTAAAGGCCTAATTATACCAATATTGCATTCCACATCTTACTTTCTTTAATAATCATCAGAAGTCACTGTCCGCGTTCAATATACTCGACCTCACACTCTGTTGCCTTAACACACACACCAGACACAAGTCTCAACACTACTCAATCAGTTTAGTTCCTTGATCATCCAAGCAGACATATAATATGGAGCTCTTAATCTCGGACTAGTTTCCGTAACTAAGTCGATCACAACTCCGCTTCACGTCCTGGCCGTATATCACTATCTTGTCAGGATAACTTCCAGACAACCACAATTAATCGGCAAAACTGTCAACTTCCCCACTTTCATTAACACTCAAAATTCCCATCAAAATTAAATATCCCAACACTGTCTTGCACCGACTAATCAAAACAATTCTTAAGCACTTAGCTTAACTCAAGACAATTCACTGCTCACGCCATCTAAGCTTGCAAGACACGCCTATCCCATCCAACATGACCCCATCTACTATCAACAACAGATTAAGGCTGATAAGTTCCTCAATTTGTCAATAGACAGCCGAAAATCATGATGCGGTATAAACCATCTTTACCAAACGATAAGAGCGTTCAACCATACACTGAGCTACAACTCCACACTTGCAGCATCTTGGAGAAGCACAACTTCTCCCCCACTTGTTTCATTCCCACTTCTTCAAACAATGGTTAGGCAACAAACATGCACCGGCAGTGTTCTTACACACATGTCGCATGCAAGGGAACAAACAACATTAGACAACTTGGTCGGACGGACCGACCTGCTCTGATACCACTAATGTAACACCCTTATTCTACCCCACAAATATTATGGCAAAATAACACGAATTTCAGAGTAAAATATTAACTTTCATTAAAAAGTCACAAAAGGACGTACATTTCTCAAAGTCAACAAAATTGGTCAATACTCCGTAACACACGAGTTTTCTCAAAATACATTAAAAAATCATATACAACAGAACTCAAAACATAACTCAATGTTTTCCTCATAAGGGAACACTAGTAAAATAACCCAATGATATACAATCAACTCAAAGAATCCAACCCGATGTTACATATCAGAGCAAGACCCTCTAAATTAACCATAAAGGCTAACGACTCTAAAACTTCACAATACTCCCCGACAGCGTCCACAGCTAAACTTGCTCATCTGCATGTTACCCACGTGGAGGTAACATTCAAACAAGCAGGGTGAGTAAGACAATTCATAATAATCAATGTATAACAATTAATGCATAAACAGCATATTACTCATAGTTATATTCAACACATTGATATCCTTCAAATATGCCGCAAAGGCCACAACATCATAATTTATACACACAGGCTCATAAATGCAAATGCAACATAGACCCAATGCATGTGGTACCAATCATCACAGCGCGATGGACACTGGGCCATCAACCCTCCATAGATCACCATCAATAGGATCAGAGCACATCAAAATACTTCACATCCACACAGTGGGATTGAAGGCAAAGTAATCGAGGTCCTGAACCGAAGTCCATATGCACATGAATGCATGATGCACACTTCACAATAATCCTCATAATAACATCATAGGTGCATCATCATTCATCATATTCGTCATATTCATCATCATCAAACGTCATAGCTCATCAACACAGTCATCATCGTATGCTACGTCACATAAATCATCGTATCTGATATAACTCATCATAATAATCATCGTCATCACATAAATCATCATATCTCATGTTATCAAATAATTCATCGTAATAATCATCATCACCACATAAATCATCATAATTCATCAAACATCATATATTCATAATTCATCATAATAATTAATCTCTCACATCATGTCATCATATAATCACGTAGAAATCACATATTAGCTCATAGTCATATTATCACATATTATCCCATATTAATTCATAATGCTACCCCATATCATCTCATATTAATTTATCAAATTATACTCACGGTAATCCTCACACTATCACCTATCAATCACATAAACTTCACAGTTCTACTTATGTTAATTCGTCATATCATCACATAGTATTTACATATTAATCCCTAATATCATCTCATATTGCCTCATATTAATTCATCGTAATTACACTCGCGGTAATTCTCATACTAGTGTCGCTACTGCGAAAATCGGCGCCGGCTGAACAGAAGAGTCGCCACCGTGCGTTATTTATCCCAACGGAGGGAAAGGAAATGCTCGAAGTAAACCTACCGCAAAGACGGGAAAGGAATGGTCATCGCAACCAAATCCTGGATTCGGGAGTCGGTTACGCAAGGGGAAGGTATTAGCACCCCTCACGTCCGTCGTACTCGACGGGATCCACGCTTGTTTTCTAGTACGGATTGTTATTCTATCTATTCTATAGGTCTGGGGTTAAAAGAAAATAAAATGACTCGGCAAAGTATCGCACTTTATGCCTACGTATTCCCGTCTGGAACGAGAAATCAGAGTCAACGTAGTTCGCCTACCTACGGGAAAGGAGGGGAAGGTTGCTCGCTAGGATATCGCATCCTATGCCTACGTACTTTCATACAGCATGAAAGATCAGAGCAAACGTAGTTCGGGCTACGTACGACACAAATCTGTCTTGATTGTTTTTATCCTTCTGAAAAAGGTTTTCTCCTGATTATGGGTCCAAGCGGACAAAAATGACGTTTTTGATTGGTTTACAGTCTTTTACGCAAGAACTGTCTTTTATGGTGTTTGAAATGTTTATTGTGTTTTTCTGATTGTTTTGAGAAAGAAGAGAAATAGCAACTCTAACCTATGGTTTAAAAAAGGGAATCAAAATCTAACCTAATGTTGTCATGCATGGGTAAGAACCTAATGTCTGTCATATTTCTCTCTTGCGCAGAGAGAAACAGAGATCCTAAGGGGATAAACGGAAAAACAACAGCATATATACAGTAAAACAGTAAAATGCATGAATGCAGCAGTACAAGCTAGGCAATGGAGTCCTGCTCTTCCTCGAACCTAGAAAACAATGAGCAAGGTGAAACAGCTTCACCTCAATCTCAAGGGGAAGAATTAACAAACAATACAGTCAAGAAACTCAAACAATACATCAACAGCTCTAAACAGCACCAACAGCTCTAAACAGCAAAACCTGACAGCACAAGCTCCATCATCTTCTATCTTCAAGTCATCTACAAGCTTCAAGCAACAGGGCTTCAAGCAGCAGCAGTCACATGCACAGCTTCAACGGCACAATCTTCAAACAATGACTTCCATCTTTAATCTTTCATGGCTTTTCTTCAAATCAAACTCTCCAGGATGAGGAACAATTAATAGGATGAATTAAGATGTTAAACAGTTAGTTGACCACCAAAGGTGGCAAACAGACTGTTAACAAAATGTAGAATGTTTCTCTCAAGAGTTCTATCTCTTAGATACTGTCACCAAGCCTTCCAAAGGAAGGGGGTGAGTATCCTAGAGAGACTCTGAATCATAGAGAGGGATGGAGGCAAACAAAGCCATCCATGTTTAAGAATCAAATTTCTACTCTAAGCTCTACCTAGCTCCTAGTTCCTATGATCTTCAACAGCTACAAGCAAGCTACAATCTTCATCAACTCTTGAACTTGTTCTTCAATCCTTGACTTGGTCTTTGACTTCAATGCTTCACCATCCATGGTCTTCAATCCAAGCCCAAACCCCAAGCAAGCCCAACAAGCCCAAATAACAAGCAATAACCCCAAAACGGGCACACCATACAATCAAACAATTACAAAAATATACTAAATATTAATATAATAGGGGAAATTCTAATACTTATTCTAAGGGATCTACTACACTTTCCCATAATACCCCTATAGTCCCATCTTCTAATTCAACCTAAAAAGCCCAAAAAGAAATTGTTTTGTTGCACCTATGTTATGTTCAAAACCCTAATTATTCTAAGTTTTTTATTACACCATATCTATTTCAACATTTTTTTACTACCATTTTTATTCTAAAGTTTTATCACATTATCCTAAGGTAAACCCTAAAGTATATTAATATCTATATTATCAAGATCGAAGATCAAACCCTATATCAATTTCTAAGGGGTCTAAACAATTCCTAACATGCAAGGGGTCAAGGTTAGCCATCAATTGGGAAGGTCCTAATCAACAACCCTAAAACAGAACCAAATTACCTCTAGAAAATCTACAAAAATTCCTAAGGGAACATGCGAGTGTTAGCTACAATCTACCAAAAGATCTAAGCAAGAATCATCACCAATTGAGAGAACAAAATTCTACAAAACAACGGTATCAAATATGCAAAGCAAACATCATGCAAAATACTCATCAGAATGTAAAATGCAAAACAAATGGGAAAACAATCCACAAAAATCTAAGAAAAATTATACAATATCCTGAAGATGTTAGCAACCTATGGTAAAAAGATTAAAACCAAACTCTAAAGTTAAGGTCACTTTCTAAAGGAAAATCTATAAAGTGTCCAGAGAACATTCAGATGAGGATAGCTCTAAAAAGCGGATTCAAAACTAAACTTAGAGTCGTCTAGAAATTCCAATAAAATTTCTGGGGAATCCTATGCATATCATCTAAAACATATCCAAAAATCAGCTCAAAATCATGAAGCATTAAAGAGAACAAAATTAAACAAAACAGATGAACAGTTATGTACACCAATGGATTTTAGCACGAAAGAAAAATCATAACTAAATCAAAAAAAAAAATCTAAAAAATGCAAACTCAGCGCCTAAAATTTCTTAAGATAATCAAGATCTGTAGAAAAAAATTTCATAATTTCTTGAACATTTTTACTATTTTTAACGTAATAAAAGCAAACAGGCCTCAAAATAGAAAAAGAAAAAGAAAAAGGGAATGAAGAAAATCTCCAAATTAACAATCCTAAAATCATCCATAGGTGTTCATGATCCTAACCGCATGAGAATTTCTAATTATCTCATCCTAAATCCATGGGAAAGTGAAGGTTTACATACCTTTATCGGAGCTTCGAAACGGAGTATCTTCGGCTCTTTTCGTACTTCCGAAAGCTTCAAATTCGTTCAACAATATGCAAGGAAAGTGCTACAATCTTCAAATCGAACCGAAATCGCCTTGAATGAAGAATCACCACTTGATTTTCTCTCTTGAAAATTGATATGCTCTCTTCCAATCCAACTCCAATCAATCACCAACCTTGCTTCAAATGAGTTTCTAAACATTTATAGAGATGATTGAAATATTCTAGAAATGAAGCCCAAGCCCAAAAATAATAAAATCCATTTCTCTTGGAAATTTCTAGATTATTCATGTATCTTCCCTTGGAAATTTTTAGATTGTTCATGTATCTTCCCTTGGAAGTTTCCAACCAAAATAGCCTTCCAAATGCGTTGTTAAGTGGTTTGGATTAGTGACTTACATTTCAAGTAACCACTTTTACAAAGCAAGTCATGAAATTATTGCTCAATTCAAAAATGTGCCAATGCCATTGTCTTTAAAATGCATTTTACAATCAAATTGGTATGTCATATGGCTTGTTTGTGACCTCTAACCCAAAATTTGATTTTTTTCCACCACTTTATTTGACTTATTCCCCTTTTTTAGGCCATTTTTATCACTTTTTGATACAATACTTTTTAACATCTCATGACCTCCCTACTAGCCTTAAAACATCATTCTAAGCAAGTTTGATGTTGAAGATTTTTCCATTTGAAGCTTGGAAGTAGGAGATATGGCCTTATGCTTGAAATGACTTATAACCTCCAAATGCCCAAAATGCCCTTGGCTTGTCAAGATCATAAGTAGAGCTCCACAAATCAGATTGAGGCATACCATACCTTTCTAGAAAGCTAAGATCATGGGGAACAACCTTCATGTTGGCCAAAAATCCATTTGATACTTGCATTTTGAATTACTTTGCTTGGAAGTTTGACCTAAACCAGGGGATTTTACTCAAAAACCCTAATTTAGAAACTTCTCTTCTTCTTGATTTCTTTTGATTTCTCCTTGGCACAATGTCGCTTTCGCGAAAATAAGGTGCTGGCACAATAGAAGAGTCGCCACCTTTCGTTATTTATCCCTCAGAGCGGGAAAGGAAACGATCGGAAAAACCTAACGAATAAGGGTAAGACAAGGTCATCGCAACCATTGTCTGGGTTCGGGAGTCGGTTACGCAAGGGGAAGGTATTAGCACCCCTCACGTCCGTCGTACTCGACGGGATCCTCGCTTGTTGGTTTACTTGAACGGGTTGGTTTTATTCTATCTACCTATCAAGGCTGGCTGAAAAAGAAAAGAAAAATGATTCGGCAAAGCGTCACGCTTTATGCCTACGTATTCTCGTCAGAGAATGAGAAATCAGAGTCAACGTAGTTCGGCCTACGAAGGGTTATGGGGGAAGGTAGCTCGCCAAGACTTCGCCATCTTGTTCCTACGTACTCTCAACAGGTACGAGAGATCAGAGCTCACGTAGTTCGGGAAACTACGGTTTATTTCCTGTCTTTTACGAAAGAAGTGTTTTTTATTGTGTTTGCGATTTCAACCGCACTAGAGACTATGATCTGAGAGTGAATGCGTCGCATGTCACCCAAAGGGTACCATACTAAACATCCAGACTGTGGAAAATAAACTCTCCCACAATCCTTTCTCAGATAGCTTAAGGCTCGTAACGTACGAAAGAAATCATTCATGGTTACTGTATCTGAAACTGTTTTGAGATGAGAAGAGAACAGGCCCAGCTAGGAGGGAGACTATCAAGTCTTACTGTTATCATGCCATGGATTCATCCTATGGTTGAGGTTTGAACAGGGAACTCCTAGAAGTTGTCATGCATAGGTTTCAACCTAAAAGTCTATCATCAAATCCTTATCCAAGGAAATGAGAGTCCTAAGGGATCATGCCAATGATACACCAAAACAGACAAAGCATCAGCTTAACAGTAAAATGCATGCAATGCAAGTGAGGGAGGAAATGTGTGTGGGGCTTCAGCCTCCACAAGCTCATCTCAACCTCAAGCCAGAATGAAATAACAGTAATCATACTGAAATATAAACAACATGCTATCAAGCAATAAACCGTAAACTGCAATCATACAGATAAAAATGAAATGAAATGCCATCAGGCAAACAAACCACATGGGCAAGGGAGTTGGGCTCTACCGAATACCCGCAAGCAAAGCCACGCAATAACAATACAAGCAGAGGGAGCAACTCAACCTCTAGTGCAATCATGCTCCTAGATTCTACTTATTCTAGATGAACTTATTCTAAATGCATCAAACAAGTCAAACAAAACACAGCAATACAGAGAAGAAAAAGAACAACAGAAGAAAGCTTCAGCCCCTCCAGCAGCAACCCAACCTTCAGACCCCAATCACTTGACAAACATCAGTTTGCTCTTCCAGGTTTCAACCCTACAATATGAGTTTCAACTCATCTTCTCCCTTAAGCTTCAGCTTCTTGATCAACTCCACCTTCAGGCTTCACCTAATCTTCAGGGATCTTCAAGTATCAACTTGATCTTCATGCTCTTCAAGCTTCAGCTGGAATGGCAGTCTTCAAGGATTCATCCTCTTCAATAATCTTCAATGAAGTCTTCAGTCTTCATGCTCAGGCTCTGACAGCTCTCAAGACAATCGAACAGAGAAAAATTACCTACTGGATAAGCTGGGGAATATTGAACTGCTTATTTGATCACCAAAGGTGACCTTTAAGAGTTCAACATCAAGGGACTGGTTCCCTCAAAAGTTCTACCTCCTGGGTATAGCACTTATCCCTCCAAAGGAGAGAGGTGTATACCCTGGAAGGACTTTGAATCATAGGGATGAATGGATGTGAAGAATACTATCCATGTTTTGAGAAAGAAATTGTCTACATCTAAGCTCTTCCTAGTCCTAACCCTAAAACAACAAAGAGAAAAGAACAAAGAACAAGCTCCTCAAGCTCCCTCAAGGCCTCTTCAAGTCTTCAACCAATCTTCTAGTATGCTCCACCATGCTCCACAATGAGGTATCAAGCTCCTCAAACCAAAGGAAAACTCCAAAGCACAACAAACTAAACAAACATGCCCTAAAGGCAACACAATCAATCATTCAATTCAAAAATCAACTAAAAATAGTATATTATTCTATTAAATCCTAATATAAATGCTAGGGGACCCTACATAACTACCCTTAAGTCCCATATATTCCCCATAGACTAAATTGACCTAAAACCCTAAATCTAACATTGTTATTGACCTATGTTAAAGTTTTAATCAAATTCTATACTACCTAGAATTACCTAATTAAAACTACCCTAAATATTATTACAAAAATATGGCATTAATTCAGGGGGAACCTAAGACATTCATCTAACTACCCTAAAAAGATTGAATTAAAAATCCTAAGGGAACTACCCTAATTAAAATCTACAAAATCAAGCATCAACTAAAAGAATTAAAAAAGCAATTAAAAGTAAAAATATGCAAAAAAATATAAAAATGAAATAAAATGGCTATTTTATGGTTTTATATTTTTCTAGACAGAAAATGGAAAATGTGAAAAAAAGTCTCATTAAAAAATATTCATTTTTCATTTTAATATGGATTTTTAAAGATTAAAGAAATTTGGAGAACAAATTAAATGGAAATGATGAGGTGGGTGCACCTAGAAATAAAATTCAGTTGATTATTATGATGGGCCCAGATATGGGGGGTGCAAGAAGTGAGCGCCTGGGCCCAAAGTAAATCAGAAAAACACATTAAAATGAAAAGGATAAAAGAAAAAATGGCGGTGTAAATAGCAGGGATACGTAGTGCATTTCATGATTGGGCTTGCATGGGGGATGTGGAAAGCATGATCCACTAAAGCCCAGACTTGGCTTTAAGTTGAACGCAGCGTTTTGCTGCTGACTTTCCCTCCCTATTTCGTCTTCAAATCTGAGCCATTGGATGGCTTTTTTGGTCAACATTCCACGCGTGATCTGACGGTGATGGTATCGTCTTCCTCATTAAGATGATTAGGGTTTTGTACCAGCTTCCATGGAACCATCCTCATGCACCAACTTGTATCAACTCGTATGCACTCATCACTTCACCAAATTCAAAACTTCAAAAAGCAAAACTGATCTATTTCTTCCCCTGAACAAGGCCACGTGCTTAGTTTCCATTAAAACCCCCTAAAACGCAGAACCCGATAGTGCAACTTCAAGAATGCTCAAACTTCCACCTTCTTGTTTCTTTGATTTCTTTATACTAGAATACTCGCCACACGTCCCTGATCATCCTAAGCTAATGCACGTGGATTAATACTCACTACAACTCCAGTTCTTGCTCCATAAAGAATTTGTGTCACCATGTCAAACTCCATCAATGGCTCCCAAACTTTCCAGCATTACTCACTAATGGTCTCTAATCAATTCTACACTAACCACTTAACCTAATAATACATAAATAAGGGTGTAGGAGCAGTTTTGCAAACCTGGTTGGTGGCTATGGCAGAGGTAGTTTCTCTCCTCTTCAGCTCTTGTGCTCTTCCAGGATTACTCTTTGTATGCTTGTAGGAGTTCTGTTTGCAAAAGATTGTATGTAGCAAGCTTGTACCACTGAATTCGAATGTATTTTGCTCTCTTGCAATTTCCAATGCCAAGCTTCAATCTTCCATGGATCAACCTTCAAACCAGTATGCAAGTGCTCATGATTATCTATGGAGTAAATTTGTGTAGAAGAAAGAAAAGAAATGGAGAGGAATGTGAAGTTTGATCTTGAATTGCAAATGAAGAAATTTGGTAGCACTCTCCCTTTTTTGCACTAACCCTCACCAATTATCACCAACTATCACCAACCTTGAATTAATGCAGTTCATATTCAATATATAGAGATGCTTAGAAAGGTCTAGAACCTCTTAGAACCCTCTAGTAGGAACTTGAACTTTCCATGATATGGTAATTTGCATTTCACTTCTCACCACATGATATATCATGACAAAATCCCTTGTAACTTGGGTAACTACTTTGATTTTCTCCTTACATGAGAATTAGGGTAAGATACTATGCTTAAACACCTTGTTTATTAGGCTTTTCCTTGTTTTGGTTTGGTACCCCATTATGCAAGCAACCAAATTACAAAGCAACCCTAAGATTCAAGCCTCAAATCAAAATTGTGGCTGAACCATTGTTCTCAAAATGTCATTTGGAGTCAAAATGACCTATCATATGACATGGTTAGGGTTTATAGCTTGGATTTTATGATTTTCCATTTCACTTGAATTAACTTATACCTCATTTTTAGGCCATTTTTATCAGTTTTTGCTATGAGCCTTTCCAACATCTCATGACCACCCTACTAGCCTTAAAACATCATTCTAAGCAACTTTGATGTTGAATGTTTTTCCATTTGAAGCTTGGAAGTAGGAGATACGGCCATATGCTTGAAATGACCTATAACTTCCAAATGACCAAAATGCCCTTGGCTAGTCAAAGCCATAAGTTGAGTTCTACAAATCCTATCAAGGACTTCTAGTACTCTATAGAAAGCTAAGAAGATGCTATTCAACATTCATGTTGACCAATAGACCATAGGAATCATCCTACTAGGGCAAAAGTTGTCTGCAAGTTGGGTGACTTTCAAGGACCCAGATTCACATACCTCAGATGACCTGTAATTTGTCAAAACCATAACTTGAGCTCTGCAAATCCTATCAAGGACTTATACCACTCAAATAAAAGCTAAGAACAATCTCTACAACATTCATGTTGTGGGGAAGATGAGATGACAATCACATCTTGAGCTAAAACTGTCTGGAAGATAGGGATCAAACTAGGGGATTTTACACTGTCAATCCTTAGAAACCCTAGCTTGAAACTTCTCAAACTCCTCAATCATGATGATTTGGTCTAGGAATCATCCTTATAGTATCTCAATACATCCTTCCATGATCCCATGGCTCTTGGATTAGGTCTCAACCTTCTCCAAATCATCAGTTGACCTAGGGTAGACCCAGTCAAAACCCTAGTTCTATCATTCATGGTTGAATCTTCTGAATTCTTGCCCAATGACCTCTTTGGGCTTCATGATGGCTTTCAAGACATCTCATAAACTTTCTCAAAGCTTAAATTTCACTCTCATAGTCTCAGAATCATCTGAGGAGCACCCACAACTTTCAAGTTATGAGACACACAACCTTGGTTTCAACCAATTCCTCTGAGGATCTCTTGAGCTTTCTGACAAAGGTACTAACCTTCAAACACTTGATGGGTAAATAAATGTTGGTCAAATTTTAGGGTGCAACACACAACACCACATCCATATCCACATATCAAATTATGGATCCCCCATTCTTCAAACAGACCTTGATGTCCCTTCAATCAAGTATTTAACCTAGGGTTGACCCAGATGAAACCCTAATTGACTGTCTTCAACTGTAGTTCTTGTAATCACATCAATGACTTGTCTCACTCTAAAAATGACCCTCTAGGTATTCCATGATGTCTATATACATTCCATGCCCTCAATTCATAGCCCACAATCTCTTTGATAGTCTTCAAACCCCCTCAAGATAGGAGAAAAACCCACGGATTGGTCCACTAACTTCTCAAGCTTCAATTCCTTTCTGATGACTTGCATAGGCTTAAATTTTGAATAGGAACCTCTTGATAGGCTCATAGAGATAAGAATGGCACTCGGTCCCTTGTTGGAGGGCTTGCCCATGCTATACTGTGCAGATGAATGACTTATGTACATGACCTAATATGACCTAATATGCAAATGCTAAAGCTATGAAACATAAAATCAGGTGAAATAAGTTGGTCAAATTTTGGGGTGCAACAGTTGCCCCTATTCAAACGATTTGGACCCGACTGGGTGAAACGCCCGGAGCCTTCAGACAATCAAAGTACGAAACGGTTGAATACCAATAAACCCGGAAATTTGCCAACTGCAAAACAACTACACCACTACTTGGGGAAATTTTTTTTTACTGATCCGACTTCATCACTATTCTGTCACTACTGGAACAATCCTTAGTGGCTTCACCGGAAGAAGACTTTTGTAAGAATGCAGCTCTATCTTGTCCTGGGACACATACTATGCTCCCTACGAGGAAATCACCAGCCTATCCGAAACGGGAACACACCTCTTGCTTATGTCACACAAACTCTTCATCCGCCTATCCGAAACGAGAACACACCTTTGTGTATAACTGCAAAGAAATCGTCATCCACCTATCTGACACGGGAACATACTTCTATCCACTTTACTGAAAATCCTAATCTGCCCATTACACAGAAAAACCTTCATCTGCCCATCACACAGGAACGTCTTCGTCTGCCCATCACACAGGAAGGTCTTCGTCAGCCCATCACACAGGAACTCTGAATTCTTCCCATCACACAGGAATTCTGACTTCTGCCCATCACACAGGAATGTCTTCGTCTGCCCATCACACAGGAACTTTGACTTCTGCCCATCACACAGGAATTCTGACTTCATCTGCCCATCACACAGGAATGTCTTCGTCTGCCCATCACACAGGAACTTTGACTTCTGCCCATCACACAGGAAAGTCTTCGTCTGCCCATCACACAGGAACTCTGACTTCTGCCCATCACACAGGAATTCTGACTTCTGCCCATCACACAGAAATGTCTTCGTCTGCCCATCACACAGGAACTTTGACTTCTGCCCATCACACAGGAATGTCTTCGTCTGCCCATCACACAGGAACTCTGAATTCTGCCCATCACACAGGAATTCTGACTTCTGCCCATCACACAGGAATGTCTTCGTCTGCCCATCACACAGGAACTCTGACTTCTGCCCATCACACAGGAATGTCTTCGTCTGCCCATCACACAGGAACTCTGACTTCTGCCCATCACACAGGAATGTCTTCGTCTGCCCATCACACAGGAACTTTGACTTCTGCCCATCACACAGGAATGTCTTCGTCTGCCCATCACACAGGAACTTTGACTTCTGCCCATCACACAGGAATGTCTTCTTCTCGGACATAGCTTCTTTGCCTATTCTTTGCAGTAACTAACTCCGCTGGGGGATGTTCCGAGAATAACTGTCAAACACTCGCGTCAATACCAAGTGACCACCTCTGAATTTTTATTTCGTGAAAACCTCGTGCCAATGCACAACAATCTTGAAAAAACATCCCGCTGGCCGGGTACAACAATGCCTCAATTGGCAACTCTGTGGGGAACAATAAACTGAACTACATCACACGTCTCCGGGCGAGACCTCGATTGTCTAGTACCATCTGATCTTTAGAACTCCATACTCCTATTGAGAAAATACCTGAAAGCAAAGAGTCAATCAACCTGATCTATGCTTCAAAATGTGTATGTTTGATAATGGCGTAATGCTCCATGCAATATGGAAATGCTACGCGTTTTATTTGGTGGATACAAATATGACACTATATGTCGATGCAAATGCAGGTTCAAGCTGCTGGGGATAAGCTCTGACGAGCTTGCTTCACCAATCCTTGTTGTTGAGGACAAATAACACCATGTTGGGGAGTGAACGGGTATCACGAAGTATTCTGGCAAAATAAATGCCAGGACATACAACCAACTCTGCTGGGGAGAGATCTGAACTTTAATTTCCACTGGGAGGACAGAAAATTCTTGCTGAATAGAGAGAACTCCGCTGGGGCGAAGAAACGACTCTCTTGGAGACAAAACTGGCTCCGCTGGGGGGAGAATAAAGGATCCTACCGGGAAGGAAACCTCTGCTGGAGAGAGTAGACGACCCTACCGGGGATAATGGATCTTCCTTGAGGAATGTACACTGTCTGAGCACAGCCTGCCAACCTGGAATCACTACTCTGAGGCTAAACAACTCTGCTCGGGATAGAAAGTCCTTGTGGAGGAAATCATACTGTCTGAATACAAATCACAATCTTGAGATTATCAACTCTTGTTGGAAATAACTGACCCTGCGGGGGAAAAAGAAAAACCATCTTTCTGAACCAATTTTGACTTGGTCATCCATCTTGAGAACCTTCTCAACTGGGGATTGCATCTACACATGCTCAATTCTGTGGGGATTACCACCTTGCCGGAGACATCTCTATTAAGATACTCTTCTGGGGAATTAATCTTGTCCTTCAATAAAGGGGAATGCCATTTCCACTTCCGGGAACACGACCTGCGTGGGGATTTACATCAACTGTAATCACATCTTTCATCCAATGCCCTGGCTAGGCCATAGTAATTCTCTTTCGATTGCTTCAAACAGGCAAGGACCATGCAAAACAGCACAAACACGACAAAACAAGTCCATACAACCGAATCTATTCGGGTTAGCATTCGTGACATCATTTCAGTCAATTCAAAGTTTTAGCAATTATTGGCAAGGGCCAACAACGTTATGTACATGCTAGTTTTGTCAAAATAATCGGCGTTTTTTCACATACAAAACAATAAAGAACAAATATCGAGTACTGAATAACATGTTTTATTGATAGGGCCTCTAAATAGGCGGAGTTTTGTACACTGGATGTAACTCCTGAAAAGAGGTAGCTACGCACAAACAAGTACACAAGTATGCACAGGAAGCATAAATACTAACACAAATATGTACACATGTCGGCAACGGGATGCAGACAAACACCATGAGCTGATCCTCCTATGACTCACCTGACTCTGGCGCTTTCCCGGTATTCAACTTTCCGAAGAGGTTGTATCTGATAAACGAATCCTCAAGTATTCTCCGACACCAATGTGCAATGTAGTATCAAATTCGGACCGCAATCATTTGCTTTTCAAATCCCTAACTTTTGCGTAAACCGCCCTTTACGGGTTTTCAATTCACCGGGATACCCTTTTTTGCCGAAGCCGCCCAGTGTAGGTTTTCGACTTTGCGGGTGTACATTTTTTCAATTTTATCCCTAACTTTTGCCCGAACCTTTTATTCTGTTTTTGGTTCACCAGGATACCCCATTTTTGCCTGGACTCTCCTTTTTTGTCCAGCGGGTCAATTTCAAGCAAAGTATTTTTTAACTGCGTCCGAATTCACAGGCGATGTAAAGTCCTCACCGTCCATGGTGGACAACAACAAAGCTCCTCCTGAAAAGACTTTTCTGACAACGTATGGCCCTTCGTAGTTGGGGGTCCACTTGCCCCTGTGATCTGCCTGTGGCGGGAGAATCCTCTTTAGCACAAGGTCGCCCGTCTGAAAGCTCCGAGGATGTACCTTTTTATCATACTCTTTCTTCATTCGGCCCTGGTACAAACGACCATATGCTAGAGAAGCTAACCTCTTCTCATCCATTAAACTCAGCTGGTTCAACCTGTCTCTCACCCATTCTGCCTCGTCCAGTTGGACATCTCGTAATACCTTCAGGGAAGGAATCTCAACTTCCAGTGGTAACACTGCTTCCATTCCATATACCAACGAGAACGGGGTTGCCCCGGTTGATGTGCGTACCGTCGTACGATAACCGTGCAAAGCAAAAGGTAGCATCTCATGCCAGTCCTTATAGGTCACCACCATCTTCTGAACAATCTTCTTTATGTTCTTATTGGCCGCCTCAACAGCGCCATTCATCTTGGGTCGATAAGGGGAGGAGTTGTGATGCTCGATCTTAAAACTCTGACACAGCTCCTTCATCATTCTGTTATTTAAGTTCGAACCGTTGTCGGTAATTATCCGCTCGGGGATTCCATATCTGGAAATGATATCTCGCTTGATAAACCTGGATACCACCTGCTTGGTCACATTTGCATAGGATGCCGCTTCCACCCATTTGGTAAAATAATCGATTGCTACCAAAATGAAACGGTGTCCGTTAGATGCCGTCGGCTCGATCTTTCCAATCATGTCGATTCCCCACATTGAGAATGGCCACGGTGACGACATCACGTTCAGAGGACTCGGAGGCGCATGGATCTTATCTGCATAGATCTGGCACTTATGACACTTCTTCGCAAACTTGAAACAATCGGTTTCCATAGTTAGCCAATAATAACCTGCCCGCAGCAGCTTCCTCGTCATGGCATGCTCACCGGCATGCGTACCAAATGTACCCTCGTGTATTTCCTCCATGAGCAACTTCGCCTCTTTCTCGTCTACACAACGTAGTAGCACCAAATCGTGATTTCTCTTGTATAGGACACCGTCTGGATTCAGATAGAAATTACCTGCCAATCTCCTGAGAGTCTTCTGATCGTGACTGGATGCCCCAGCCGGATATTCTTTGTTTTTCAGGAAATTATGGATGTCAAAATACCAGGGTTTATCATCAGATGCTTCGTCAATGGCAACTACGAAGGCGGGTCTATCAAGCCGGGAGATAACAATTCTGGGAGCCTCATTCCAGAAATTGACTTTATACATGGAAGACAATATGGCCAGAGCGTCAGCCATCTGATTCTCTGCTCGCGGTACATGATGCAATTCAACCTTGTCAAAGAAGGGCAACAATCTCCTCGCGTAATTCATGTACGATATCAAATTGGGCTGACGTGTCTCCCATTCTCCTTTTATTTGATTCACCACCAGAGCTGAGTCTCCATATACATCCAGATTTTTGATTCGCAAATCAATGGCTTCTTCAAGCCCCATCATACAAGTTTCGTATTCGGCTTCATTATTGGTAACTGGAAAGGTCAATCGAGCAGTGAATGGTATGTGCGACCCATGTGGAGTAGTGATGATTGCCCCTATTCCGCTACCGTAGGAGTTTACAGCTCCATCAAAGATCAACTGCCATTTTGAACCCAACTCTGGTCCTTCGTCCGACAACGGTTCTTCACAATCCTTCATCTTCAGGTACATGATATCCTCGTCAGGAAAATCAAACCTCATCGATTGGTAGTCCTCAATAGGTTGCTCTGCCAAATACTCAGATAATACACTCCCCTTTATAGCCTTCTGTGAGACATACTGGATGTCGTATTCAGTCAAAACCATCTGCCAACGGGCAATTCTCCCCGATAATGCCTGCTTTTCGAATACGTATTTGATAGGATCCATCTTCGAGATGAGCATGGTTGTATGGTTCAGCATGTATTGCCTCAAACGCTTGGCGGCCCAGGCTAGCGCGCAACAAGTTTTTTCGAGCATTGAGTATCGAGATTCATATTCAGTAAACTTCTTACTCAGGTAGTATATCACATGCTCTTTTCTTCCTGTCTCGTCGTGTTGACCGAGAACACAACCCATACTTCCCTCAAGAACCGTCAAATACATAATCAAGGGTCTCCCTGCCACTGGAGGTATCAAAATAGGAGGCTCCTGCAAATACTGTTTTATTTTATCGAACGCCTTTTGACAATTTTCATTCCATGTTACAGCCTGGTCTTTTTTCAACAGCTTGAATAACGGCTCACACGTGGCCGTTAGGTGAGATATGAACCGAGCGATGTAGTTCAACCTCCCTAAAAACCCGCGCACCTCTTTTTCTGTTTTAGGCGTCGGCATCTCTTGTATTGCTTTTATTTTTGCAGGATCGACCTCTATTCCTTTTTCGCTCACGATAAACCCCAGCAGTTTACCCGATCTCACCCCGAAGGTGCATTTATTAGGGTCCAGTCTCAACCTGAACTTCCTAAGCCTCTTGAATAGCTTCAGCAGATTTACCAAATGTTCTTCCTCCGTCTGGGATTTGGCAATCATATCATCTACATATACTTCAATATCTTTATGCATCATGTCATGAAAGAGAGTAGTCATCGCTCTTTGATATGTTGCCCCAGCATTTTTCAGTCCGAAGGGCATCACTTTGTAACAAAATGTTCCCCACGGTGTTATGAAAGTGGTCTTCTCCATGTCTTCGGGTGCCATCTTGATCTGATTATACCCCGAGAATCCGTCCATAAAAGAAAAGACAGAGAACTGAGCAGTATTGTCAACCAACACATCGATGTGAGGAAGTGGAAAATCGTCTTTTGGGCTCGCTTTGTTTAGATCACGGTAATCCACGCACATTCTGACTTTACCGTCCTTTTTCGGCACTGGTACAATATTAGCGACCCATGAGGGATACTTTGTAACAGCTAGGAAACCGACATCCCACTGCTTTTGGACCTCCTCCTTAATTTTCACTGCCATATCAGGCCTAGTTCTGCGGAGCTTCTGCTTAACCGGCGGGCATTCTTCTTTTAGTGGCAAACGGTGCACAACCATATCCGTGTTCATCCCAGGCATGTCTTCGTACGACCAAGCGAATACATCATTGTACTCTCTGAGCATCTCAACCAATCTTCGCTTGACGTCGCTCTGCAGCGCAGCCCCTATATAGATATTCCTTTCAATCCCTTCCGACCCGAGATTGATGATTTCAATAATTTCCTCATGAGGCAGAATGATTCGTTCCTCTTGTTTTACCAACCAAGACAACTCTTCTGGAACGTCGCCATCTTCAACAATCTCTTCTTCGGCCTGAAATACCGAGTGCTCAAAGTCGAAATGAGTCATAGGCGGTTCAATGATGTCATCTGAAAATATTATCCTGCAAAAGGAATGGTTAAATGCTTCAAAATGTGCATAAAGCGAGTAACCACGTTGCCATTTTATTGTAAAACAAAAACAGGAAAGACAGAGAGCACAATATTTGCATGCAACAAAAACGCCTTTTTATTTAATGATCTAAACATCATAATGTACATAAAAGAGTAACCCTAAGCAAAGTCACGATGTCCCGGGCAGGACACCGGGTTATTCAACAATTGAAAAACAAAGAAATTACTGTTTTGTAGTCACGGGAACAAATTCCTGAATTGACCAGTTGCATAGCGCTTGCCCCGGCACGCTTGGCCGGATCCAAGCATCCATGTCACAATCACTATCCCCCTCCTCTGAATCGGAGACAGCATTGGTGGCTTCAAAACGAACCCCACTGGACGTGATCGTCACTGGCCCTTTGAATTTTGGTGCCCCTGCAATGGGCGCTGATGATGACGGCTGATAACCCAGTCCGAACCTTTCCAGCTTCACATGTATGTTTAGTACACGACCCCAACCCTTTGTCTCTCCTGCTTGCACTAAAGCCTGCGCTTCTTTGTACGAGGATACGACCACTTCCGGCGCTTTACTGACGACTGGAGCTTTATCCTTGATTTTCAAACTTTCAAACCCCTGGCAGGGCGTCTCATGAATTTCACCATCAACCTCGATGTATTTGAATGAGGACAAGTGACTCACCAAGATATCCTCCTCTCCACAGACGGTAACGACACTGTCACCCATCATATACTTCAATTTCTGGTGCAAAGTAGAGGTAACTGCCCCAGCACCATGTATCCACGGGCGTCCTAGTAAGCAACTGTACGTGGGGTGAATGTCCATAATGTAAAACTCCGCTTCAAATACCTCTGGTCCCACTTGCAAGGGTAACGTTATCGATCCAAACACCGATCTTCGGGTGCCGTCAAATGCCCGAACCACCAAATCACTCGGTGTACAGATGATTCCCCGGATGTCTAGCTTCATCATGGCCTTTTTGGGAAGTACGTTCAAAGAAGATCCTGTATCTACCAATACGTGGGACATAACCGTGCCCCGACATTCAATAGAAACATGCAACGCCATGTTGTGTTCTCTCCCCCTTGGGGTCAAATCAAAATCAGTGAATCCCAAACTGTGACCGGCGTTCACATGGGCCAGTACCCCTTCCAACTGGTTAACAGACACATCCTGAGGTACGAATGAAGTATCCAAAATCTTCAACAATGCATTCCGATGTGCTTCGGAGCATAACAACAATGATAGTATGGATATCTTCGATGGTGTTCGTTGCAAGTGCTCGACAATCTTGTAGTCGCTTTTTCTAATTAGGCGCATAAACTCCTCTACGTCCTTCAGTGACGTTTCCTTCTCATTCCTCTGTACAGGTATACCCTCGTTCACTTTTTCTTTTCCTCGAGCCAAACGCTGAGCTTCTACCTCTAGTGACACAAAGATCCTTCCACTTCGAGTCATCCCACCAGTTCCAACAACGTTGTCAACAACTTCAGCTGGTTGCTTATTCAATTCTATCTTCTCGCCATTGCAGTAGGCTTCCAACCCGTAGGTCCAGGGTACGGCTTTAGTATTTTCATACGAGACAGGCCCCGCTTTTGTGATGGTGATCGTTGGCCGCCTGGCTGGCGCTGTTATAGTAATCGTCTTTCGTGGGATAGTCACCATCGCTACATCATTAGCCTCATCCATCATAACCTCTGCAGGTTTCTCAACGGCTGTGCTGTCAAACTGTAATCTACCCTCATCCATCAAAGCCTGAATACCTCTTTTCAACTCAATTCAGCCCCCATCTTGAGCCCAGCAATCCAGACAATACTCATCACAGCCCGGATGAACACCTTCTCTCAACAATCTGCTTTTAACCTCGCACAGTGGATTCTTGAGCTCATCGACACTCAATACCAAATTCAGCTCTTCCTCTGTCAACACAGCATTTGCCCCATGGTTGGGCATAGGTGAATTCAAGATATTTGGGCCAGCTTGCCCGAAGTTGATGGCTTTGCTATCTAGCAGATCTTGTACCACATGCTTGAAAGCATGACACGTCTCTATGTCGTGGCCAGGAGCTCCGAAGTGAAACTCGCATTTCTTATTCGTATCAAAGCCAAATGGAGGGGTACCCGTCATTGGCGCCATGGTCCTCTTTTCTACTAAATTCAAACCCAGCAATGTTTGAAGCAATTCCGCATATGTATAAGGAGGTAAATCAAAAACCCTCTTCGGCCTCGTGTTAGGAAATCTCCTTTGACCCTGGTTAGGTCTCTGCTGCTGCTGTTGTTGCTGTGGTTGTTGTTGTGGCGGTATCTGCTGTAACGGTACTGATTGCTGAGGGAATGGAATTGTGACACTTGCCACCTGTTGCGGATGGTTGTACTGATTACGTCCTCTACCTCGGCCTCGGCCTCGGCCTCCGAATACTGCACTCGTGTCACCCTGACAGCGACCACCATAACCTTTTCTGCTATTTCCCGATGAAGTGGGTTCCTCAGCGCGGAATATGCCCACTTTAATATTACTTTCGATTTTCTCACCCATCAAGACTAGGTCCGAGAAACTACCCAAGGAAGTATGGAACAACTTATCATAAAACACACCAGTAAATGTCCCTACGAACATATCATTCATCTCTTTGTCATCCAGCGGAGGATGAACTCGTGCGGCCATATCGCGCCATCTCTGCGCGTATTCCTTGAAGCTTTCATCTTTCTTTTGGGACAAACCCTGTAACTGGATCCGATTCGGGGCCAAGTCACTATTGTATTTATAATGCGCCACAAATGCGTCGGCCAACTGTTTCCAAGTCTTTATCTGGGTAGGCTCTAACCCCATGTACCATTCAAGAGAAGGACCAGACAAGCTGTCCTGAAAGAAATGCATCAGCATTCTTTCGTCATTCGAATAAGCCGACATTCTTCTATAGTACGACCGCACATGAACCTTGGGGCAAGTATCTCCCTTGTACTTGTCAAAAGTTGGAGCCTTAAATTTCAAAGGTACCCTCAGACCGGGTACCAGTCCCATCGTGGTCATGTCCAAACCAGAAGCACTTTGATTCACAACACCTTTCATCTGCTCCTCGAGCATCTTAATTCGCTGCGTGTTGTCTACAGGACCGTCAAAACCTCTACCAGAGAATGCATCTTCCTGCTGATCTTCGTTCCAGTTGACATTTTCATTGCCAAAGCCATCATACCCTTGATTGCGGCCAAATACATTCTGATTCATCATTGGTCCTTGACCTCTAATTCCGTATCCCTGATTGATACCAGCCGGTCCATACCCATTATTAACGAATCCAGTGCCGTTACCATTATTAGCCATTCCTCCATAACCTTGGTTAACCATACCAGCACCGTCGTATCTAAAGCCAAACCTGCCATCCTGACCACCATAGCCAAAGCCTTGCTCATTGTATCTGAAACCCGCGTTTCCGAAACCATTATCTCTGTTATTATTGACGCCCCCCAGATTGGCATCCTTGAGTCCAACATTATTAATAACAACTTCATTTCCAACTCCATTGTTACCATTTCCGGTGCCAGCCCCGTTGTTCGCATTCGCGCCCGACACATTTACCACAGGAGGGTTCACTACAGGCTGAGGAGTATGCACACTGCCTCCATGAATAGTCTCAACTTGTACAGAGTGGTGGTCCTCGTTACCACCTCCATTTGCCTTTGCCAATAGCGGCAACACCAGAGTCTACAGGTTTTCCTGCCCCTTCATAACCGTTTCCATAGTCTGCATGAACTGTGTGAGCCTCTCCCGCATCTCCTGCATCTCTTGCTGTACTTGATCCATAATTTTCTTACAGTTTGTGCGAGTGGGATACCGATGAGGATGTTGACTTGCAATTATGTAAACCTGTCGAGATGCAGAAGATGAGATACAGTTTCAATAATTAGCTGATAAATGCAATATGTATGCACATGTAATGTAATATGTGTCTGTGCGTTAGGGCGTATTATTTCCCCAACTCTAGTGCCATGTGCTCTGTGTCGTGTCGTGCCGTGACAGTGCGGTGATAATTGGCTGATAATCATTCACAGAAGACGGAACGACTTGTATATAGCTGATCGGGCAAAGTTATACATCAATGTAAGGTAGTACAATAGAAGGCATGACCTCAACCAACAGGCCTGGTGATGGTCAGCTCAAAACAACAATATACAAATCAAGTCAAGTAGGTTCGTAGCCCCTGTACTCCTTCAATAGCCTTTTGTTCTTTGGATGGTCCGGCTGAGCAAGCAATCCTTCAATCAGTACGTCACCCCGCCTGATCACACGCTTCAAATCCTCGATAGATTCTTCCCATTCACCGTCCCCAAAGCAATCATCAACCTTTCTCTTCTGGGAACGAGCTTCTTTCTTGCGTTTGGCTACCTCATTCAATGCGTCCTGAAGAGCCCATCTAGCCATAACTTCCTCTTCGTACTTGAGCTTGCTAGTCTTCAGCTGGTGTTCCAAGTCAGAAATCTGCTGCTTTAGTTTGTCCTCCCTTTCCTTGTTATTGGTCAGCGTGGCATTCCACGTTTTGCTGAAGGAAGAGATTTCTCGATAAGCTACGTCTAGTGCCGTTTTCTTTAATTCAAGCATATCATGTGAACTCTTGAAATCCTTTCCCAGACGCTCCCGTTTCTGTTTCTCCTCAACCAGCTTAACATTCAACGAAGCTACTGTTTCAGTCTGTTGTTGGAGAGAGTATGCAGCTTCATTCTTCTCTCTTCTGAGCTGAGCCAGTTCTTTCTCTAATTCTTCATTAGCCAACAGCAAGGCTTCCTTCTCTTTTACAACTTGCTCATATACTTCCCTGGTAACGGTGGTTGGTTCCTCTACTGGAACAGGAACATGGACTGGTACAGCTGGAAACGGCATTAGCAACTGTTTTGCTCTTTCTTGTACCCAGGCTTTGTACGGTGCGTAAGCTTGACTGTCGTTCTTTCCCAATAGTGGTTTCCCTCTCCTGTTGATGCGTATCCAAGCATGCTGAAGTTGGGCTAATAATTCTCTGTTCACATCACCATTGAAGTACAAAGATTCCTGTACTTCTTCCTCCCTAGGTGGATCCTTCAATGCATATCCAAATTGGCGAACAAACAGAGATGGATTATAATTGATGCATCCTTTCCTTCCTATCAAAGGCACGTTTGGATATCCAGAGCAACTAAAAATCACCTCAGACCCTAGCAAATCCCTATCAAACCAATCAATGTTTTCAGAAGAGAGTCTCATCAGGCGCTTCGGCCAGTCAGCTGTATCTGCAACCTCCACCAAAGGTTTTTTCTTAGGAAGGTGGCTCTCAAACCACATGCTCAGCAATGGCACACAAAAGTGAACACTCTTCCCTCTCCTCTTTTCATTCTTGTAATTCAACGAATGGTAGAAATCCCCGAGCAATATGGGTACAGGGTTGCCAGTGACAAACAAATGAAAGGCGTCAAAGTCCACAAAATCTGGGATGTTGGGAAACAATACTATCCCATAGATGCACAGAGCCAACACAGCATTAAAGACTATCCAGCATCCACTCTTGGCGTATTCCTGGGCTTTACCAATCAGGAACTGGAGGGAGAAGCCTGGAACCCCGCACGAAGAAGTCACCAATAGCTCAGAAGCGTCCAAGTGTAAAGCCTTTGCTAAGTCTTCCAACCTAGGCTTAGCGTCAAAGTGAATGAAAGGAACCTTATTCTGCACGGGCAGCTCAACAAACTCTGCGTACTCTTCCAAGGTGGGCCCCAAAATAAAGTCCTTGAAAGTGAAGCATCTCAAGGCAGGGTCATAAAATTGCATCAATGTATACAGCCCATCCAGCTCAACCTCAGTTGGTGTACGAACCAACCTCAACAGTCTTCCGTAACTCATCCTGAAGCTTCTCTGGACATCCTCCTCAGCAAGGGAAATCAAACCAATCAGGGGAATAACATCAGGGGTTGGTAATTTGTATGCAACTGTCCTTCTCAAGCTAGCCATGATCAATAATCAGAAATCCGGACGCTAGAATCAGGGAAAATGCAAATGCACCTGCAGCACAGACACACGTTAATGAAATGCACATGATAATGGTTATGCAACAATGCAATGCAAATAGATGCAACAAGGGAACCAGGTGCCATGGCTAAGAAGCCCAAACCACATCATAAGTCTCAAACAGACCATCCAGAAATCCTCAACTCTGGTCTTAGACAGACCCAATACGAAGCTCCAATCCCGGTCTCTGATAGACCCCTCAACTGTCCATAAATATCCTGAATCTCAAATCAAGAAACAAACCGGTATCTGGAGGTCTAGTTACCTGCATAGTCCCAAAACCCTCTCACAGGTAGGTGTCCTAATAACTGACAATGGTATGGCATCCTATGCGGTCGTCGGCGTTACAGACTTTCAGGGTTGACGATACGATTCCCAGAAGGAGTGGCATCATCAAATCCTGAAGAGGCCTCACTTAGCCAACTTCCAATTGATCGGTTCCCAGAGTCGACAATTCAACTAACCAGCAACCCACGCCACCCAAAGGGTGGGACAGGAGGCCAACCAGAGGAACCTCGTCTGAGTGTGAATTTTGCGGGACACCAAGACCTGCAAAGCAAGTGGGCGCGCGCTACTTTCCACTATAATTCTAAGTACACTCAAGCCCAGGTCCGGCTTATCTCTCAATAATAGAACACCCGTCACAACCCCCAATAACAACAATAATCAATAATATAGTGCTGAAGGTAAATGACATAAATGTAAATCCATACAAATTCCTCGAAGGGAAAACAAACGTTAGGATTGACTCGCTTAAGGGACGTTGGATCCCAAATGCATAAGGAACTATCGCAGTCCTTAGCAACCAGAGACTCTGGGTTCGATCCCCAGCAGAGTCGCCAGCTGTTGCTACTGCGAAAATCGGCGCCGGCTGAACAGAAGAGTCGCCACCGTGCGTTATTTATCCCAACGGAGGGAAAGGAAACGCTCGAAGTAAACCTACCGCAAAGACGGGAAAGGAATGGTCATCGCAACCAAATCCTGGATTCGAGAGTCGGTTACGCAAGGGGAAGGTATTAGCACCCCTCACGTCCGTCGTACTCGACGGGATCCACGCTTGTTTTCTAGTACGGATTGTTATTCTATCTATTCTACAGGTCTGGGGTTAAAAGAAAATAAAATGACTCGGCAAAGTATCGCACTTTATGCCTACGTATTCCCGTCTGGAACGAGAAATCAGAGTCAACGTAGTTCGCCTACCTACGGGAAAGGAGGGGAAGGTTGCTCGCTAGGATATCGCATCCTATGCCTACGTACTTTCATACAGCATGAAAGATCAGAGCAAACGTAGTTCGGGCTACGTACGACACAAGTCTGTCTTGATTGTTTTTATCCTTCTGAAAAAGGTTTTCTCCTGATTATGGGTCCAAGCGGACAAAAATGACGTTTTTGATTGGTTTACAGTCTTTTACGCAAGAACTATCTTTTATGGTGTTTGAAATGTTTATTGTGTTTTTCTGATTGTTTTGAGAAAGAAGAGAAACAACAACTTTAACCTATGGTTTAAAAAAGGGAATCAAAATCTAACCTAATGTTGTCATGCATGGGTAAGAACCTAATGTCTGTCATATTTCTCTCTTGCGCAGAGAGAAACAAAGATCCTAAGGGGATAAACGGAAAAACAACAGCATATATACAGTAAAACAGTAAAATGCATGAATGCAGCAGTACAAGCTAGGCAAGGGAGTCCTGCTCTTCCTCGAACCTAGAAAATAATGAGCAAGGTGAAACAGCTTCACCTCAATCTCAAGGGGAAGAATTAACAAACAATACAGTCAAGAAACTCAAACAATACATCAACAGCTCTAAACAGCACCAACAACTCTAAACAACAAAACCTGACAACACAAGCTCCATCATCTTCTATCTTCAAGTCATCTACAAGCTTCAAGCAACAGGGCTTCAAACAGCAGCAGTCACATGCACAGCTTCAACAGCACAATCTTCAAACAATGACTTCCATCTTTAATCTTTCATGGCTTTTCTTCAAATCAAACTCTCCAGGATGAGGAACAATTAATAGGATGAACTGAGATGTTAAACAGTTAGTTGACCACCAAAGGTGGCAAACAGACTGTTAACAAAATGTAGAATGTTTCTCTCAAGAGTTCTATCTCTTAGATACTTTCACCAAGCCTTCCAAAGGAAGGGGGTGAGTATCCTAGAGAGACTCTGAATCATAGAGAGGGATGAATGCAAACAAAGCCATCCATGTTTAAGAATCAAATTTCTACTCTAAGCTCTACCTAGCTCCTAGTTCCTATGATCTTCAACAGCTACAAGCAAGCTACAATCTTCATCAACTCTTGAACTTGTTCTTTAATCCTTGACTTGGTCTTTGTCTTCAATGCTTCACCATCCATGGTCTTCAATCCAAGCCCAAACCCCAAGCAAGCCCAACAAGCCCAAATAACAAGCAATAACCCCAAAACGGGCACACCATACAATCAAACAATTACAAAAATATACTAAATATTAATATAATAGGGGAAATTCTAATACTTATTCTAAGGGATCTACTACACTTTCCCATAATACCCCTATAGTCCCATCTTCTAATTCAACCTAAAAAGCCCAAAAAGAAATTGTTTTGTTGCACCTATGTTATGTTCAAAACCCTAATTATTCTAAGTTTTTTATTACACCATATCTATTTCAACATTTTTTTACTACCATTTTTATTCTAAAGTTTTATCACATTATCCTAAGGGAAACCCTAAAGTATATTAATATCTATATTATCAAGATCGAAGATCAAACCCTATATCAATTTCTAAGGGGTCTAAACAATTCCTAACATGCAAGGGGTCAAGGTTAGCCATCAATTGGGAAGGTCCTAATCAACAACCCTAAAACAGAACCAAATTACCTCTAGAAAATCTACAAAAACTCCTAAGGGAACATGCGAGTGTTAGCTACAATCTACCAAAATATCTAAGCAAGAATCATCACCAATTGAGAGAACAAACTTCTACAAAACAGCGGTATCAAATATGCAAAGCAAACATCATGCAAAATACTCATCAGAATGTAAAATGCAAAAGAAATGGGAAAACAATCCACAAAAATCTAAGAAAAATTATACAATATCCTGAAGATGTTAGCAACCTATGTTAAAAAAATTAAAACCAAACTCTAAAGTTAAGGTCACTTTCTAAAGGAAAACCTATAAAGTGTCCAGAGAACATTCAGATGGGGATAGCTCTAAAAAGCGGATTCAAAACTAAACTTAGAGTCGTCTAGAAATTCCAATAAAATTTATGGGGAACCCTATGCATATCATCTAAAACATATCCAAAAATAAGCTCAAAATCATGAAGCATTAAAGAGAACAAAATTAAACAAAACAAATGAACAGTTATGTACACCAATGGATATTAGCACGAAAGAAAAATCATAACTAAATCAAAAAAAAAATCTAAAAAATGCAAACTCAGCGCGTAAAATTTCTTAAGATAATCAAAATCTGTAGAAAAAAATTTCATAATTTCTTGAACATTTTTACTATTTTTAACGTAATAAAAGCAAACAGGTCTCAAAACAGAAAAATAAAAAGAAAAAGGGAATGAAGAAAATCTCCAAATTAACAATCCTAAAATCATCCATAGGTGTTCATGATCCTAACCGCATGAGAATTTCTAATTATCTCATCCTAAATCCATGGGAAAGTGAAGGTTTACATACCTTGATCGGAGCTTCGAAACGGAGTATCTTCGGCTCTTTTCGTACTTCCGAAAACTTCACATTCGTTCAACAATATGCAAGGAAAGTGCTACAATCTTCGAATCGAACCGAAATCGCGTTGAATGAAGAATCACCACTTGATTTGCTCTCTTGAAAATTGATATGCTCTCTTCCAATCCAACTCCAATCAATCACCAACCTTGCTTCAAATGAGTTTCTAAACATTTATAGAGATGATTGGAATATTCTAGAAATGAAGCCCAAGCCCAAAAATAATAAAATCCATTTCTCTTGGAACTTTCTAGATTATTCATGTATCTTCCCTTGGAAATTTTTAGATTGTTCATGTATCTTCCCTTGGAAGTTTCCAACCAAAATAGCCTTCCAAATGCGTTGTTAAGTGGTTTGGATTAGTGACTTACATTTCAAGTAACCACTTTTACAAAGCAAGTCATGAAATTATTGCTCAATTCAAAAATGTGCCAATGCCATTGTCTTTAAAATGCATTTTACAATCAAATTGGTATGTCATATGGCTTGTTTGTGACCTCTAACCCAAAATTTGATTTTTTTCCACCACTTTATTTGACTTATTCCCCTTTTTTAGGCCATTTTTATCACTTTTTGATACAAGCCTTTTTAACATCTCATGACCTCCCTACTAGCCTTAAAACATCATTCTAAGCAAGTTTGATATTGAAGATTTTTCCATTTGAAGCTTGGAAGTAGGAGATACGGCCTTATGCTTGAAATGACTTATAACCTCCAAATGCCCAAAATGCCCTTGGCTTGTCAAGATCATAAGTAGAGCTCCACAAATTAGATTGAGGCATACCATACCTTTCTAGAAAGCTAATATCATGGGGAACAACCTTCATGTTGGCCAAAAATCCATTTGATACTTGCATTTTGAATTACTTTGCTTGGAAGTTTGACCTAAACCAGGGGATTTTACTCAGAAACCCTAATTTAGAAACTTCTCTTCTTCTTGATTTCTTTTGATTTCTCCTTGGCACAACACCACATCCATATACACATATCAAATGATGGATCCCCCATTCTTCAAACAGGCCTTGATGTCCCTTCAATCAAGTATTTGACCTAGGGTTGACCTAGGGTTGACCTAGATGAAACCCTAATTGACTGTCTTCAACTGTAGTTCTTGTAATCACATCAATGACTTGTATCACTCTAAAAATGAACCTCTAGGTCTTCCATGATGTCTATATACATTCCATGCCCTCAATTCATATCCCACAATCTCTTTGATAGTCTTCAAACCCCCTCAAGATAGGAGAAAAACCCACGGATTGGTCCACTAACTTCTCAAGCTTCAATTCCTTTCTGATGACTTGCATAGGCTTAAATTTTGAATAGGAACCTCTTGATAGGCTCATAGAGATAAGAATGGCACTCGGTCCTTTGTTGGAGGGCTTGCCCATGCTATGCTATGTAGATGAATGACTTATGTACATGACCTAATATGACCTAATATGCAAATGCTAAAGCTATGAAACATAAAATCAGGTGAAATAAGTTGGTCAAATTTTGGGGTGCAACAACTAGTACTTATTACTCGCACAACCTCATTGTCATACTCATTAATTCATCATATTATACTCACGGTAATTCTCATACTATCGCCTATTAATCACATAAAATTCATAGTCCTACTCATGTTAATTCATCATATTATCACAGTTACCCTCATGGTAATTCATCAGGAAAATCGCAAAATCAAAATGTCAAGACATCACTGAACCAAAACATGATTCATTAATAGGACATATACACAATTAACTTCTCAAACATAATTAGATATAAAAATATTAGGAAACCAATTCCCTTATCTATACTATGTTATAGCCCTGTTCATTAACTTTCCAACGCTTCGAACGGGGGTCAAAACGGACTTACAGATCAAAAGTTACGTCCAAAACGATTTCGACCGAAAACATGAACAGTCGTGACGGACAGCAAAACACTATTACGCTCCGGAACCTAAATCAACCCAAAAGTCCACATGACTCACTTCCCCAATGCCTCCAAAACATCCCTAAATCATCTCTAAGGTCTTACGGCAATAAAGACACAAAATCTATGGTTTATTAGGCTAATCTGGCAACATTTGCACTACCTAAAACACTATTTTCCTGCAATTGCTTTGAGTGCATCAGAGTTACTCACATTGAATATTCCTATTCTTTCAGGGTCAAACATATCACAATCCAAGGTTTTGGCCACGAAGGCCTAAGGTTTCCCTTCTCATATCAATATTCAGTGTTACATACCATTACCCCTAATCTCAAAGCCTTATCATCAAATTCCCTATTTTCCCATAACCAACCCAAAATACCTTAAATCACAAACCAACCATAAACGCATCTAAAGGAATACATAGAAAATCATGAACAACGATACTCCCCATACCTTAGCCGATTCAAAGCTTTCACGATTAACTCCGGCAATCTTCCGAAGCTTTTGCCTCCACTGATCCCTCCTCAGAGCTCTGGCCTCCATTATTTTCACGGTTAACAAAATGAATCCTCAACCTTCAGAATTCTATTTTGTCAAACTTAGACTTGTGCCACACAATTGGGTTTTTCCCATAACACCCTTACTAACTATTCATAATGCCCAATTTACCCTTATTTCACTTATATTCACTTTAATCAATAATAATACTAATATTCTCATATAGTATACTATTAATTAAATAAATAGTCCAAAAATGCACATTTTCTCAATAATCCACAAAACCATCGAAAACCACCCAAAATACGAATATTCTCAATTAAATAATTAATTAAAATATTTCTCTTAAATTTGGGGTGTTACACTCGACACTCGGAGAGGAAAAAGACTACACTCAATCCTCTCTCTTTAATTCAATGCAAAGAGAAATTTATTTCTCTATCGAAGAAATTTTGAGAACCTGTCAAAGAGATGAAAAACTGAGACATATATACACAGGATACAGATAAACGACAGTCCACCAATTAGGATTTTATGGTTTGATATTTATTAAGTGTTTTAAAAGAATGTACAAGTTAGTTGAGTATTTACAGGATAATAATAATATATAGAATATATAATATGTACAAGAATATAAATGACTGAAAAATAAAGGAGTTAATATTTGACAGAAAATAAAAGTTAGTCGTCAATTGGTTAGTGGATTGAATCGGGGCACGAAAGAATGGGATCTCGTCTTAACCGCAAACATAATATCGATTAATCGAAGGTAACCTATCGCGATCCCAAAGTAAGGAAGATGACCCAAATGGTCATCTTCCGTAGATTTGAAATCGGGAAGGTTATCAACTTCGATATCTGACGCTTGCGGATACAAGACTTCATCGATCCACAAGTCAAAATAAAATCGAAAGTGAAGAAATGAGGAGAGAAAGAGGTCTCGGATCCAACATTATCCATCAACAATTTGATTAATAACGGTTTACGGAGGTTTCGTTATCGACCAAAACGGATAGAAGTGAAATAAAGTCGAAAATGAGAAAGAGGAGAAAAAGTCGGTCTCTGACCCTTCATTTCTCATCAATAATTTGACGGAGAATTGAAGAAAATGTCGTCATCGACCCAAAACGGTGAAATGAAATAAAGAGCCCAATGACAAATGGGAAATGGAAATGAACTCTAAAAAAATAAAGTAATCCCAAAACTCTAATATAAAATAATTCTAAAGTTCTAGAAAAATATAATAGAGAAAATCTAAAAGAAATTAAATATAAAAAAAATAGAACTTAGAAAATAATATATATAATATATACATAATAATTAATAGTAATAATATATATTTACATATAAAATAACATACTGTTTTTTTTAAAAATAAAATAAAATAATATATATAATAATAATTACTAATGATAATATACAATAACCAATAATATGGCCCAACAACAATCAATTAGCAGCAAAATAAAACGAAAAAACCCTTAAACGATAATCTTCTCTTCACTTTCTGCTTCGTTGCAAAACCAACTTCCCAGACTCACTCTCCTTTCACCTCAACCTTACTCCATCCAAATCTCAAACATCTCCGTTTTTCTGCTCCGGCTGTTGTTTGGATCCATGGGTTATTGATTATTGATGCAGGTTCTGGGTACGATTTGAAGGAAGTAGTAATGGAAGTGGGTTTCAATGATTCGAAGAAAATGGAAATGGGTTTTTTGGAGTTTACTCGAAGATGGAAAATAGGTGAGGTGGGGTTGAGGGTGGTTCGACATCTTGGATGGTTTTGTGGTGAGTGTTTCGTTTTGGGGAAGGATGACGGTTTGGTGAAGGCGGCGCATTCTGGGTTTATGTGGGTTTTCATTCGAACGAGTTTGGGCAGTGGAGTTTAGGTGGAAATCTGGGTTTGCTCTGGGTTCGTTTTGGATTGTCACGGTGGTTTGAGTTGTTAGAAGTTGTTGAGGATTAATGGAGGCTTATTGTTGATGAAATGCGATTCCGAAAAAGAAATGGGTTTTTATTTTGATTTTATGGTCAAGCTTCTGGTTTGGGTTGAAGAAGGGGTCCGCGGCGGCGCCGTGTTTGGAGAGAGTGAGAGTTTTGAAGGAGAGACTGGTTTGTGGTTTTAGATCGAAAACATGAGTTCCAAGATTGAAGAAAATGGTGGTTTCTGGGTAGCTTGTCGGTGGCGTGATTTGAGGGGGTTGTTAGTGTGTACTGGGTTTGAAGGTGAGATTTCTGTGTTGAGGATGGAGGATATGAAGGTGTTGGGAGAAGAAGATGGTAGCGAGAGCTAGGAGGTGATGAATAATGGTTATATACCACTGGGACCTTAATTACATGCTTGGGGTGGGATTTGAACCCCAGTCCTTCGGGTCCAGAACAGTAACACTCAAACAAGTCCATCTGCTGGGGTGGGTATACATCCGATAACAAAATTACCCCAATAAATATATATTACATACGTATTAAAGAAAATCAAATTTAATTAAAAAAAACCATTTTTTAAACTAACTCAAATATAATAATTAATTCTATTAATTTTAATAAAATGCTAACAAAATAAAATTCTGTAAATAAACTTTAAACCATTCTATCCATTTATTTTTAAATAATATTTTAAAAAAACTATTTAAAGTAATTCTAAATTAAATCTAATAACAAATAATTTCTAATAAAACTAAACTCCAAATCTATTAAAAATAAAATTCTACCTCTATACTATTTCTAAAAACTTTGATCCTAAAAAAAACAACTATTTTCTATTAAAAACCAATGAAATTCTAGTTAATTCTATTAAAAAAACCTAAAATATTTCTTAAGAAACAAATAAAGTTCTATTTAAAAAACCACCTAAATTCTATTTTCTATTCTAAAAGCTATATTAAAAAAAGAAATAATTCTCAATAAAAATCTATTCTAAGATCAAAATATGGATACTTAAAAAAAAGAAAAAAAGAGAAAATAAAACAGGAATTAAAAATTACAAAAATACCCTTTTTGCCACGTGTCAACTTCTTATTGGGCAAAATAGTCGAGATTTGAAAAACGCCTAATCGGAGGTGGACACGTGTCTAAACGACATGAAATTAAGATGAAAAGTGCAAAATAAAATGCGAAAATATTTATAAAAAAAGGCGGGCAAATTTAGGGTATAACATGCACCGTCAACGACTTTCCTGTATATGATAATTTGGTTATATATATAGTGTTAAAGGACATAAAGCGTGTCTTATATGTGAATCTAATACCTGTTTTCACCAGGTTAGTGTCAATAGACATAAAGTGTGTCTTACATGTGAATCTGATAATTTTGCTGGATATAATGTCAATGGATCAGGATGTAGTACTTCAAGCACATTTCTATATTTTTAATAATCTTAATGTAGTTCAACCTTGCAATGGTGCTCACAAAAAACTTATAAATAAAAAATAACTTCGAATGAATAAAAATTTGTTGTTGACCCGACATAACAAGAAATTCATAAGTTAGTTTAATATGAGGATTTTTAATGATGATTATGCATCCGAGATAATTAAATGGTTATCGTACATGCCAAAATTTATTGTGATAACTTGACGACATACAACATTTATAATTATTCCTTTTATACAAAAGTAAAAGATGATCATAGTACAATGCAAAATAGTGAAGTTATGGTTGAGGCTGAATCCATGTATTTCTCTAGTTCAAAAGATAAAAATCCAATTTTGGTAACCATTGCATTCTATGGTTTCATTGTGGAGATTTTTGAGATTGATTATGTTACTTTCAAAGTGTCTTTATTTAAACGCAAGCAGGTTCCCAATAATAATGGTGTACAAATTGATGAGTTAGGATTCACATGGGTTGACCTTGACAAGGCAACTTATAATGTCGAACCATTCATCATAGCTACTCAAGCAAAACAAGTTTTTTTATGTGACAGACCCTTTGGACTTTTTGAGGAGATGGTCTATTATTCTCAAAGGAAAACACATTCCTCCTAGTGATGATGAAAGTTTTGATATTCCTTTCACCCCTTCTTATGCAACATAAGTGCCTAATTCATATGAAGAAGTTGATAAAGATGATGTACATGCTATTTGTGACGATCATCAAGAAGGCGTAAGGGAAAATTAAAAAGTAAGTATTTTATATTCCTCATTCATAATTTATTGTATGTTATTTTCTAACAACTATTGTAATTTGAAATTATAGGTGCTTAAAGTCAAGACACCAAGACAACAAGATAGTGTTATTTATTGTAATGATGTGTATATTATAGGTTATTTCGTGCCATTTTGGTTTTGATATAATATACAATTTTTGGTTCCTAATGGAATTGTGTCATTGATGTAATACAATTTTTTGATAACATGCTATCTAGAATAATATAAGGCAAGAATGACGTTGATGGGATTCAAACCTAGGACCTATAAATTATTTCACAATGGTTGATTGAATAAATCTTTGTTATAAGTAGTTACCTAACTTATAACCACAGTCTGTCACCAGTTGTGGAAACCATCATACATGCAACCACACGCTACCCAACAACGGACGTGCAGATGTTATTACATGTGTTTCATAACCATCATTATATGTGTTTTCCATAGAAGAGACTTTCTTTGGTGGATCCTGTTTACTATTCCACTATTTATGTTTTTCCTAAAGTAAGTGGTCTTGACGATACTTTTACATAAGTTGGTCCATCTTCGAATTGGAGAGTTTTTGAGGACGAACGAATATGCGACAAGCATGACACTTGCGTCATTCCTTTTTATGTATATACTTTTTCCACCATGGGACTTTGTCTCCCCTTCATTGTCTTTGAGATATATGTTCTGAAACATTTGACCATGGCTATTCGCAACTTCATCCTACATGTCAGACATACATGAAAGTCTATCAGTATTGATGTGAACATTTAAATGGAGAACCTTATTTTGTCCTTTTCTTTTGTTTGTTCAGAGGTCGTTGTGGTCGAACATCCTAGATTAGAGGTAGAGAATTACTCAACTTTAAGTCGACTATCCACAACTTTGGACCACTTCTGAAACTTCAGTATTTCGAGGACCAGTTCTCTCTGCTAACCCTCGTTATCCCTAAATCTCATGTTGGAGTTTGCAACATCGACGACAGAGTGAAAGGGATATGTGTTGACTTATTCTCCAAGTATTAGATTAAAGGTCACTTTCTGCTGAGGAACCATCTTTACGTATATAATAAAAAGGATCTCCCCCATGAAGCTCGGTACCATAAAGATCAGTTAATGAAGGTTATTAACAATCTGAGATATATATGGGGATTTACCCCGGTAGAGGGGGTTGATGTCAAAACAAATTCTGGCTTGATGCCTTATGTCATCTCTATTCTTATATAGATAGTACAACATTAATAATTATAAATAATTACATGATTATCACTGCTAATTACAAATATTTTGATTTGAATTTGGTACTTGCTAAAAGTAATATGATTACATTTTTATGTTGGTTGGAGGTGCAATATAATGAAAGAGTAAAAAACAAACTCTTGTTGTCTTTTATATTATACAGGTAGAGTTTGTTGTTTGTTATACTGCTGTCACTTATGATGTTTGGTTGAGAAATTTAGTGACTGGACTTCATATTGTTGATTCCATTGCTAAGTCACTAAAGCTTTACTGTGATAACAATGCAGTTGTGTTCTACTCCAAGAATAATAAAACTTCTAGTGGTTCTAAGCATTTGGAATTGAAGCATTTGACAATTAGAGATCTTGTAAAGAAAAATGACATTGTTGTTGAGTACATTGATACCGATTTCATGCTAGCTGATCCCCTAACTAAGGGACTTAGGTCCATTGTGTTCAAAAACCATGTTGTGAGCATGGACATTGTGAGTTCTTTTGATGTGCTTAGTTAGTGTGAGCTTGCTCTTTATGCCATTTTCTTATCATGTTGTATTTTATTTTGGACACTTTAAGTGTTGGATTGTCAAATACTTTCTAATTTAAGCAATTGATATTACAATGAATATTGTTATTATTATTTGTCATTGCTTATTTATGTCAATTGTTAAAATTAGGACTCAGTGTCATAGG
This sequence comes from Lathyrus sativus, assembly GCA_963859935.3. Taxonomy (NCBI): domain Eukaryota; kingdom Viridiplantae; phylum Streptophyta; class Magnoliopsida; order Fabales; family Fabaceae; genus Lathyrus; species Lathyrus sativus. Next base: position 538,576,649 of record OZ012741.1, read on the forward strand.
AATCACCGTTCCTATGGTCGACACTAGTTTGAAATTTGAGGCATGGTTATAATTTTGAGCTCGACATCTTCGAGATCACTAACTGGTGATTGATGTCATATTGGAGTTGAGGTATGATTTTAAGATCGGTGTTGTCTGGACCATTATGCCGGTGGTCGACGCCATATTGGAGTTGAGGCATTATGATTTGTAAAACCATGTAATTTTTTTGGATTTAATGCATTTGAGAGAAATTGTTAAGGACTGAAAAAGAAAATAGAAGTTGATTGTTAGATCACATTAGCATGCTATTTTCTCCTCACACTCCACATTGATGACTAGTTGACGGAGTCTGTAGTATTTGTAACCACTAAAGGTTTTATGTCAATGAAGGATATAATAATCGTCGTGATTCAATACTGCTTGACTTTTGTTGGATGGAGTTATATATAGACATTGCACCTAGAATCATGCATTTCTTTAAAATACAACCACATTTTAAGGAATTAGTCATTAACTCGAGAGACGTTTTCAAAATGTATTTTAAAATGAAAATCGCACAACTGATTTTGCCAAAGTAGGAGACAATTGTTGTTTAGTTTGTGAAAAACAGATTAATTATAACTCTGATGGGGGTGCATATATAAGTCTTTTTATTGGTTAAATATCTATTTTAATTAAAAGTTGAGTATCTGAAACCTAATTGATATGAGAAAAAGTGTAGACTTTAACTCTGAATCCAATGGATTGAGACTAATATATATATATATATATATATATATATATATATATATATATATATATATATATATATATATATATATATATATATATATATATATATATATATATATATATATATATATATATATATATATATATATATATATATATATATATATATATATATATATATATATATATATATATATATATATATATATATATATATATATATATATATATTATGAATTAGTTTCCTCTATAATCACAAGAATCAGAAACATAATTGACGGTTCCACAATTTATTTCATTGAAAATTGTGAATGAAAGTGTGAAATATTAAAGAAGATGTCGCCGTTCATCTTTTTAAAATTCTAAATCATGACTTTAACTTGTAATTATTAATATTTTAATTTCATATAATTGATACGTGAATTTTCCGCTTACATGAAATGCCATAGTTATAGTTGATTTGTGTTGGTGTGCATAAATTAAATCATTGTGTTGTTTTTCATTTATTAAATCCTCATTCAAATTTATTAAAGCCACATTCATATCAACCAAATCAGTTGCCGACTGTGTGGCATCAACAAACTATGGATCTTAAGATTCTTGTTCATTCTTATGAGTAGCCCAAAATTGTGCTTGATGAGCTGCAAGTAGAGCTGTGAAATGAAGGGGTTGGGGTCTAAATTTTAAGACCTTAAAAATATAAAATTTTAAAAATAAATGAACTCTAAAATAAATAGATTTCCTAAATTAAAAGTTCATAAATTAAAAAAAGGCCTCAAGGTCTCAACATTATAAAAAAAGTTGATTCTTTTAAAAAAAATCAATTTTTTATTTTTAAAAAAATGACTTCTTTTTTTCAGAAATTTTTTCTTTAAAAATAGTCACTTTTTTAATTTAAAAAAAAATCATTTTTTTTTTCATTTTAAAAAAAATCAACTATTTTTAACTTTCAAAAAAAATTAAATTTTATATTTTTAAGAAAACCGACTACTTTATTTGAGGATTTTTGTTTTTGAAAAAATTGATTTTTAGCTTTCGAAAAAAAATCAATTATTTTTAGCTTTTGAAAAATCGATAACTTTTTATTTTCTGAAAAATTGATTTTTTTTTCTAAAAAAAATTAACTTTTTTTCAATTTACAAAAAAAACGGTTTTTTTTTTTTGAAAACAAATCGACTATTTTTGAAAAAAAAAATTTTTTCCAAAAAAACACTTGACTTTTTTTTTTATGAAAAAAATTAGATTTTTTAAAAGTATTTTTTAGAAAAAAATAATTTTTAAAAATATTTATTTTTTAAATAATAATAATTTAAAAAACTAAAATATTTTATTTCAAATTAATTAGATTTTGAGCCTTTTAATCAGACCCATAAAAAGGAAAAATACGAGGGAGCTTAAAAATAATGGATGAGAAAAATATTTATGTAATAAAAGGCCTAAAAATAAAGATCACCGCCTAATATAACTTTGTTATATAGGATTTTTTTTTAACCTCTAGCTGCAAAAATGTCATTAGCCAGCTCAACATAGTTCAAAACAGCATATAGCTGCTCAGCTTCTTCAGTGGCTTTCTCTAAATCAATCAACACAGGTTCTGCCACAGGAACTTGCCTTGCGGAAGAGTCAACAACTATGACTTTAGCAACCTCAGGCACGATGTCCTTTCCTTTTCTGTCTCTAGAAACAATGTAATCTTGTTTTCTTCTTTGAATGTTATTTTTTTCCACGTGTCTTCTTCTCATTTTCAGCATTAGCCCTGTTACAAAGGATAATGGATTGTCCAATGCATTTACAAAAGTTACAGTAGTCTGGTTTATTCCCATAATCAATGTCCACAAAAAAAGAAAAATCAGTTCTCTCTACCAACACTATAAATTGGGTCGTTTTTCAAATCCATATTCATTAGTACTCTCATAAAATGGTCAAATTATTTATCACATAGATTTATTCGTGAATTGGTGGATGCAAATGGGTGTTCCTAAACTACTACCTATAACAAAAAGAATCTTTGAGCGCCAATATTTTTGAGATAAACTAAATATATGCAACTAAATCCATGTCGAAGCATTTGGGTTAAAACCATTGGTCCAAGCAAAGAAATTTAGGACGTCAGGGTTTAAATTCCAAGACCCTATAGCCTGGCACTTTGTGAATCTTCCATTGATGAGAAGGAAAACTTGTAATAACCATTGTCGAGCGAGATAATATCCCATTTGGCTAAAGAATTTCACATCGGAGCTAGTTGGCTTCCAAGGCCCTACCTTGATCGGCACCGAATGCAGAATGCAACTATGGAGGTTGTATTTGCATGCCTCAATTTCAACTTTGTACTCACCTCCTAGTATAGAGATCGCAATTCTATCACCCTTAACTACATGTTGTGTCGCATATGTTGTTGATAGTATCGCCTTCTAATAGTCTGAGAAACATTTCTCTTTTCCAAAAATTTTTACTCAAGAGAGTAATACTACTACTTACTGAAATCATAAATGGCAGTAATAAAGGTTGATTTTAATTTTTAGATTATGAGATTTTAATACATTGGGCAAAATATTTGACCGTAATACTAATTCTAAAAATCAATTATAATTCTATTAAAAAATATATATATTTTCAGAATTTTAGCTCCTCCGGTATGTATGTGTCTCAATGGAGAAAACACAGCTGCATGTTCATCTTAAAGCTACCATACGTAGCTTCTCTATAACCACAGCCAAATGAACTACACCAGAAAATTGAAAAGGAAGGTCTTCAATTAAAATAAAATTATTCTCTGTAACATCTTTTGAAGTTACAATTATTTTTGTGCACGAGACCTTTGCTCTGTGAATTATTGTAGGAACATATCACCATTAAAATGATGTGGTTTACAATGAAAATTTAGAACTGAAACCACTTATTACATTTAATTTACAGGATATAAAGACAATTGTCATTTATACTTTGAAATGTATATCACCTATATGTACGTAAAACCAAAAAGGAGACCAACCTGTGGGATGAAAACAGAGAGCAAATAATTACATTTAGAAAAAGGTTCAAAATTCAGAGTGCAAATCAAATGATCAAAGTCCACTCTTTCAAAAGGTCAAGCTTCCGGAATCGGCGCCAGTTCCTAAAAAAGTATTTTAAGGAGTATAAGCATAACATAACCAACCACATCAGCGACACTAAGATCCTAAAACGCTTATGTACAGGCTATTTCTAGAACAGAAGGTCAAATAGAGTCAAATTGTTTTCATATAAACTAAAAACTATTTTCATAAACTAGTATGAAGAAGTTATGAAAATAATCTAAAATCAGCTTATGAACATGTTAAAAACAGTTTTCATAAACCAACTCGAAAAGTCTCACGAGTGTTTATTCCTGGAAATAAACTCAACTAAATCAATTCAAATAATGCTCAAATGATCAAAACACAGTTAATGAAATTACCTCCGGAAACCGCAGGTGCCCGTGCTGAGCTTTCGAAGATTTAACAATTGTTTCCCACTTGGGATCTGGTAATGCTGCATTGGGAGTTTGAGCTGCTGTGTGAATGCTGGCGGCAAGGTTAGACCGTGAAGACATACTTTTGGAGGAAGCTGTAGGTAAAGTGCGCTTGAGCCAAGACTCTGAAGGACCCTTTGGCGAAGGAAGGACAAGAGGAAGCTTCAAAGAGCTAGTATTTGATCTCACTGATTGGCCTAGCTTCATAGGAAACTGGTTTTCTGAGCCATTCTTCCTGCCACCTACCACCTTTAAGCTAGTCAAATTACTAGGATTCTCATTAGACTCGTGAACATGAGCACAATCTTGATCAGCCAATTTTGCAGCCCGTTGGATCTTCAAACAAAAATCTGAGTCACTAGCCAATTTCAAGTTTCTCCATGGGGCGGGAGTCTGAGTTATACTATTGGAACTTGTTTTATTGCTTGAAACTTCATTTTTCGACTCTATTTTCTTGTGTTCGGCCAATTCTACCCTCGACACCACACTGAAATTGCGATCTAGGTTACTTCCTTGCTTTTCTGTGTTTATTTTGTTGGAATGATTAGTCATTTTCTTCATTTGCATATCATCACTTAGTTTTTCAGAACAAACCAGGAGAGATGAATCAAGAAACACTGAACCTTTTGGCCGTAATGCTGGTTTCTCATTCACAGCAACCATGTGTTTATTATCCTCATTTGAAGAACCTATCAAAGGATTTTTATCGATGCTACTGTATTTTCTTAAAGTATTGAAATCGTCCTCTCTGTGATCAATTCGAGACTTCATTTCAGAAGAAACCTTATGTACAGAATCTACATATAGAGTTTTCTCAACAACAGGGCTTTCACATGTTGATTCAAGTTGATTTCTGTCAGAGCCTGATGATTTGTCGACACCTCTTCGATGTGGATCAATGGCATGCTTAGATTTTTCCTGATTACACAGAAAATCATTCTCTTTTGTAAAGCCAGATTGGGACTTTTCCCCATAATTAACAGTTCTAGGATGCTGCATAAAAAAGTGAATAAAAGAACATAAGAGCCTAAAGTGAAATAATAACATAAGCGAAAAAGAAAAGATAGTGAAAAATTAATACCTCTTTTGCAGTTCTTCTGCTAGAAGCAATTGATTTACGCCGAACTCCATGAACTGCAGAATTTACATTCTTATCATCCTCCACTCTTAATCCTGGTAATGGATTCAAAAGACAGAACCGAGGAAATAAACCACAAACTTTTGGTGCATAGCTTTCATATTTATCATTATCATCGCTTTCATCTTCACTTTCATCCTGACCTGTGTCTTGTGTATAATGTGGCAAAATATTTCTCCATTTCTGATCCAAAGGACGGGACTTGGCCACACTTTCTACTTTAGGTACCGGTCTAGGTTGTTCTTGTCTAACAAATGGCTTCTTCGACGCGTATTGAGTATGAGGTGTTTCACAAGCCATTGCCTTTGCCGCAGGCAAGAACCTACCAATCATAAAATCACGAGCCTGTTGATCTGCCAAAAAACTTTCAGATGGTTGAGCCTCTCTATCATCATATCCACTCAAGCCACTCACACTGCAGTTCATGTAGAATGATTCGGCTCTAGAAAGTGTTTCAAGAGCATCTAGATAGGTTTCGTCCTCATTATCAGAACCAGAACTTTCCTTTTTGAGAACCACTTCTTTTCGGCCTTCCTGATTTTCCTCTTTACTATCCAAAGATGCAACACTGATAGAGTTGGAAACAGTGCTATCTGTTCTGGACTGAGTAATAGACGCACCCTTAGAACTTTTATCGAAGTCTTGTTGTTCGACTTTTAAAACCCTTCCCGGTGGAAGCTTAGGAGCAACAAGAGGTTCTTCCTTTGTTTGTAATTTGCTTTCATTCTTCGGTCTTCCAGGAGACTTCTCCCATACAAAAGGAACAGTGCCGGGATTACTCACTGGACCTGATTTTAACTCTGATTTGTAAGCAGGAGGACGAGTTCGTTTCGATGTTGCTTTTTCAGTTTTCCTTTTACCCTCGTTTTCAGATGATGTTGTCGACGAGAATCGCCTGACTGATAAAATTGGCTGATTAAAATCCAACTGCTTTTCTTCCATTAGATTTTTCAGTATCATGTATTTGGCTTCTGCAAAACATCAAACATAAGTCAAAAACTGAAACCAGAAATCAATTCCATATGACTCACCATTTGTAATTAAATATTGATGATACAATCATACAACAATGATTGAGATTGACTGAAAAAATGACCCCCAATAAGAAGATAGAGCTCAAGTCTAAATCATGATATTTTTCTCATCTTTGGGCCATCCAATAAGTCACATAATAGAAGTATGGTAGCATTGGATACTATTCTATATTCCTAATATAGCTTTTTACAAGATTAAAACAACTTGAGTTATTATCTACTTAACAAAACCATCAAATGCATGAACAGCACATAGATAGGCCTCTAAAACAGAATATTCTGAATAGCATTTCCATTGAACAAAATACCATCTCTGATGTCCGCAAATCTTAGTTCAATTGACAAAAAGCTGATATTGCTAGGTTGGACGCATATCTGATGTCTGCAAACACCAGAGTTCCAACCCTGAATCTCAAAGCTCTATGTGAGTTTGTAGTGGTTATTATATACACCGATGAATCAAACTAAAACAAGAATCCCCATATGAAATTGCATCATTCTATGGATTAGAAAACTCAAAATAGAAAGTCAAAATTCCAGTTGTTGTTAACCAATCGGAAGCTTAAGAAAATTGCAAATAGGATAAAATTTAACCCTTACGAAAAATGAAAAAAATATCAACAGTACTTGGAATATCATAAATTAAATAAAAAGGTCAAAATCAAGAATAGATGAATGTGAATGAAAGAAAGGAAATTCCAATTCCAATTCCAATGTTGATCTAAAATAGTACTATATATCATCCTAAACAATTGTTAATCTTAAATCATAATAAACTCAAATTCAATCGCTTTCAACGAAAAACACGCACCAGTTTCATTGGTTAAAGGCAAGAGCATAGTTGAATATTAATATTAAAAAAAGCACTTGACAAAAGAATCGTTTATTTCGCGTTTTCAACCAACCAAAGTTCATGAAACTCAAGAAACAGCGAAATAGAAAGAAAGAAAGGCTGTGAAAGAGAAAGCAGAAGTGAGAAATGAACTCACGATCTTCCTCTGGAGATTCGTTGTTGAAAATCCTGAGAGGAGAAGAAGAAGATGGAAGAAAAAGGAAGGTTCGTTTGTTTCTCACGAGAACGCGGTGAAAGTGAAACAAGAGAGAAATGTGCGAGAATAAATGAGTTATAGTAGAGTTAAGCGTTTTTGTCAGTATTTTAATTGCCGCTTGGTTCAGATTCCTCAAGTTACCAGCTAGTGCAGAGTGCAAGTAATTACAAAAAATACCAATTTTTATCTCATTTATTATTACTTTTTGAAAATGAATTTTGTATGAGAAAAAAAAATGTACATTAGTAGTTGTTATGATTAGTTTAATGTTGATGGAGTTCTTAGCATTAAATTAGGGGCCACTTGAGTGTTGGATCATGTGAAATAATTATGAAAGATAGTTAATATATCCCACGAAAAAGTGACATGTGCGTTGAGCTTTTTGAAAAAATAAATTCCAAAACACTTCATGTTAAAAAATGTCAAACCATCTTACTGTTAAGATATGCAAGAAACTTTCAATTGCTTAATCCTTTAAAGATTGGAATAGAGTTCCAAATGGGAACACAAGAAAAAGAAAAAAGTTTCAACGTTCTTTATTTTACGTGTTGAATTATTGAGGGTATCATAGTTATAGCTAAACATGTGGGGTCCACTGAATTTTTGCACTCATGCAATGCAATGCAAGGCAAGTGCCAACCTTTTCTCGAATATAACATGATTGACTATAGTTCTGATAATGCATTAATTTTGTATTAAAAATTAATACATGTAATCATTTTAAGATTGTATACTTTCTTAAAAGACACTAATTGATACCATACATAGTGAGTGATTTGTTTAATTTGGATTGAGAATAGTATCGTGTAAACTTTCACAAACCAGAAACAATTTGAATTATTTAAATAACAGTGTTTCTGCATGCGTTGGTAGTAGGAATTTGGGAATTATAAGAATAATACAAATGGTAAGTAAAGCCAACTAACAAGATGATAATGAAAATACTTGTCCAAAAGAAGAAGACAATGATAATGTATATGAAATATATTTGTTTATGAATATTAATTGCGAAAGTAATAATGCTCATTATCAAATGAGTATAATATTGACAAAATCATATTTGGATGATTAAGTTTTTGAAAGATTCTCCCATACATAAGAGTTTGGTGATTCATTATTAAAAGAATGACATAAGTATATTTATGTCCCTCCTAAATATCTCATATTCAAATTTTAATTTTAATTTTTTTTTTAAAATAATTCTCCTAAAATTTTTTCATCACTATTTTTTTTCTCTTAGCTACGACTTTTACAATTTAACGATAAAATTAACAATAATTTTAACGATATTTTACTACTTAACAACTTAGTTAGCGATGATTTTAACGGGAGAGACCAAAAGTGTGAATGAAATTTTTTAGGATAAAAATATTAAATATTTAGGAGGGTCATACACATATTTAACCTTAAAAAAATTAATAAGAATTTTGTCTAATGAATAAATACACTTCAAAAATGTATTAGAATGTTACCAGCGGAAAGGAGACGCTACCGTTTGTGTCTCTAACTATTACAAAACTACGTATAAATCTTTTAATTTTATTTCGTTATTTGCTTTTATTTATGATGTGGTTATGTAAAATCACGATGTGTTTACTATAACTTCAAATTCCCCTTTGGTTGCAAACGACGAAGTTCTAAAAACTAGGGAATTTTAGCAATGCTATTATGCATAACTACTATTCAAAAATCAAAATTCAAAGGCTTCATCCTCCACCCTTTCTCAATCTTCCCCAACAAATGATCAATTTTCTGGAGGATCATTACATTGTTGTGAATCTATAACAAATTCAGATGTTATGTCGTGCAATAAACAATTTTGGGCTTGTAAGGAGGCGGATGTAGTGACCAAGATCTAAAAGAAGGCGACTGAGTTGGATATCAAAGACACATTTAAAGACATTGAGTTGATGGAGGCAATAAAGGATATACAAGCTAGGGATCAAGAAGCGAAAAACAATAGAGAGAGCGAAAACCATGGGGTTCCATGAATATCTCGTCATTCAATGTTAGAGGGTACGGTAGTTAGATAAAGCAAAGACGTATTAAACATATCATACAATCAGGCGTGGTAGATGTTTGTCTGTTACAAGAATCTAAATTTCAGTCTTTTGATGATTATGGAGTCATTATATATGAAAATAAGGAAGTAGAATGGACAGTTAAATGGTCACATGGGAAATCGTGGTATATGCTGATAATGTAGAGGACAATGTTGTTTTCAGTTATTTTAATTTTGTATGAGAAGGGTTTGTAAGCATCTGTGTAGAATGGCAATGAGAAGTTTGTTTCGTTGTTAATGTTTACTCATCATATAATATTCAAGGGAAAATGAGATTATGATCATAATTATTAAGTTATAAAAGAATGTTCGCAAATGGAGAATGATGCATTGAGGGAGACTTTAATATTGTCAAAAATGATAGAACAAAGAAGACAAAATGCCACAAAGTATTTGATGAAAGTTCTGTATTGAATTCTTATTGATACTTGATAACATAGGTGGGGAAAAGAAAATGCAAAATCACAAACTGTTTATTACATACTTACAACATTTATATCAAGACCATAAACATAATGATTCATAACAGAAATCCTAACTAACTAACTAAATTACATAAATCAATACACCTTCTTAATTCAATTAGTTTGATGCTTCAATCATGCCAAACTTCATCTTCAATTTATCAAAGTTGCTTGTCTTCAAAGGCTTTGTGAGCAGGTCGGCTAGCTGCTCATCTGTCTTGTAGTATTTTACTTCCAACCTTCCATTGTTCACCTGTTCTCTTAAGAAGTGAAACTTAATTTTGATATGTTTGCTCCTACCATGAGCTACACGATGTTTTGCCAAGTCTATGGTTGACTTGCTGTCAATTCTGAGTTTCATTCTTTCATTCTTTATCAGCTTCAGTTCCATGAGCAACATGTTTATCCACTGAGCTTGACAAGCTACCATGGAAGCTGTAATGTACTCAGCTTAGCAAAAGGATAAAGCCACCACTGGTTCCTTTTTTGAGCTCCACGCAAAGATTGCACCTCCAATCATGAACACATATGCTATTGTGCTTTTTCTGTCATCTTTATCACCACTCCAATCTGAATCTGAGTAGCCTATTAACTCACCATCTTGACCTTTTAAGTATTGAATCTCATACCTATGTGTACCCTTCACATATCTCAGAATTCTCTTAGCTGCAATTAAGTGTGAGGTGGTTGGTTTCCCCATGTATCTACTGATCAACCATACCCCATAGGTAATATCAGGTCTTGTATGGCACAAATATCTTAAGGAGCCCACAAGTTGTTTAAACAGTGTATGATTTACTTCTTCTTCATCATTTACCAAGGATAACTTTGCTCCTGTATCAACAGGAGTCGAGGTTGGCTTGCAATTCATCATCTTAAACCTTTTTAGCACATCTTGAGCATACTTCCTTTGATGAATAACCATTCCTTGTGTATTCCATTCAAACTCAATTCCCAGGAAATATGTGAGATTGCCTAAATCAGACATCTCAAACACCTTCATCATATTTCTCTTAAAGCCATTCATCTCAGCTTCATTGTTTCTAGTAACTATCATGTCATCTATGTATAGGCACACAGTGAGCTTATCTGTGGTATTTTTGCAATAGATTCCATGTTCATTTACACACTTCATGAAACCTTGTTGAACAAGAAAACTATCTATTCTTTTGTTCCAAGCCCTTGGGGCTTGCTTCAGCCCATACAATGCTTTGTTTATCTTATAGACATGTTCTTCCCTTCCTTCTATCTCAAATCCTGGTGGATGATTCACATACACTTCTTCTTCTAGCTCACCATTGAGAAAAGTTGATTTTACATCTAGTTGGTACATAGACCAATTGTTCTTGACTGCTATTGCCACAATCAATCTGATTGTTTCCATTCTTGCTACTGGAGCATAGACTTCATAGTAATCATGTCCATACCCCTGTAGGAAACCTCTTGCTACTAGTCTAGCCTTATATTTTGCCACTTGACCATCTGGCTTCAGTTTTGTTTTGAAAACCCATTTAACATCAATACACTTCTTGTTAGCAGGAAGTTGAACTAATTTTCATGTATCATTCTTCTTTATAGAGTCTAGCTCTTCCATCATTGCTTTCTTCCAATGTTTCTATTTAAGAGCTTCTTCAAAGGATACTGGTTCAGTTTTAGCAAGCATTGCTAGTTGCACTATGTCACCTTCATCTGTAACTACTTGATCAGGGAATCTCTCATAGTCCCTCAATCTGGTTGGTGGTTGAGTATTCCTTGTTGGTCTACTAGTCACTTCTGCACCTCCTCCATTTGTATCTTCACCAATTTCTTCTTGTTCCTCAATCTCATCTTCTTTTGTCTTTGAGTCAGATAGGTGTAAGTGGTTGTCATACTTATATGATACCTTTTCTTTCCAGTTCCATCCTTTTGATTCATCAAACTTTACATCTTTACTGAACACTATTTTCTTATTACTTGGATCATATAGTTTGTATGCACCAATTTAGTGATAACCAACCATAATCATTACTTGGAATTTATCATCCAATTTCCTCCTTAGTTGATTAGGTACATGTCTGAAACACAATGAGCCAAATATCCTTAAATTTGAACACTTGGTTTAATTCCACTCCATGCTTCTTCTGGTGTCTTGTCTTGCAGCTTCTTTGTGGGACTTCTATTTATGAGATACGCTGTAGTAACAACTGCTTCACCCCACAAGTAATGAGGCATCTTCTTTTGCTTCAGCATACTTCTTATCATATTTACCAGAGTTCTGTTCTTTCTCTATGAGATCCCATTGTGTTGAGGTGTGTATGATGCAGTGACTTCATGACTCATGCCATCTGATGAGTAGGACTCATGAAACTCAATGGAGGTGTACTCACCTCCTCCATCAGTTCTCAACCTGCTAATTACTTCACCACTTTCGTTTTGAACTAACAATCTAAACTTCTTAAACACACCAAACACTTCACTTAGCTAACAAGTAAATCCATAATTTCCTAGTGAATTCATCTATGAATGTTACAAAGTAGCTATTTCCCCCTATTGACCTTACTTCAAAAGGTCCACATACATCAGAGTGAATTACCTCTAGTTTTCTGGTTGCATTGAATGGTACCTCTGCATTGTATGAATTTCTTGCTTGCTTTCCAGTGCAACATATATTACATACTTCTTCAAGCAACTTTAATTTTGGTAAGCCTTGCACCATCTTCCTTTCATGCAGCATATTCAAATTCCTAAAATTGAAGTGCCCATATCTTTGATGCCATAGCCAATCTGCATCCTTAATCTCAAACAACAGGCACTGGTCTTCAATCACATTGATGTTGATTCTGAAGGTTCTTTGCTTTGACATTGGAGCTTTAATAATCAACCTATTTTTGTCATCAAAGACATTCATACCTTGTGCTTCCATCTTCATAGTGTACCCCTTTTGTAATAGTTGGCCAATACTAATTAAATCGCTCTTTATATTTGGTATATATAACACATCAGTAATGCAAGCTTTCTTTCCATCCTTCCTATTGATCAATAGTTTCCCAATGCCAGCTGCACACACTATGTTATTGTCTTCAAATCTTATCTTTTTGTTTACATATTCATCCAGTTCAGAAAACCAAGATTTCTTGTCTGTCATGTGATTTGAGCACCCAGTATCTAGGTACCATTCATCCCTTCTTTCTTCTTCATCCTTAATGGTTACCATTAGCAATACTTCATCTGAGTTTGACTCCTCATTCTCAGCAAATTGAGCCTCATGTTTACTCCTTGGTACCCTCTTTGATCTACATTCAGATGCATAATTCCCCCGCTTCTGACAATTATAGCACTGAATCTCTTTCTTGGAATTTCCTTTCTTCACATACTGGGCCTGCACTTGATCCAAAGATGCACTTTTGCCTCTTTCTTTGATCCTATTAGTCAGCCTTAGTTCATGTGCCTCAAGACTGGCCTGCAGTTTTTCTATCTTCATGGAGTCTAGATCCTTGGATTCCTCCAATGCAACCATAATATGATCAAATCTTGGTGTTAAAGTTCTGAGAACCTTTTCAACCTTCATCACATCAATGAAAGTCTCACCATTCCTTGTCATTTGGTTTGTGAGAGTGATCACTTTATCCAGATATTGGTTGGTGGTCTCTTCTTCTTCCATTTCCAGCACTTCATACTGCCTCCTCAGTGCTTGAAGCCTTACCTTCTTCAATTTCCCATCACGAGCATACAACTTCTCCATTGCATCCCATGTCTCCTTTGCACTTTCATAATGCATTATCTTCTCAAAGATTTCATTGCTTACACTTTGATGTATCAAGAACATGGATTTCCCATCTTTCTTCTTCAGTTCTTTGTGAGCAGTTTGTTGCACCTCGGTTGCATTGGCTGCTAAAGTTGGTACTCTTTCATTCACCACTTCAAGAACCTCCTGAAACCTGAAAATCACCTTCATCTTCATGGTCCATTGATCAAAGTTCTTGCCTTCGAATACTGGCAGCTGCGTAGAGATGTTGTTATTGTGGTTTCCCATTCTTCACGAATCTTCTGGCAGCAACTATCGAACCGGGCTCTGCGATACCAATTTGATAGAACAAAGAAGACAAAATGCCACAAAGTATTTGATGAAAGTTCTGTATTGAATTTTTATCGATACTTGATAACAAAGGTGAGGAAAAGAAAATGCAAAATCACAAATTGTTTGTTACATACTTAGAGCATTTATATCAAGGCCATAAGCATAATGATTCATAACAGAAATCCTAAATAACTAACTAAATTACATAAACCAATAAAAAATAGGCTGGAAAGAAGGGGGAGTAGTAGTCAACTTAGGAGCGGTGAAATGATAGAGTTTGAGTTTATTAATAGTATGGAGTTGGAAGATGTACCTATGATTGGGGAGAAAATTTGCATAGTTCAATACAAATGGTCATGGCATGAGTAAATTTGACTAGTTTTTATTGTCGGAAGGCTTGATAGAGATATGGAAGGTAAATGGTTAATGGGTGGGTAAGAGAGATATTTCAAATCTTTGACCATTTGGATCAAATCAAGTAAGTCTAATTGGGGATTGAAGCCTTTTGGAGTAAATAATTGTTGGTTTGAGAACAAGTAATTTATTTCCTTTGTTGATGACACATGAAAGGCTTTAAATGTCCATGGGAAATATGCTTATGTGTTAAAGAAGAAACTCAAGCTTCTGAAAGAGAAATAAAAAGTGTGGAACAAATAAGTGTTCGCATGGATCGATCTTAAGGTGGACAGAGCAGTTAAATAATCTAGACCTGGGTGGTATGCAATAATTGCGAGGGTAGTTCAGAGGTGTTTGGCAAGCATTTTCCAGCATCTACAAATCTATGGAAAAACATCCATCTTAAGGAAATTTTTATTAGATAGAAATTGAGACACAAATGGGTTTCAGAGGGAGATGTGAATACGAGATTTTTCAATTCCACTGTGAGGTCTAATCTAGATAACAAAGAAATAATATAGTTCAATCATGTCTGACAAGGGCATATTAGAAAAGGCGAAAGAAATCAAGTAAGGAGTCAAAGTCCATTTCCAAGAGCGGTTCTAAGAATCAAAGTCAAAGAGACCAACACTTGAAGGGGTAGATTTCATTAAATTATATGCCAAAGACATAATTTTATTGGAATAACCTTTCTGTTTTGATGAAATCAAAGAAGCGACATGGTTAAGTGACAGAAATAAAAGCCTAGGGCCATACATATACAACTTGTAATTTCTAAAGAACTATTGGAACACTGCAAAGGGTGATATCACGACCTTTGTAGAAGAATTTCATAGGAGTGAGATATCACTAAAGTCCATCACTTCCTCATTCCAAAACTTTAATGACTATAGACCAATCTGTCTAGTAGGAAGCTTATACAAAATTCTTGTTAAAATATTGGAAACTCGATTAAAGAAAGATGATTGGAAAACTTATATCCCAATGCTACACAGCTTTTGTCCTGAATGGACAAATCCTAATCGGTGTTCTTGTAGTTAATGAACTGATAGACCTAATAAAACGACAAAGGAGAGATTGTCTGTTGCTGAAAGTTGACTTCAAAAAGGCATATGAATGTGTGTCTTGGAATTACCTAAGTTTCATAATGAAGGGGATGTGTTTTGACCCAACTGAAGAATTCATATAAGAGATAGGCTTGAAACAAGGGGGTCCACTTTCGCCCTTTTTATTTTTTATTGCAGCAGAAGGCATTGTAGGATTGGTTTGCAATGTTTCCAGGTTGGAAGATTTCCAGAGCTTTAGAAATTAACAAGAACACCATCTTTCACATCCTTTAGTTTGTAGATGACACAATTTTGGTTGGTGAAGGTAACTAGAGAAATCTCTGGAGCATCAAATCCATACAATAAGGATTTGAACTAGTTTTAGGTCTCCAGTTAAACTTGTTTAAGAGTAAGTTTTAGGTCTCTAGTTAAACCTGTTTAAGGTAACTATTATATATAAATTATTATTGTTCCCCAAATATTAAAAGTTTCTAGATCCACCACTAGTCACTTTGGATAGATCTATTAGCTCATGGGTAAGCAAACCTATTTAAAAAGTGCTAATTTGTCATGAATACCTAATTCATCCAAAAAAGTCTATGTGGTGGAGGTGTAATGCCTCAGATTGCTTTCATGAATACCAATTGATCCCACAAAGCAACATGAGTCTTTTCAGCATGTTTTATCCTTACTCACACGCTTTCTAGGAAGCTTCCCAAAAGGTCACTCATCCAAATACTACTCCAAGTTAAGCACGCTTAACTGTGAAGTTCTTATATGTTAGACTACCTAAAAGAAGATCCATCTTGTTGGTATATGTAGTATCAATCAATTCTTATAAGTCTTCCTTTAACCATGTAGTCCCATACTTGCACATCTTCAAGATCCCTCTTATTCCGATGTGAATTCAGGCGACGACTTTTCATCCTCTTCGGCCTCAGGTGTTATAATCACTCCCAGCCCTCTTTGGCCACAGGTGTTATAGGAGGGATTTGATATTCATAAGAACAACACAATGTTGGATCAGAACTAGTTCTCAAACAATATTTCCTACTTCTTATGGAATGGTAGAAATATTATTTTTTTAGAGTAATTGGTGGCTAGGTGGCTCCACTCTGTCATACCATAATTTTGTCCCCAAATTTATTTTAGGTCAGTTGCATAATTTACCACAACATAAATTGCATTTTTAAAACTTGGTTCATTGAGATTAACAAAAGTCAACCAATGGTAAACTTTTGTATCTGTTGAGCCAAACTTGTTTTAACTTCCTAACTCATTTTTAACACATGCATCTTAATACATTGTCCATATTGATTTAATATTTTAGGTCATGACATTAGGGGATAGTTTCTTGCATTATAAGCTTCCACATCAAGGTTAAAATAAAAGTCAACCAAAAGGATTTGTGCATTAGAGTGCAAGGACCCCAATTTGATCATTTCCAATCCATATCTTCATTTCATTACATTTTCATTTTTTGTCATCATTTAGGATTTAAAAGTCAATTTAAAAACAATGGTTAATAACTAATTTGCCCCTTGTCATTTGGGCGAAGATTAAACCCCCCTCCCGGTAAAAAAGATTGGATTCTCACCTTAACACATAGAGATTCCACTTATTCAATCCTTCATTAAACCAAGTCATCCAAAATTTTGATGTGGCATTGACACATTGTAATATTTACTTATCTTCATTTTGTTTTATTTCTACATCAGCATTTAAATTATCCCAAGTCATCAAATCATTTCAGTCCTTAATTATCTCAAGCCATCATTTTAAAATAAACCCTAATTCCCAAACGCGTGATTTACTCCCACCTTCTTGTTGTTGTCTTCTAAAAAGGTTCTCCGTTGTCGTTATTCAATAGGAAACTGCATTAGTTTGACAAAAATGTACGATTTATTATATATTTGTTTACTTTACTTTTGTAGTGGTCCCAACCAACACCATGTGCATTAGTTTATTACTATACTTTATTGCTCACTGAAGCTTTAAATTTCATCAGGATAATTTGATAATAGAGCCCAACAACCCTAGTTTAACCATTGGGTATTTTTGTAATTGTATACATGGGCATATTTAGTGTCATCTTCCATTACAGGGTTAACTTTGTGCATGATAAGTTCACATTTTATAGGGGGACGATACAACTGTGGAAGGTCAAGAATCTGAAACTTGGAGTTTTTTGAGGTTGCGAGCTTAGTTAAGGACAGGGGTTATGATAGATCTAGGTTGTGAACAAAATTCCCAGGGATTGATGAAAGGTTTCTTCATTTCATAGATGATGTACAAGTTGAAGCAATTGCCAAACACAATATTAATAATAAAGTTGATGACCATATATGGGTTGAGGATGAAGTTAAGGATATGATGCACAAGGTTCTAAGTCCTAATGTTGATCAATTCAATAAAGGTAGTGATGATGGTAATAGTAGTGATGCTGAAGTTAGAGGCATTAAGTTTGATGATAACGAAGAAGAAATAACGTGTGAAAAGAAATGAAGGCTTTGTGAAATTTATGATGAAAAGACCAACTGGTGGTACAAGGCTTAATGTTAATAGAAAATCTCTAAGGTATAAATTTAGGGCAAACAAACCAAAGGAAACAAGGTAGTTACTCCAAGTTAAATCTATTAGTTCCTGCAAAAATTCTGGGCTCATGTTCTAGAAGGTTACCCAATAATATAGCAAGAGAAGTTGGGGATGATGGGAGTGAAGAATTAAATAATTCTAATTCTGATGATAGTGGCGATGAAAAGCTCTCTAAGTATGAGAAGTTCAAAGGTGAGTTGATGAACAAAGACTTTCAGTTCAAACTTGGCATGGAATTTAATTCATTCAGTAAATTTAAAGATGATATAAGAGAGTGGTTTATACTTAATGGAAGGGAGATAAGGTTTTTAAAGAATGAAATCAAAGGGTTAGGGTAGAGTGCAGGGGAAAATGTGGTTTTTTAGCATTGTATAGTAAAGTGGGTGACATGCACACCTACCAATTAAAAACATGGGTGGGTACACACATGTGCTAGGGTTTTAACTAACAAATCTCACAATTATAAGTGGGTATCCAAGTTAGTGGTTGAGAAAATAAAGTCCATGGATAAGGTGAAAGTCTCTGAGATTATTTTTGAGCTAAGGATGAAGTATGTGGTGGGTATCCCCAAATGTAAGGCATGAAGGGCTAAGACAATGGCTAATGAAGTGGTTGAAGGGGATGCAGTAAAGCAATATTCCATGTTATGGGGCTAAGTTGCAGAGTTAAAAAAGCAAAGTGATGGGAGTACAATTAACATTGACATTGAAAGGCCAATTCCAAGTTTTTCACCAAGATTTGAGAGATTCTATTTTTGTTTTGATGGATGCAAGAAGGGGTTTATTAAAGGTTGTTGGCCTTTCATTAGATTTGGCGGGTGCCACCTCAAAACAAAGTATTGAGGACAATTGTTGGTTGCTATTGCAAGAGAACCAAATGACCAGTAATACTCTTTTAGCTTTTACCCAAAGTGTGATGTCTTAATGAACAATATTAGTGATTCTTTTAATAGAATTATTTTACAAGCTATGGATAAGCCAATACTCACAATGTGTGAGTGTATTATGAACTATATAATGAATAGGGAGACATATAAATTGTGTTATGAAAAGAATGTAATCCCGATCAATGGGATGGACATGTGGCCAAATGTGGAAGTTGAAGACATGTTACCCCCAATGTATAAGAAGGGCCCTGGTGGGCCAAAACAATTAAGGTAGAGGGAGCATGATGAAACAGGCTCATGGATGAGGAGGCCTGGTCTGGTATAGAGGTTCACAAAGTGTGATAACTTTAGGCACAATTCAAGGAAATGCCAAAGCATAGTACAAGACACAAATGAATTGAAGAGAAAGGTATTTTTTACTGGTTTATTGTCATCATTGTTGGTTTATTACATTGACTGGTTTATTTTTATCATTGTTGGTTTATTGCATTGTCCGGGTGCAGAGAAAAACACCCAGAACCAAGGGTGAAACCTAAAAATAAGAGAAAACTGCAATTGAGGATGAGACCTCGACATCTGTTGTACCTAGTGTTGAAGATCCTTTCAGTGATCCATAAATGGATGCCTTAATTGAAGACTTGGTTGCCTCTTATGATCAACCAACTGAAAATGCTTATCAACCATAAGGTACTCAAGATGCTCAACAATCTCAAGTAATTAATCCTGCACAACCTACTGAAGATGCTTCTCAACCACATTCTACTAAAGATGCTTCTCAACCACAAGGTACACCAAAGAAGAAGAAAATTGGAAAGAAGAAGAAAACACAAGCACCTGCGAGGAGTAGTGAAAGGCTGAAAACTATCTTTAGGCAAGAAAAATGTCGTGGATCGAGTTCAACTGCTGATGCACCATTGGAAGTTGAGGATCCTATTGCTGATGCATCATTGGAAATTGAGGATCCTCTTGCTACTGCCCAATAAGACCCCAAACTAGGGACATGTGTGCACATGATGAAATCATGTGATGAGATATCTAAGCAATTATCCTAATGATTTGTAACTCTTGTGTATTGATTGTCATTATGTCTTTGGAACACTAAGCATCTATAATGCACAATATGTGTTGTTTTTTAATCTACTTGTGATACTTATTTTGTACTTTGGAACAACTACTTGCAATGCATAATATGGGATTATGCCTCTGACATCTTTAATAAATATGGAATGCTTTATTTTGTAGTAGAAACAATTTTTTTCATTCAATTCAAATCAACCATTGAAATTATGGTATGCAGATCTCAGATGTCCTAAGAGATGCTAAGAACATTGATCTCTGCTAAAACAAAACAAGGACAGAACATGTGCATTTTAATTCACTTTAAAAATTAGCAGTGTCGTGACATCTGCTGTAACATCTGCAGACTGACAGAACAGTTTATCTAACCATTTAAATTGAGCAGAATGTTAAATGCAGAAAGATAAATCACACAGTGAATTGTTAACCCAGTCTGGTGCAATATCACCTGCATCTGGGAGCTACCAAGCCAAGAAGGAAATCCACTATTAGAAGAATTAATTCAGAGCTAAACTCCCAGTTTACAACTCCTCACTTAATCTCTACCCAATGCAGTTTTTGCCTAGAACCCACTAGACAAGAGACATCTCTCACTTCCCGCAATCGCAATAGTGGTAAACAATTCAATACAAAACGAAGACTTTAGAAGACACTCTTCAAAGTCACAATACTTGATTTTGCTTAACAGCTTCAATCAAGAACAATACACTCTTGCTTACAAGCTTTGAGTGAACAATTAACACTTAACAACCTAAACATGTCTACCACGATGCATCCAAAGATACAAGGGTGACTTACAAAGTCACACACAAAAGACTCTAAAAACCCTAAACCCTTATTTTACACTCAAGTTTTTTCTTGTTGTGAGTGCTTAATTTCCCTTGCTTCTGCGCCTCCTTAAATAGTAATGCAGACTGGGCTTGGGCCTAAGTAGCATAAATTAGGTTGAACCAAGTTAATCCAATCTCCACAATTCAAGGTGCTGAAAAATAGGCCATAGGTGTTTCCTTTCATGATCAGCACTGAATAGAAAGTTTCCTAAAATATAGCATGAGATAAATAAGGAAACATAACAGAAAACAAAACAGCGCCCATGCTGGCAGATACCGATGTTACAACATTCAGCTTGACATCCAATAAACTCTGTATTAGCTAACCAAACATATTCTGCAGAACACTACACAAGTATGTCATGACATCAGTCAAGACATCTACACACATAACAATGTTTTACCACAACATACAGCCAATCAATCAGATTTGATTTAGCAAATCAAATCTAATCAAATCAATCTCCAAATCTGCAATTGATCTTAATCTCCAAAACAAAAATTGATCTTCTGATATTAAATCCAAATCAAATCCAATCTGATCCATAGAAGATGCAACAAAAACGTCTTTACTCATAAAATAGAATCACGCAGATTCCACAACAGATATGTGCAGCCAGCTTACACAAAAAGATATGCTCACACATACATTCATACAGGATGTTCTGGATCATGAATGTTAAGACATATGATTTGATATCATGAGAAAACCGATTACACAGCACAAAATGCCACCTGCTAATTCTGACTACAGATGTCACGACATCTTGTAGGACATCCTGTGATTACACTTAGTTTTACCAAAATTCCTGCCAATCAAGTCAAATTCCAAATCTTCTGCAGAATCTTCTTCATAACAGTATAAACAAATATTTTGTAGTTTCCTAAAAAGTCTCAAAGATCCTTTTTATGAACTCCAATTAAATATGCACTTTGTTCCTAATAAATCTCTTTGACATGCACATACTAATGAGGTATATCCAACAGAATCTCATCAAACCAAAATACCTTTGTCAAGAGATATAAAATAGCAGCTCCTGCTGTAATAGACAAAAATGTCATGACATCTGTCTCGACATCTTGATTAAAACACATCACAACAGTTGATAAATATGTCATGACATCTGTCTTGACATCTTGATTAAAACACATGACAGCAGTTGACAAAGATATCATGACATTTGTCTCGACATCTTGATTAAAACACATGACAGCAGTTCTGTCTTGACAGTAGATGAAGATGTTATAACATCTTGCTTAACATCAGTGCAGAATCATGTTTTACCAAAATTTAGCCAATCATAGAACCATGGACAATCATAGAATCATGGAACTAACAATATCCCCTTTTGCCAAATTTTGGCTAAAACAACCAAACAAATTTATCAGGGCAGCAACAGCAGTAGTTTTCTCAAATACATCCAGCCTCATAAACTATCATGCTCCCCCTTAATAGTTGCATCTAGCAAGCAACAACAAAACAATACTCTTTCCTTAGCAGTAGCAAAGTCCTATCACAATGTTGGTCATCATATCGATACATGTGACATAATATCAAGACAACAGAACATCAATACTTTACTCCTCCTTTTTAGCCAAAAATTGAAAATTTTTGGAGTAAGTGTACACACATAAACTCACACCACATCAATCAGAGCCAACACAAAAACTGAATCAGAAACATCATGCTTCAAAGTAGGACTCAACTGAAAGACTGCACATGGTATCCAAAAATCCAGTCATCTCACAATCTCCCAAGAGATACACAAGCTGCTTGATCTCTAACCAACCCTGATTCATACATATCCAGATACCATAGCTCCTTGAGCATACATCCTCCACATTATATTCCAGCATGATTAGACAAAACACTTCTGAGTCAAATTGTGAGTATCAAGCATCACAATCCTAATTCCAGCCCATCATGTATGACATCAACTCCTTTACCACTCACTTTGGTTCTTTAGACACCAACCACATGAATTATTATTTCCATAGTAGTCCATACATTTCATTAAGATACACATGAATATCTTAGAAGGACACAATAGTAGTAGCTTAACAGATTATCACAACCACCAGAAAATCATAGAGAGAAATAAACTCTCATGTAGCTTCCTTAGAGACATAATGTTCAGACATCTTGTCTGACATTACAAATACAATAACTATTCTTAAGTCCCTTAAGAAATAATTCCTTCATCAAACAATCAGACTACAAGCACATAGACTGGTTCTCCTTTTACCCTTTTCCATAGATCCATCAATAACTGGGACAAAATGATGCTTCACCAAGCAATCATACACCATGCTTTATCATGATGAACATTGATTTATATCATGAACATTGTCATTGAATCTTGAGTTCTTGTCTTGTCTGAAGCTGCACCTTCAAGAGTTCCAATAAAAGGATAATCAATTAATTACTTACTAAGGCCACAAGTAACAATTGATTTTAAATTCCCAATTTGAGACACACAAATATTCTGCAGAGAAAAATAAATTCTCCCAGACAATAACCAATGTTGTTTCCTAGGTCATTCATAAGAAGTAAGCACATACCTAGTTCAAATCAACAGTCTCACAAAGCCAGATCCACAGTCACACTGTCAAGAAAAATTACACCAGACAACACAATGTCAGGACATCTTGTCTGACATTACAACCTCATAAGTGGTCCAAGAACACAAGCTTGCCTGAGAATCATCAAACTTTGAACACAGCTCCATATCAGCATAATGTCAACACAAGTAATGCAGCTACACATCAGACAGGTACACAGCTTCCCCTGTCATGCATAATCAACACTCCCCCTAAAAGAGAGAAACCAAACATATGAAGAGTCACTTCATCATCTTCATATTCACACACTGGAAACACATGCAACTTTACACCCCTTGATTCAAAAACCATACTAGAATAAAATAGCAGAAGTAGTTGCAGGATATACATAACTATTTGTAAGTTCACTCAGATTCAGCAAAAAAAAAACTCTAAAATGTCAGGGTGAGTTTTCCTTGACTTCCACATGCACAAAATCAGAGTTGATGATGTCTTTATCTTCACTAGTCATACAACTACAAGACATAACACTTGGGTAGAGGCCAAAAATCTGATTTGATCCATTGATACCCAATGACAAAACCAAAAAGAAATACACTGTCAGGTTCACCATGAGCTAGAGCCGTAATATAATGTCACAACATCTTGTCTGACATTCCATCCTCCTAGAGACATATAATCACAAATTGTTTGAAACCACAAACAATCTTGAGAAACAACTGTACTATTGCAGCAACAATCCTAGATAGAAGTATAACTCCCCATATCAAGGATAACCAGTGCTCTTTTTCCAGAAGCACATGAATGGAAAACATAGGACTCATCTTCATGTCTTCAAGAGCTCACTCCTTGTTCAACACACCTGCTGAACGCATTCACTTACTGCTAGAACCACAAGCAACCTGTGTACCATGGTAGCTCACCCAAGATCACCGTATTATCTCTCATGACCAACTCCATGCTCATACAGTGAGAAGGCACAAAACTGATCCACTTATTTCTAGAGATACTTGCAGCATAAGCGCCATTTCTCCACAAGTATTCTGACCTCAGCCTGAGTTAGAGAATAAGCCCCATAATCCAAGACATTATTTACCTCATCATTCTCCCGTATGATAAGTTTAGAACACTTTTGATTCAACTAGTGACTATCATCTTCCACAATCTGAACTCCAAGTTCAGTAAACAAAATGATGTTCTAACATCAGTTATGACATCCTAATCATCTCACAGACACCATACAATATGGTTCTTGATACAATAACCACTTGGACTTACTATCTGTATAGTAATCCAATCTGAGCATCTTCAGAGAGCATAATTCCACCAACGAGAAATCCAAATAGCATAGAGAGAGTTAAACTTGCATACCTCTCCAAAAGTAAGGCACTCATCCTTCATAGGCTCCAAGACATGAACATAACCAGAACCTCCTTTGGTCTTCAAACACCTACTCTTCTGCGCAAGAGTAATTTTCTCCAAGCACACTACTTAAATAACCAAATGCCACTGTTTGGTTACTCAGCATCTTTCAGAGCTCTAGAAAACCTTCTGACCCACCAAGCAAACTTGTTCTTCAAGTTACATACTCTATTTCCTCCATAGTAAGGCATCTTAGATACACCAAGATTTGGACCTGCAACATCTACTCCTTATCGTAGCTCCCACAAACTTCATGAGATAGACCATATTGAAACATTAGTTCCATTCATACCTGAGAAGATCAACTTATCTTCAAATGATGTACCATTACTTCAACTAAGACCCTGAAGTTTAGCTTAATGTCAGAACCTATGATAAAACATCCCTCTGATGAGTTCAATCTTTTATTATGCCACTTAGAAGAACCTTATCACTCTATCAGAACAAGAGTTCCATGTTCACAGAGACTAGATGAATGCTATCAAGATTGAGTAGACAGCCTTTATTCTGCTCTATTGAACCACAACAATTACCTTGACATACATTTGCTTCATAACCTCCTCTTTAGAGAACCCAAACATGCCAAAGCTTGATTTTAGAGAGGATTAGTCACAAAAGATCTTTACAAAAGGACTCCCGCTTTCCTTAAGTAGAGACTTCTTTAGGAAGTCAAAGATAACTGACACTTATCCTCGACACCTTACTACATTCCATTACACCTAGATCAGAATTACCGCTAATGTGATGAATAAGACTTGCTCCGGTAGCGTTTATGAGTTTTCTGATGAAGCTCTATGTCGAGGAGGCTCTTCCTCGCAAAGCTTGTGAGTTTCTGATGAAGCTTCATGTCGAGGAGGTGCTTCCTCGTGAAGTTCATGAATTTTATTATGAATATCCATGTATTTTTCTATGAATCCTCGCGTCAAAGAGGATTTTCCTCGTGATTTTTGGTGGGTTGACTGAAACCTCCAGTGAGGAGAGGGTCCCTGTGACTTCCTCGCTCGCCATTGAGTAAGGGTTTTGGTCGAGGGTAGCGCCCTCGTGCCTTTCTTCGCCCTTTCACTTGATTTGTAGTGGAAGAGTGAATTTGATTTGATCGACAAATTCAGTATTGTCCTATGCATTTTAGGTTTCTATGGCTCGCAGCATAGAAGGTCCCCACCTGGTCGACACTATCATCGATCCTGACTTGGCTTGGGTCGAGCCAGAACTAGACATGGCAAAAAAACCCAGACCCGTCGGGGCCCGCCCGGACCCGCCCCAAAATTAGCGGGGAAAACCCGGTTTGAGTGGGTACGGGTGCGGGTGCGGGGAAAACCCAACTTTTTATTACGGGTGCGGGGAGACACTAAGACCTGCCCGCACCCGGCCCCGCCCCGTGTAACACCCCCTTCTATACCCCCAAATAAACAAATAAATCACATAATAAAATTTCATCAGAGTATAAATAAAATATGGTATAAAAGAGATAAGTCACATCATCACGAAATTAACATACAACACCTGCTCGATAAAAGACATGCAACAGTGGGGTAGCTCAACAGAGGAACTTAGTCCTTACACCCACCTCTCAGTATTTAGAATTAAAAGCGGAAAATCTAAACATTGAATTACTTAAAACATGTAATCATATAAATACATATCATTCAGTTTGTTTCATCACATCATTCGTGTTTACATAAACATTTACCATCAGATACATATACAAAATGTATCCCAAAAGAATATTATACAATCCCAACTACCTGGTGCTACATATCAGAGCATAACCGACCAAAAGAATGAAGCTATACTTCACAAAAGACTTCCATCAAAGCTAATCTGCAATGCCTCATAGAGCATTATAAAACAGCAGAAGGGTGAGAAATATTATCATAATAATCAATGCATATAATTATATATATACACAAGCATAGAATACACATATTCCACATTTCTCACCACAATTCATTCATAACTCATCATACATTTCACAACATGTATAAACACACATGGATAATCACAAAACATGTTTCATCATGCACATATCCATAGTTTTCAACTCAACAATCCACTCACAAGCATATCTCATATAACGATGACATCCATGCTATGTGACCCAACACAACTCAATGCAAATCATGCCATGTGGTACCAACACTTGTTATCATTTTTCGGTTTTTACACTTAAACCAGGTCCACTCTTCTAGACCGATAGCAACAAAAGCCCTTCCTCTAAGCTTTCAAACCCACTCTTCTAGGCTTGGGACAAGTCACTAGTCTCCACGAAACTAGCAAGCATTGCCTCTTGACTAAATGATGCATATGCAATCAACAACCAAATGCACTTAAGACCGTTCTCGCATCTTAATTTCATGCATTCTCAATAATTCACCACATAAGAATTATAACATGATTGCACACACAACATAATTCACATAATCAAAGTATCCATGCTTTAAATAATCATCACCATATTATCAAGCAATGCACACATATTCACTAATATGTTCTCATGCATTACTAACAACATCGTGCCAACAACAACAAACTCAATCACAATCATCATGCACTTTTAATCAATTTAAACAATGCATTTTTTTGCCAAAAGACCATATTTCATAATTGATTCCAGAATCTAGGATTCACGCCATACGGCTACCTACAACATATCACACTATAGTACACAACTATTCATTCCGATAAGGATCGAACACAATCGAATCAGACAATCAACATCGTATAGGATCGCAAGGAAAATGGCATGCTGTCACGCTCGCTGGCTTGCTCGCCTAGCGAATACTCGCTATCTGTTCGCCTAGCGGACAAGCTCGCGAAGGCAAACAGAAGCTACTGACTTCGTTCGCTTCTTACTCGCTGCAGCGAGGCCCTAGCGAATCCTTCGCTACCTCGCTCGCTACCAGCGAACAAGACCAATTCCATTCTGCCCAAGTCTGGGATCACTCGCTAACTTACTCGCCTAGCGAGTTGCTAGCGAACACTCGCGACCTGTTCGCCTAGCGAAGGTGCTAGCGAACGTCTGCGAACTCAAAAACCCTCACTGTCATCAATCCTCAACTCTTGACAAAATCAACCGATTCTCACCAAACCAGTTCCTATAGCCTTAGTCTAACAATCCTCGACTAAACTACACATTTTATTCTCGATTCCAACCGTTAAAACCTTGATTCTACCGATTAAACTCATCTATGCCCTAGAATGGAAAATGGAGAAAACATCCAAACAATCCAAACCAAACATACATAATCATAGACATTGATAGAATAACAACATTTCACACCCTTACCTTGATTAAATCGAAAGCTAGGAGTTATTCTTGATGATTCCAAGCTTTTCCCTTTCTTCCTTCTCTTTTCTCCTCATCTCCTTTCTTTCTCTTCTTTCTCTTATGTTTCTATCTTTTCCTTTTCTTTCCACTTTTCCTTATATTCCTTCCATTCTATTTCCTTCCATACATTCTCCTCTCAAATATCTACCAATAATTCCAATAATTAAAATCATCCAAATAAATCAATTAATTAACATGAATAATTAATTATTGAAAAATTGGGTTGTTACAACCCTCCCCCACTTTAGGATATTTCATCCTCGAAAACGTTACCTGATTCAAACAGCTCGGGATAAGACTCCCTCATCTGACTCTCAAGTTCCCAAGTCACATTTTCACCAGCTGGTCCTCCCCAAGCGACCTTCACCAAAGCAATCTCTTTGCCTCGAAGTTGCTTCAACTCCCGATCCTCTATCTGCATAGGTGATGTCTCCACAGTCAGGTTATCTCTCACCTGCACATCATCTACTTGGACTACATGAGACGGATCCGTAATGTATTTCCTCAACTGAGATACATGGAACACGTCATGGAGATTAGCAAGCGACGATGGCAAAGTAACACGACAGGCTACCTCACCTATCTTCTGCAAAATCTGATAAGGACCAATAAAACGCGGCGTCAACTTAAGCGACTTCAATGCCCTACCAACACCAGTTATAGGAGTAACCCTAAGAAACACGTGATCTCCCTCCTGAAATTCAAGTGGTTTCCTCCTCTTGTCATGATAACTCTTCTGGCGACTCTGAGAAATCCTCATCTTCTCTTGAATCATCTTAATCTTATCGGTAGTCTGCTGGACTATCTCGGGTCCAACCATAGAACTCTCTCCCAATTCATACCAACACAATGGCGTCCTACACCGTCTACCATACAATGCTTCAAACGGTACCATACCAATACTCGAATGAAAACTGTTGTTGTAAGTAAATTCAATCAAAGGTAAGTAGCTATCCCAAGCTCCTCCCTTCTCCAACATACAAGCTCTCAAAAGATCCTCAAGTGATTGAATCGTTCTCTCAGTCTGACCATCGGTCTGCGGATGATAAGCTGAACTCAAACGAAACTTCGTACCAAAGCACTTTGCAAACTCTCCCAAAATCTCGAAGTAAACCTCAGATCTCTATCTGACTCAATGCTAGATGGAATACCATGCAAAATGATAATCCTTTCAATGTACAGCTTTGCCAATCTCTCCAACGAGTAATCCATTCGCATAGGAATAAAGTGAGCAAATTTGGTCAATCTATCCACAATAACCCAAATAGCTTCAAAGTTACTCGGCGTCCTCGGTAAACCAAATACAAAATCCATGGAAATGTTATCCCATTTCCACTCAGGAATAAACAATGGTTTCATCAAACCCGACGGTTTCTGATGCTCAATCTTTAACTTCTGACAAGTTAAACAAGAATACATAAACTCGGCAATATCCTTCTTCATACGAGGCCACCAAAACACTTTCCTCAAATCTAAATACATCTCAGTAGCACCCGGATGAATACTCAATCCACTATGATGCCCTTCTTCAAGAATATTCTTCTTCAACTCAACAACATCCACAAACTCTATCATGACACCTTATGATACCATTTTCATCAATCCGAAAATCACCACCTTGACCTTGATTGATCAAAGTCAACTGATCAACTAAACTCAATTCAGATTTCTGTCCTTCTCGAATCTCGTCCAGAATACCACTAGTAAGCTTTAACATACCCAGCTTAACTCTGTAAGAAGTCTTCTCACACACCAATCTCAAATCACGAAATTGCTCAATCAATTCCAACTCTTTCACCATCATCATCGACATATGTAACGATTTCCTACTCAATGCATCAGCTACCACATTCGCTTTACCCAGATAGTAATTCAAACCAAAATCATAATCCTTCAGAAGTTCCAACCATCTCCTCTGCCTTGCATTCAATTCCTTCTGATCAAAGAGATACTTCAAACTCTTATGATCACTAAATACCTCAAATCTCGAACCAAACAAATAATGCCTCCAAAGCTTCAGCACAAATACAACGGCGGCCAACTCTAGGTCATGCGTCGGATAATTCTTCTCATGCACTTTGAGTTGCCTCGAAGCATAAGCTACAACTTGTTTATTTTGCATCAACATACCTCCCAAACCCATCAAAGAAGCATCACAATACACCTCAAACTGCCGGATTCGGCAAAATCAAAACAGAAGCTGTCGTCAATCTTCGCTTAAGCTCTTGAAAACTTCCCTCACACTTCGCATTCCAAACAAAAGCTTGACTTTTCCTAGTCAACTGCGTCAATGGCAATGATAACTTGGAAAATCCCTCAATGAATTTCCGATAATATCCCGCCAAACAAAGAAAACTTCTAATCTCAAAAACTGATTTCAGAGTCTCCCATTGCGATACCGCTTCAACCTTCAACGGATCAACTGCAATACCTCTACTCGAAATCACATGACCAAGGAAATTCACTTCCTTCAACCAAAGTTCACACTTAGAAAGTTTAGCGTACAACTGCTTCTCTTTCAACACAGACAACACAATTCTCAGATGCTCGACATGTTCTTCTTCACTCTTCGAATAAATCAAAATATCATCAATGAACACAACTACAAACTTGTCCAAATAAGGATGGAAAATTCTATTCATGTACTCCATAAATACACCTGGTGCATTAGTCACACCAAATGGCATCACAAAATACTTATAATGTCCATACCTTGTTCTAAAAGCAATCTTCTGAATATCCTCAGCCTTCACGCGAATCTGATGATACCCAGATCTCAAATCTATCTTACTAAAGACACTCGCACCAACCAATTGATCCATCAAATCATCAATCCTCGGAAGTGGATACTTATTCTTGATAGTCACCTTGTTCAATTGTCTGTAATCCATACAAAGTCTCATAGAACCTTCTTTCTTCTTAACCAACAACACCGGTGCACCCCACGGTGACACACTCGGACGAATAAACCTTTTCTCAAGTAGATCTTCAAGTTGACTCTTCAACTCTCTCAATTCCGATGCAGACATATGATATGGAGCCATCGATATCGGACTAGTTCCAGGAATTAAGTCGATCACAAACTCCATTTCTCGTTCCGACGGTAAATCTATTATCTCCTCCGGAAAAACTTCCGGAAAGTCACGGACAATTGGTAAAGCATCAATTGTTCCACTTTCACCAATGCTCATCGTTGCCATTAACAAAAATACCTTAGCACCATCTTGCAATGATTCCTTCACTTGCTTAGCAGTCATAAACAAATCTCTTTCATCACCAGGTTCAGGAAAAATAATCGTTTTGTCAAAACAGTTAATACAGACACGATTGAATTCCAACCAATTCATCCCAATAATAACATTAAGTTGATCTAAGTGAAGACACACTAAATCAACTCCAAATTCCTTACCAAAAATACTCAACGGAAAATTCAAGCACATATACGGGGTAGTTACTGAACCCATAGCAGGAGTATCAATAACCATACCTCCACTCATAACAGACAACTCAAGACTTAATCTCTTAACACAATCAAAGGAAATAAAAGAATGTGTAGCTCCAATATCAATTATAGAGATCAAAGGTATACCATTAATGAAGCATGTACCTCGGATCAATCGATCATCACTAGCAGTCTCCGATCCTGATAGAGCAAATACTTTCCCATTCCCTTGAGTCTTCTTCGGCTTGTCACACTTGGTACTAATGTGTCCTTGCTCACCACAGTTGTAGCAAGTCACATTCACACCGCTTCTGCACTCCAGAGCTTTGTGGCCTGGCTTCCCACACTTGAAACACTTCATCCAAACACTCTTGCACTCAGGAGCACGATGTCCCGCTTCACCGCAATTATAACATCTTACCGGGGTGGAAGCTCCTCCCCCACTCGGCTTCTTGCTGTAACCAGCTTTCTGTTTCCCCTTATCCGCAGGAGTCACATACGGCTTTCCTCTAAATTGGCTTTTTCCTTTCTTGTCACTTAAACTCTTGTAGTGGCTAGACCGAGCCCTACTGTCTTCATCATAAATTCTACTCTTGTTAACCAATTCAAAAAATCGTCTAATCTCCTGATAACCAACAACTTGCTTAATCTCCAGCCTCAGACCATTCACAAACTTAAGACACTTGGATCTCTCAGCATTAGCAGTGTTATAATGAGAACAAAACTTAATCAATTCCTCAAACCTTGCCGCATAATCGACCATAGTTGAGTTACCCTGCTTCAGCTCAAGGAATTCAATTTCCTTCTTACCACGCACATCTTCTGGAAAATACTTCTCCAGAAATGCCTCTCTAAAAACATCTCAAGTAACCACAATCTCATCCTCTTCAAACCTTTGGCAAGTATTACCCCACCAGTCCTCAGCTTCCTATTCAAGCATATGAGTGCCAAACTGCACCCTCTACGCATCTGAACAGTTCATGACTCAAAAGATCTTCTCAATCGCTTTCAGCCATACTTGTGCTTTGTCAGGTTCATGAGTTCCCTTGAAAATCGGTGGATTTTTCCTTTGGAACCTTCCCAAAGCACGAAACTCATCATCAACGTTATTCCCAACATTCACATTGGCTTGAGGATTCTGCCCAATCGCTCCGGCCAACCTCGTCAACGCCTCAACAATCGCTTCACCATTCCTGCCTGCAACTATTGTTCTTGATTCCCACAACAAATCCTCGTTAGAACAACCATATGGATAGTGCTACACACATATACCAAATGCATAAGGGAATGAACACGTTAACAACTTGGTCGACAAACCGACCTGCTCTGATATCACTAATCTAACACCCCCTTCTATACCTCCAAATAAACAAATAAATCACATAATAAAATTTCATCAGAGTATAAATAAAATATGGTATAAAAGAGATAAGTCACATCATCACGAAATTAACATACAACACCTGCTCGATAAAAGACATGCAACAGTAGGGTAGCTCAACAGAGAAACTTAGTCCTTACACCCACCTCTCAATATTTAGAATTAAAAGCGGAAAATCTAAACATTGAATCACTTAAAACATTGAATAACTTAAAACATGTAATCATATAAATACATATCATTCAGTTTGTTTCATCACATCATTCGTGTTTACATAAACATTTACCATCAGATACATATACAAAATGTATCCCAAAAGAATATTATACAATTCTAACTACCTGGTGGTACATATCAGAGCATAACCGACCAAAAGAATGAAGCTATACTTCACAAAAGACTTCCATCAAAGCTAATCTACAATG
This sequence comes from Lathyrus sativus, assembly GCA_963859935.3. Lineage (NCBI taxonomy): Eukaryota > Viridiplantae > Streptophyta > Magnoliopsida > Fabales > Fabaceae > Lathyrus > Lathyrus sativus. The sequence goes on from OZ012741.1 coordinate 538,610,047, forward strand.
TCTCATAGAGCATTATAAAACAGCAGAAGGGTGAGAAATATTATCATAATAATCAATGCATATAATTATATATATATACACAAGCATAGAATATACATATTCCACATTTCTCACCACAATTCATTCATAACTCATCATACATTTCACAACATGTATAAACACACATGGATAATCATAAAACATGTTTCATCATGCACATATCCATAGTTTTCAACTCAACAATCCACTCACAAGCATATCTCATATAACGATGACATCCATGCTATGTGACCCAACACAACTCAATGCAAATCATGCCATGTGGTACCAACACTTGTTATCATTTTTCGGTTTTTACACTTAAACCAGGTCCACTCTTCTAGACCGATAGCAATAAAAGCCCTTCCTCTAAGCTTTCAAACCCACTCTTCTAGGCTTGGGACAAGTCACTAGTCTCCACGAAACTAGCAAGCATTGCCTCTTGACTAAATGATGCATATGCAATCAACAACCAAATGCACTTAAGACCGTTCTCGCATCTTAATTTCATGCATTCTCAATAATTCACCACATAAGAATTATAACATGATTGCACACATAACATAATTCACATAATCAAAGTATCCATGCTTTAAATCATCATCACCATATTATCAAGCAATGCACACATATTCACTAATATGTTCTCATGCATTACTAACAACATCGTACCAACGGCAACGAACTCAATCACAATCATCATGCACTTTTAATCAATTTAAACAATGCATTTATTTGTCAAAAGACCATATTTCATAATTGATTCCACAATCTAGGATTCACGCCATACGGCTACCCACAACATATCACACTATAGTACACAACTATTCATTCCGATAAGGATCGAATCCAATCGAATCAGACAATCAACATCGTATAGGATCGCAAGGAAAATGACATGTTGTCACGCTCGCTGGCTTGCTCGCCTAGCGAATACTCGCTATCTGTTCGCCTAGAGAACAAGCTCGCGAAGGCAAACAAAAGCTACTGACTTCGTTCGCTTCTTACTCGCTGCAGCGAGGCCCTAGCAAATTCTTCGCTACCTCGCTCGCTACCAGCGAACAAGACCAATTCCATTCAGCCCAAGTCTGGGATCACTCGCTAACTTGCTCGCCTAGCGAGTTGCTAGCGAACATTCACGACCTGTTCACCTAGCGAAGGTGCTAGCGAACGTCTGCGAACTCAAAAACCCTCACTGTCATCAATCCTCAACTCTTGACAAAATCAATCGATTCTCACCAAACCAGTTCCTATAGCCTTAGTCTAACAATCCTCGACTAAACTACACACTTTATTCTCGATTCCAACCGTTAAAACCCTGATTCTACCGATTAAACTCATCTATGCCCTAGAATGGAAAATGGAGAAAATATCCAAACAATCCAAACCAATCATACATAATCATAGACATTGATAGAATAACAACATTTCACACCCTTACCTTGATTAAATTGAAAGCTATGAGTTATTCTTGATGATTCCAAGCTTTTCCCTTTCTTCCTTCTCTTTTCTCCTCTTCTCCTTTCTTTCTCTTCTTTCTCTTATGTTTCTATCTTTTCCTTTTCTTTCTACTTTTCCTTATATTTCTTCCATTCTATTTCCTTCCATACATTCTCCTCTCAAATATCTACCAATAATTCCAATAATTAAAATCATCCAAATAAATCAATTAATTAACATGAATAATTAATTATTGAAAAATTGGGTTGTTACACCCCGCCCCCGAATAATGTATTTTAGTTTAATTCTCTTATTTTACTTATTTTAATATTCATTTATTAATTATATTTTTAATTAAATTATTAATACCTTTATTGCAATTAAAATAATTAAAGTAATCAAATTAATGTTCATTTACTAATTAAAATTTTAATTAAATAAATACTTAATTTATTAAAATAATTATTTTTTAAATTAAATTATTAATTTTTATTACAATTAAAAAGAAATTTTTTTTTTGCGGGTGGGGGCAGGGCGGGTGCACCCGTTCTCTACTGAAGGCGGGTCTGGGCGGTAAATTTTTACCCCCGGTTGGATTTGGGGGCGGGGGCGGGTGTGTTACATGGAGGCGGGTGCGGGTGCAGGTGCGGGTGTAGTAAACCCCGCCCCGTTACCATCCCTAGCCGGAACCACGGGGGATAGCCTTGCATTTCGCAGATTCCCCAGAAACAACATTTACGACTGTCGAGGAAGGTGTCGGGTTTCCGGGGGCTCTGGAGAACTGAGAAGTTTATAAGATTGACCGAGCGGAACGAAACTTCTTGCCTTTCTCAGGGAATCGCTTTTCCATGTACGAGTATGCCTTTAAAGAGTTAGGGTTTTGTCACACCCTCATTTTCCACCCATCTTTTTCATGAATTCATCAGTAGCACCACCCTTGGATATTTGAAGCAAAGGATTGACAAGAATAGGTTGTGCGTCTCTTTAAAGCAATGGATAGTCTAAAGGAGATTAGGGTTTGAGATATTGCAAGACTTGAGAATCAAGAAACCTAGAGTTGTCCTGGCTTACTTCTGATCATTTGAAGGAACATAAGTTTCAAAAAAAAATTCACCTATGTCTGGTTCAAGGTCTTTCTTGATCAAATATGAGGATGTTGAACATTGAATCAGTTGTTTTCCCTTTAACTAGATAGAGGTTCAAGGTTATGAGGATAATTTCTATCAAATTCAAAGTCAAAATCTAGTCCTTGACCAAGGTGTTCTTCAGTTCATTCAAGTTTCTGGGTCTCAAAGTTGCATTCAAGTTTATCGTCTTTATAGCCCAAATTCTACGTTCAAATTCATGTCAAATTCAAGTTCATAAAATGTCAAGCGTCAATGCCAAGTTTTCAAGTATTTCGCAAGCGTTGATCTCACTCAAGTTTGAATTCAAAATTCAATTTAAGATTACATTTGTATTTTATTCCCAAGTTTCAAGCTCATGTGAAACTCAAAATCCAAATTGCAAGTTCTAGTCAAGACTTAAAATTCCAAAGTTTTTTTTCTTCCAATTTTCCATTCAAGAATTAAGTCCAAGTTCATATCAAAGTTTAAAGTTCAGCAATCTAACATTCACTGTTATCTTATCCATGGACTAAACTAGTTTGTTTTCATAAAAAAAAAGGGAAAAGAAAAGTAACAGCAACAAGCATTATTCAACATTTTGCAAATGACAGTTCTTGTGTGTGTGTATAACTTACTCAAAAGAACCTGAAGCAGTTTGATGCATGCATGCAATTAGCTCATTTTTGTTGTATTAAAAAGTAGATCATTGAGGGTTTGTTTTGGAACCACAAAGTATTGTCATGCCTAGTGTGAGATATTGGATCGAACTCTAGTATAGTCGAAGTCTGTTCGCGAGTAATGCGTGTTGTAGTCGAAGCTTGTTCTAACATGCATTAGTAAATATTGCTAGAGTTGTTAGCATGTTGAATTGGGTCTTGCTTGTAAGCCCAATTGTTTAAGTTAGCTTGTACCCTAAGTTAGCTTGTAATGGGTAATTGTTAAAAAGCCCATTAGGTTAGTGTGTTATTTTATTATAAATAGGATGCTAGTTTCTCAATCTTGGTATAAGGAAAAATAGGAAAATAAAATCCTAATTTCAAGGGAGAGAGGTTATTTTGTTATTCTTGTATACTTGTAATCTTGTTCTAAGAGAAAGGAAAAAATAGTAGTTTAATAACCAATCCTTGTTGTTTTACCTTGTCTTCTTTATTAACCTTAACCCTTGTGTGTTTCTTGATAAGAAAGAAACCGTTTATACTTTGTTTAAAGGTATCTGATTCACAACAAATTGTTAGGGTTGTTAGCATGTTGAATTGGGTCTTGCTTGTAAGCCCAATTGTTTAAGTTAACTTGTACCTTAAGTTAGCTTGTAATGGGTAATTGTTAAAAAAATCTATTAGGTTAGTGTGCTATTTTTCTTATAAATAGGATACTAATTACTCAATCTTGATATAAAGAAAAATAGGAAGATAAAATCCTAATTTCAAGAGAGAGAGATTATTTTGTTATTCTTGTATACTTGTAATTTTATTCTAAAAGAAAGGAAAGAATAGCAGTTTAATAATCAATCCTTGTTGTTTTCTTCTTTATTAACCCTAACCCTTGTGTGTTTCTTGCTAAGAAACCGTTTATACTTTGCTCAAAGGTATCTGATTCACAACAAATTGGTGCGGTGAGCGTGGAGAAGATGTCTTCAACAAAGTATGAGATTGAAAAATTCACCGGAGTGAACGACTTCGGTCTGTGGCGCTTGAAGATGAAAGCCCTATTGGTTCAGCAGGGTTGTTTGGAAGCGTTGAAGGGTGAGGCAGTCATGGACGCTGCGTTAACGGCAAAAGAAAAGACGGGCATGATCGAGAAAGCCCACAGCGCAATATTGTTGAGTCTTAGTGATAAGGTTCTTCGACAGGTATCAAAGGAGACTACATCATCGGGATTATAGGTGAAACTTGAAAGTTTATACATGACCAAATCTCTGGTGAATCGACTATACCTGAAGCAAGCTTTATATTCATTCAAGATGAGTGAAGACAAAGTGTTGGCTGAGCAGTTGGATATGTTCAACAAGCTGATTCTTGATCTTGAAAATATTGATGTGAAGATCGATGATGAAGATCAAGCACTGTTACTGTTGTGTGCTTTGCCCAGAACACATTCTCACTTCAAAGAAACTCTCTTGTATGGAAGGGAGTCCCTGACCTTTGAAGAAGTTCAATCAGCCTTGTATTCTAAGGACTTGAACGAATGAAAGGAGCATAAACCTTCGACGGTGGGCGAAGGTTTGGCCGTTAAGGGAAAATTCTTGCGAAAGGATGGTAAGTTCGACAAGAAGAAAGGTAAAAGTCAACAGAAGTCTTATAGTGGCGAAACATCTAGTATTCGATGTTATCACTGTAAGAAGGAGGGTCACATAAGAAAGGTGTGCCCTGAACGCCTGAAAGATCATGGAGGTAATGGCAATGCAGCCATTGTTCAAGATGACTTCGACTCATCTGATGTTCTTGTGGTTTCAAGTGGCGACTCGTGGAAAGAGTCGATTATGGATTCAGGTTGCACTTGGCACATGACTCCAAACAGAGAATTGTTCGAGGAGCTATGTGATTAAGATGGTGGATCTGTGCTGCTAGGAAACAACAAATCTTGCAAAATTGCAGGTATTGGATCTGTGAGATTCAAGCTCCATGATGAGTCAATAAGGTTATTGACTGAAGTCAGGTACGTACCTGACTTGAAGAGAATTTGATTTCTCTTGGTGAATTCGACAGAAAAGGATATGTTTTTCAAGGAGAGAAAAGTATCCTAAGAGTCATGAAGGGGTCGAAGGAAGTCTTGAGAGACGTGAAGAAACAAGGCTTGTATACCCTTGAGGCTGAGGTTGTAAGTGGTTCGACAAATGTTGCATCCACGAAATCTATGTCGAAGACAGAATTATGGCACATGAGATTGGGCCATGTCAGCGAAAGAGGCCTGGTCGAATTGGGGAAGTAGAACCTGCTAGGAGGTGACAAAGTCGAAAAGTTGGAATTTTGTGAATCTTGTGTATTTGGTAAATTCCGTAGGGCGAAGTTTAACAAAGGCAAGCAAAGAACACATGGATCCCTGGATTACATTCATGCTGATCTTTGGGGGCCTGCAAGGAATCCTTCACACTCAGGTGCAAGGTATTTTCTATCCATCGTTGATGACTATTCCAGAAAGCTATGGGTATTCATTCAGAAGACGAAGGATGAAACTTTTGAGAATTTCAAAAGTTGGAAGATTCTAGTCGAAACTCAGACTGGCAGAAAGGTTAAGAGGTTGAGAACCGACAATGGCCTTGAATTCTGCAACGAAGCTTTCGACAGTTACTGTGTTGGGTCTGGGATTGCAAGGCATAAGACTGTAGCAGGTACTCCTCAACAAAATGGCTTAGCTGAGAGATTCAATCGAACAATCCTTGAAAAGGTTAGATGCATGTTGGTTAGTGCTGGATTGAAGAAGGTGTTTTGGGCGGAAGCTATTTCGACAGCAGCTTACCTGATAAATAGATGTCCCTCGACTGCCTTGGGAATGAAGACACCTGAAGAAGTTTGGTCGGGACATCCATCTAGTCTCGACAGACTGAGAGTATTTGGCTGTATGGCCTATGTTCATATTAGGCAAGACAAGGTCGAACCTAGAGCTCTGAAGTGCATGTTCATGGGATACCCTGAAGGAGTCAAAGCTTATAGGCTATGGTGCCTAGAGTCAGGTCAAAGAAGGTGTATCACCAGTCGAGATGTAGTTTTCAATGAAGCAGAGATGGCTTTCAAGAAAACTGATGATGCTGACGAAGAGCTGGAACGTGGAGAGATTTCTGTTGAGGTGGAGCATGTTGATGCTGAATTGCTTACCCCAGATGAAGTCGAAGAAGACGCAGAAGATGCTGTCGAAGATGAGGAGATTGATAATGACTACCTGCTAGCAAGAGACAGGTCGAGGAGAGTCATCAATCCACCTCAGAGACTTGGGTATGCAGATCTTATAGCTTATGCCTTAATCTCTGCTAGTGAGTTTCTAGATGAAAAACCTAGAGACTATAAGGAAGTTATGAGGAGTCGAAAGAAGACTGAATGGCTGAAGGCCATGGATGATGAGATGAAATCTCTTCATGATAACAACACCTGGGAACTGATCAAGAAACTTGCTGGAGCCAGGTTAGTCAGCTGTAAATGGATTTTCAAAGTTAAGGAAGAAATCAAAGGAGTGACGTCGAAGAGATACAAGGCAAGATTGATTGCTAGGGGGTTCACTCAGAAAGAAGGTATCGACTTCAATGATGTGTTCTCTCCTGTTGTGAAGCACAAATCCATTCAAATGTTGCTTGCCATGGTGGCCCAGTTCGACCTTAAACTGGAACAGATGGATATGAAGACTGCGTTCTTGTATGGTAATCTAGATGAAACAATCCTGATGAGTCAATCTGAAGGGTATGTCGAAAGGGGGAAGGAAGATTATGTGTGCAAACTGAATAGATCTTTATATGGACTGAAACAATCTCCTCGACAGAGGAATAGGAGATTCGACAAGTTCATGGCACACATAAGTTTCATCAGAAGCCAGTTCGACCACTGTGTTTACTTCAGATTTCGACCGGGTAATTCATTTGTTATTTTGTTACTCTATGTGGATGATATTCTAATAGCAAGCAACAATGTCGAAGAGGTAATGAGGGTGAAGGCTGAACTCAATAAAGAGTTCTAAATGAAGGATTTGGGAGCTACGTCCAGGATTCTTGGGATTGACATCCGAAGAGATATAAAGCATTCAAAATTATGCTTATCTCAAGAGGCATACCTACAGAAGGTTCTCGGAAAGTTTGGTATGTCGAATTCAAAGCCTGTTGTGACTCCGACAAACCCTCAATTCAAGCTGAGTATAGATCAGTGTCCCATCGCTGATGTTGAAAGAACTTATATGAATAGCATTCCATATGCTAACATAGTAGGTTCATTGATGTACGCTATGGTCTGTACTAGATCCGACATAGCATATGCAGTAAGTCTTGTAAGCAGGTACATGGTGAATCCTAGAAAGGCTCACTGGCAAGCATTAAAGTGGATTTTAAGGTACATAAATGGGTCTCTGAATAGAGTCCTAATTTATGGTGGAGCCTTGGGTGAAGATAGTAAAGCAGCAATCGATGGATATGTTGACTCTGATTATGCAGGTTGTATGGATTCCAGAAAATCTATCTCTGGATATGTGTTCACTATGTTTGGGACATCAATCAGTTGGAAAGCAACACTTCAGAAGGTCGTTGCCCTATCAACCACTGAAGCGGAGTATATTACCCTAACTGAAGCTGTGAAGGAAGCATTGTGGCTTGAAGGTTTTGCAAAGGAGCTAAAACTTCAAGGTCGAGTTATCACTGTTAAATGTGATAGTCAAAGTACAATACACCTGTCGAAGAATTCAGCCTATCATGAGCGAACCAAGCACATTGATGTGAGGTTGCATTTCATCAGAGGGGTAATCGAGCGTGGAGAAGTCCAAGTGCTGAAGGTTTCGACAGATCATAATGCTGCTGATATGATCACCAAGTCGTTGCCCAGTTGCAAATTTTTCCACTGTATGCAGTTAATAAAGCTGCATGAAGAAAGCTAGTTTCTTGATGTTATAGAGTTAGATCCAAGGTGGAGATTTGTGAGATATTGGATCGAACTCTAGTATAGTCGAAGTCTGTTCGCGAGTAATGCGTGTTGTAGTCGAAGTTTGTTCTAACATGCATTAGTAAATATTGCTAGAGTTGTTAGCATGTTGAATTGAATCTTGCTTGTAAGCCCAATTGTTTAAGTTAGCTTGTACCCTAAGTTAGCTTGTAATGGGTAATTGTTAAAAAGACCATTAGTTTAGTGTGCTATTTTATTATAAATAGGATGCTAATTTCTCAATCTTGGTATAAGGAAAAATAGGAAGATAAAATCCTAATTTCAAGGGAGAGAGGTTATTTTGTTATTCTTGTATACTTGTAATCTTGTTCTAAGAGAAAGGAAAGAATAGCAGTTTAATAACCAATCCTTATTGTTCCTTGTTGTTTTACCTTGTTTTCTTTATTAACCTTAACCCTTGTGTGTTTCTTGATAAGAAAGAAACCGTTTATACTTTGTTTAAAGGTATCCGATTCACAACACCTAATTTAGAAATGTGGTAAGATAGACACCTTAATCTGGACTTATGATTGTTTAAGTACACATAATTACAACTTTATGATACTACACTCAGAACTAGATCAAGCATTGTACAATAAAAATATAATTATGCTAGTAGGTAACAATACTTGAACATTACATTTACAAGAATGTTAAAGACTAAGACTGAAAACAGGACACCAACCTTGAAACAATAGAAAATGCTTATTATCTACATAATCATGGTGTTTCCGAAGATAGCTTTACTGTAATGAATTAGCACGAGCATTCACAAGGAGTAGAATCCCATAAACCGTTGGTGTTACAAATAATTTGCTTCGCTGCATTATGAGCGTTTTACTTCCACCACCAGATGAACCTAGATACTCCCTCAGTCGTCCTTTGTCTCAACCCTTTACTAGCTTCTACAAGCTTGTTTGACATTAGTCTTAACATCAGATCCTACTACAACAGCATCAGCTACACTAGCCAGGAAAGCAACATCTTCAATTTCAGAATGAAAAATATAATAATGTGAAAATGTGACAAGGAATAGGTGTTAAAGCCAAGGGTATTTCATTTCGGCAGCATATTACCTCATGAAATTGTGGCACTTACATACCAGATGTTGACACATATGTCACCACTCATGAAATTGTGGCACTTACATACCAGATGTTGACACATATGTCACAACACTAGTAATCACAACAGAAAGGGCACAAACCACTACACAAACATTCAACCATCTTGATGCTGATGTCAATACTGATGTAACAGAACATCAGAACACAAAGTCATGCAAGATGTTATGACATCTGCAGACTGACAAAACAATTTATCCAACCATTTAAATTATACATAATTTTAAATGCAGAAAAATAAATAACACAATGGATTATTAATCCAGTTCAGTGCAACATCACCTACATATAGGGGCTACCGTGTCAGAAAGGAAATACAATATTCGTAGTATCAATTAAGAGCTAAACTTTGAGTAAGAACAATATACAACCTAAACATGTCTACCACGATGCATCAAAAGATACAAAGGGTGACTTACAAAGTCAACACAAGAGACTCTCAAAACCTAAGTTTCTAAAACTTTCCCTAGTTTTTATAACAGTGAAAACCGTCAATACAATAGGTTTAGGTCTTTTTAAATACTCCTCAGCAATCCATGGGCTTCAAAATCTCTGTCCAATCTTTCCTTGATCCATACGCTGAGAGCTGCATCATGATGCAGAAAATATCTCCTTGAATCTTGGAACGAATCATCAAGTTTCCTAAATTGTCTCAACACCCAATTTAGCAACTTGTATACAACTGGAGATATGAAAACTTGTTCTAGATAATATCTTCTTGACCTGCATAAATAACTTAGATATATCCAAAATAAATATCACAGAATCAAATCAAATCTTGTCAAGATTTAAAACAGCCAGAACAGATGTTCTGGTATAACATGTTCCAACATCTGTCAGGACATTTGCACGACAGAGAACTGAACATGTTACAACATCACACACAACATCCTGCTGTGATCCATGTTTTAGCAAAATTGTTGCCAATCCTAAAACCATGGAACTTACACCTCAATTCAAAACTCTGCTCACAACCATCAGCAGTCAAAACAAGGGAGTTCACTGCAGAATACTTCTCCCCAACTCTTTCAGGCCGCATCTCCTTAAATGCTACAACATGCTACCAAAGCTAATAATTCCCTGCACAATCATACCAGTGGTATACTAGATGCAGCAAATGCACAATCATACTAGTGTTATACTAGATGCAGCAAACATTGCAATATTCACATTTCACTTTTGATTCAATTCAAAAAAGGAGTTCCAAGCCAATTGCCAGCATTCAAGTGTCAGTTCAAGGCAAAAGTCAAGTTTCCAATCTTATTTGAATTCAAGACACAACCAACTCAAATGTCAATCCTAACCAAGATCAATGTTACTCAATCCCAATTTCATCATTCAATTCACATCATAGATCAATTCACTTGACACATACATTCATATTTTCAAATCATACAAATCATCGTTCAAAATTCAACATGTATGCTCATACCATCAATGCATTTACGTATCATTTCATCAGTCGTGTCATTTTTAAACATACATACCAATTCATAAAACATTCTAAACGTTTAAGCATTCATCATAACTCATAACATTCCAAATTACAAATCATCATCCAAATTCAAACATATACTATACAAGTTCACATACTCCTATATGCATTCAGATCATTTTATAATCAAATTCATCATAGCATGCTCATTTTGTATAAGGAAACATAAAATACATCATTCTAACATAACATAGTCATCATTTATCATGTCATTTTTCTAAGTCAATTTCAAACAAGACAAGTCCATTCCTAAGCATCCAATTCACCACATCCAAAGCATAATTCAAACATTCGTTACTCAATTTCACTCAAACATGTTTCAAGCAAGTTCTCAAGTATAAACATGTTACAATCCATTGATTTCAATTCAATTAATGTCACATTATCAAGTTTCAATTCATAATTCCAGATTATACCAATTCATGCCAAATTCATACAACAAAATTCATCATTCAATCAAACCAAAAACAATTCAACAACATCCATGTCCAATCCAATTCATCATTTAATTCATGTCAAGAACACACAAAAACAAAATTATGCCATGATACAAATGATTCAAGACATTCCAAAACAATTCAAGAACCAAACCAATTCATTTCAAGTATGTCCAACTATCTAATTTCAATTCATAGCTTCTAAATAACATTCATGACATATTCATACATATTCCCATTCATCTCATGTCATACAAATCCAAGTTCAATCATGACATAAAAGCATTCACATTCATATCAATTTCACCATATCATTCCTGTTACATTTCATTTTTTCATACAACATCATCAAGTGCATTCATCAATTCATCAAATTTCATAGTATACTTAAGTCACGGTCAATATTTGATTCTAGTGCATAACATGTCTAATTCAGCAATAATGTCACGTAGCATGGGGCATAAGCATCACATACACCAAATTCACAACAACAAAAATTAATTCCAAAGGAGGAGACAGTGAAGCAAAACACAGTTGGGACCACATACATGTTTCACCGCAGACAAAATTGTTTGAGCCAAATCCGTCTCCGTACGAGTACACTCTGTACCACTCACAGAAATGCAGAGTTGAGGCAACTCCACTACTTACGGATAACATTGACAGCTCAGTGAATCCCAGATCAAATAAACCCTAATCTGACCTATAATTACATTATTGTTCATTCATCCTCGGGGGGAGTCACCAGATACATTAGAGAAGAGAAATCCTAATGACAATTCCTTTACAGAATTTCATTCCCAACTTTTTTCACTAAAGCTCTTTTTTTCTAAAACCTAATCATAGTTTCACACTAAAACTCTGATAAAGGTGAGCTCTATCTCACTCGTGCATATAACGACATCAAGCAACAACAATCATATTCGAAGCATAGAAGGAAAATAGAAGAAGGAGTAAACAAAACAAGGAGAGTGGACAATTTGTACCTGAGCATTTTCTCACCAAGGAGAGTGAACGAAACTTCTGTTTGGTATTTTTCCTTGCTTTTTTTTCGTTTCTGAATCGCCTTGTTATGCTGTTAATTTACCCCTTTGAAATTGTTTGTTTACTTCTTAATTGTGTGGATCTAAGGTTAGGTGTGAGCTCCGTTTAGGTATTTTTGGTTGAGATTTGGGAGTCTCTGAGTCCAAATTTGGACTCGGAGAGGTTTCTTTATTGAGAAAGGGGTTTCTTTTAGGATTTGGCCAGAGAGAGAGGGGTTTTGTGTTGCTTTGAGAGAGAGAATGTTGAAAGTTAAAATGAGAGAGATAGAACTAAACGAGAATGTCTTTTTTTTTTCTTTTCATAACCGTATGCCTGCGTGTCCTTGGATTTTTCTGTTGGGTCAAGACTCAAGAAGACGGTGACACATATCACTGTCATGCTGCATCATCAGCTCGTTCTCTTATCCTACACGTGTCTCCCTGGTATCCCTACCATGCTCCCTGCGTTGTTGCCCCTTTGATCAGAGTCAAGATTGACTCGTAGGAGGATCTAACGCGCCAGATGTTTTAGAAGGTCAACAGCATGGGTGAACCCTATCTACGCCTTGGGCCTTCCTTTTTTTGGGCTTTGGTGTATTCAATGTCTACACCCTTTTTTTTCTGCTTATCATTCTGACCCATTTCTTTTTCTATTTCTAGTTTTTATTTCTTTTATTTTATTTCTTTTTTATATTCAATTTAATTTATTTTGGTACTTTATGATATTTTCTAAAATAATAAAAAATATATAATAATTAATTAGTTCAAATGTTTTTATTTAATACTAATGATGATTAACTTTAGATTTAGGTTTAAATTAATTATTTTTGTTTTGTTTCTTTCTTTTTAATATTTATTAAAAAAATCCAAAAAAATATGTTTAATTGTTAATTATTTTAAATATTTTTATTTAATATTGGTTAATTAAATATTTATATTTAATTTGGTTAATAATTTCTTTCTTGCTTGATTTTATGTGTGCGATACTTATTTTCTTGGTTTATACTTGGGTTATATGTGTTCATGTTTTGATTGTGTGTATGATTGATTGTGTGAGTGCTTGCTTTACCATTATTATCCCCATTCATCAAAATGTATCCCTTTCCCTTGAAATGTAATAATTTTACTGCTTTTCCTTTTTCGTTGCGCTTAGGTAGTTTCTAATCAATATTAAACCAACCACACCTTTTCAAAAATCACAAATAAGCTTGATCCAACATCAAGCATTTTAATAATAAGTCAACTCAATAGGATTTCCATCACCATCAACACTTATCCATTCCCCCCACTTTTACTTTTTTGTAAGTCGATTGTCATGTGCATCGCCATCGATCTTACCCTTTACCCCTTAGAATCTCTTTTCATTAGTTCAAACCATTGCGCCGTGAATAAATCTTTGATGTAATGTCAAGTGGCATTTTATAAGTCAAGTTAATCAATTTAATCATGCTTAGACACTTTTTAATAAAAGATGAAAAAGGAGCGGAGTGTAGTCGACGTCTCCCCGAGAATGAAGATCCGAGATGTAGTTCTCGTGATTCGAGATCTCGTCATCCTAAAATCAATTAATAAACCGTAGTCAAAACCAAGAACGCTCTGATTTCTTATTTGTTAATGAGAATATGTAGGCACAAGGGCCCAAATCCTTAGCGAGCAACCTTTTCCTTTTCACCCATTTTCCTCGTAGTTCCCCGAACTACGGTTGTTTTGACTTCCTCATTGCACTATGAGGATACATAGGCACGAGATTGCAATGATCTTGGCGAGCACCATAGGAAAATAAAACCATCTAGTCCATATCCTCCCTTCCTATAAACCGAAAAGCCTAACACTTAGAAGTAAACATTAACACTCACACATAACCTAATGGTTCTCGTTGAGTACAACGGACGTGGGGGGTGCTAATACCTTCCCCTCACGTAACCAACTCCCGAGCTCAAATTCTTTGTTGCGATGACCATGTCTTTTTCTTTCGTCTAGGGGTTTTATCGATATTTTCCATTTCCCCCTTATGGGAATAAATAAAGTTCGGCGGCGACTCTGTTAGTCCATCCCGCGAGCATGTGTCATACCCTAAATTTGTCCTACCTTTTTTTTCAAAATATTTTCATTTTTTTAATTCTTTTTTTAATTTTGCATTGCCTGCATAGTATCATGTCATTTAGACACGTGCCCACCCACATAATGTTATGTTAAATCTTTTGGCTTTCTTATTTTGGTTAACAAATCTTCACTGAATTTTACATAAAATAACATTTTCTAAAGTCTCACTAAAAGAAATGTTCTCTAAAGTCTCACTTCTCTTGCTTATCACCACCATCTATGATTATTTGTTTCTTGGTTCTCCTTAAAATTGAGCCATTGTCTGTCAACTTCTCACTTTTTTCTCCCTCAATGGTGTTTCTCACTCCATTCTCACTTTTTTCTCCCTTAATTTTTTTCTTCTTGTTCTTTTTCAACTTCTCCATTATCTACGACTTTCGATTCATTTTCAACTTCAATCACTTTCTTTTTCTCACTCCTAGAATTTACCAATGCGGGTACTACTATGTTTCTAAAATCAATAGCTTTCCAATTTTCATTCCTAGGATTATCCAACGTATTTCCACCAAAACTTCCATCTAATTGATCTGTCAATTGTTTAGATAACTGGACAATTTGAGTTTCACAATTCTTTTTGGAATCTTCATTATTCCTGTTGGATGTTTCTTAACTAAACCCCATTGTTTCAAAGTTGCTTTGAGTCATCTTTATGAATTGAGTCATAATTACTTCTAAAGGAGCCAAATTCCTTGGTAGTGGATTCTGAAGTGCTCGTTGATTAGCATTTTGACCTTGATTATTACTCCATATGAAATTTGGATGATCCTTCCACCCCAGATTATAAATGTTGGAGTAAGGATTTTCTCTTTGAAAATTAACAACATAATTTTCCTTTTCAGTGTGTCCTTCTGGCACACAATTTCCATTGGCATGACCTTCGCCATATAAATCACATCTTAACACCTTCACTTGACTAGCACTTGCTCGGGAAAGAGAAGTGACAATTAAATTGCTTTGTTAAGGCTTCAAGATATGTTAATAGAGCATGTTAAGTATCAAGTTCCAATATTCCTTTATTACTTGGAGCTCTTTCACTTTGTGTGTAATATTCATTTTGATACATGTTTTCATTTAACTCACTCACTTTATCTTCGTTCTTATTCTTCATAGTACCTTCAACCGAGACATAAAGAAGCATTCAAGTTTGAAATCTCAGGTACCGCATAAAATGATGTATCTTCTCTACATTGTCCATTATGATCAGGACACTTCTTAAGCAATAATTTAAACATATTCTAAGAATCATAAAGAGATGCTGGTTTCACATTACTCAAAACTTGAAATTTAAGCTCTTCTTTCTACTAACTGGAAATTAGTGTAAAAGTGTTTCAAGAAATTGTCTTATAACTTTGTCTAAGTCTGGATATTCCCACTTAGTAGTCATTACAACCAATCTTTTGCTCTCCACATTAAAGTAAACCGAATAATCTAAGTTTTATTTGGTTGTTAGTTACTCCGTTAAGCCTATTAGGAAACAAGTTTGAGTTGTGTTGAGAAACAAATATGAGTTCTAAGTTCCACATTGCTTAGAAAATTGGAGGTTGAACACTTTATAAGTAAGAGGAGCCATACACCTATCACCTTAAGGTTTTGGGTGAATATGTGGTGTCTCTCTCACTTGTTTGGGTGTGTCTTTGACCCTTAGGTGAATGTTTGACCCATTGTATATGCTTCTCCCTTTTGATGACCCTTCAGTGGTATCAGAGACGTGGTTTGAGTAAGAGACCGACTCCATGTGTCAAAGTCTTCCTGATATGATGGTCAATCGGCGTGTTCCGTTGAAGTACCCATGACGAGATAAGGGTGTCTTTCAATAGCGGTACAAGCATGTGGATAAAATAGCTTCCACTTGAGGGGAAGCCTATTGGATGGACACACACTTGAATGGGAGATTGTTGGGAAACAAGTGTGAGTTATGTTGAGAAACAAGTGTGAGTTCTAAGTCCTACATTGCTCAGAAAAGTGGAGGAATAACACTTTATAAGTAAGAAGATCCATACACCTATCACCTTAAGATTTTGGATGAATATGTGATGTCTCTTTTACTTGTTTGGGTGAGTCTTTGACCTTTGGGTGAGTGTTTGACCCAATGTGTATGCTTCCCTCTCTTGATGACCCTTCAAAGCCTACACATAGAAAAAATCTCATAAAAACGATATAGATGTTCTCATGGGTCTCTAATGGCATTATTGTCAATTGATTTTCCCTCAAACCTGCTAGAACTGAGTTCTTGATATCAAAGTCCACGAGAATTGCTGGTTTGAACCCAATGTCGCTACTGCGAAAATCGGCGCCGACTATGACAGAAGAGTCGCCACCGTGCGTTATTTATCCCACAAGAGGGAAAGGAAACGCTCAGAGTAAACCTAACACAAAGAGGGAAAGGAATGGTCATCGCAACCAAATCCTGGATTCGGGAGTCGGTTACGCAAGGGGAAGGTATTATCACCCCTCACGTCCGTCGTACTCGACGGGATCCACACTTGTTTTCTGTCTAAGGGTGTGTTATTCTATCTACTCTACAGGTCTGTGTTAAAAAGAAAAGAAAATGACTCGGCAAAGTATCGCACTTTATGCCTACGTATTCCCGTCTGGAACGAGAAATCAGAGTCAACGTAGTTCGCATAACTACGGGTTATGGGGGGGAAGGTTGCTCGCCGAGATGTCGCATCTCGTGCCTACGTACTTTCATACGTCATGAAAGATCAGAGCAAACGTAGTTCGGGCTACGGAAGACACAAGCTTGTCTGATAGTTTTTTATCTCCTTATGAAATGGTTTTCGTGATTAAAAGTCCAAGAGGACAAAAATAGAGTTTGAATGTTTGTTTGAGTTTTTTAAGAAAGAAATGTTTTTTAGGATGTTTGCAATCTCAGTCGCACTAGAGACTATGACCCAGGAGTGAAAGCTTCGTATGTCACCCAAAGGGTACCACACTAAACGTCCAGATTACTGGAGAGAGACCCTCCACCAACCTTTTCCCAGATAGCTTAAGGCTCGTAACGTACGATTTCGATTAACCTTATTACTGTGTTTTTGAATTGTTTTGAGATGAGAAGAGGAAGACACCCTAAAATTATGGTTGAAAGGGAATCTATCTACAATTATCATGCATGGGTCGAAACCTAATGTCTGTCATAATTCCCTCTTGCACAGAGGAAATCAGAGATCCTAGGGGAAACAACAAAAGAAAGCAAGCAGTAAACAGTAAACAGTAAAAATGCATGCTATGCAACAGTATTAGAGAGGAAAGGGAGAGAACAACAGGCAAGAGGAGACAAGCTCCACCTCAAACCTAAGGGTAATCAACACAAGCAAAAAGACAATACAGAGAAAGAAAAGAAACAGAGAAAGCAGCTCTAAACAACAACAACAAACTCCTACAGCTGACAGCAACAACAAGCTCTAAACAACTCAGTTGAAAAGACAGCAAAGTTGACAACAAGACTTCATCTTCAAGCTAGCTTCTATCTTCAAGCTCTATCAAACTTCATCTTCAAGCTCTAGCAAGCACACTCCAAGTAGAGGAACAATCACCAAGATCAAGGTTGAAATGTTGAAAACTTAACGAAAACCAAAGGAAATCATCAAGTACCAACATTGAAATGGAAAGGTATCCTCAAAGTTCTACTCAACTATGGGCGTATCACACATCCCTCCAAAGGAGAGATGGAGTTTCCCTAGGAGGACTTCATGTCATTGGATGGAATAGAAGCACACAATGCATTCTATGTTTGATGAAACAAAACCAAAACTAGCTCTAATAGCTCCTCCTAAAACCCTAATTTCCTAAACTCCTAAAACAACTCCTAAAAGAAAAGGAAACTTCCACTCCAAGCTCCAATCTTCAAACCATAGCATCTACATAGAGTCCATAAGACCTCCCAAAAATGATTCCAAGCCAAGCAAGCTCCAAAGTCACTAACCAAACCAAACAAGCAAGGCACTCAAGAGAGAACAACACAAACACAAGCAACTTGCAAAATTCAACAAAAATAGAAAACAAAGTTGTAAAATTCTAATTAAATTCCTAGGGGAACGTACATGCTTGAACAACCTAGGGTTAAAATATTAAAGCCTAATTCTACTTCTAAATCACCTAAATAAATTCTAGATTGAAATGTATCAAGGTAATCCACAAGTTTGGGAAGGCTCTAATCTCAACACCTAAAGAAGAACCTAAAGATGTTTTAAAATTCTAATAAAAATCCTGAGGGAACATGAATATCTACCCTAAAACATACTAAAAAATAAAAGCCAAATTCATCACCAATTGGAAGAACAAAATTGTACAAAACAGATGGTCAAATATACAACACAATGAACATTATCAAAAAAGAAAAATCATAACTAATTCAAATTAAATCCTAAAAATTTAAAATCAACGCCTAAAATTTCTTAATATATTCAGGAACTACGGAAAAAAATTTCATAATTTTTTGATGATTTTTACTATTTTTAAACAATTAAAAGCAAACAGACAATAAAACAGAAAAATAAAAAGAAATGAAAATAATGGAAATTGGGAGGGGTGGCGCAATCAGTAAGATTCCAAGGCAATATCTGGATGGGCCTGTACGTGTGGGGTGCGAATATCATGCTGACTTAAGCCCACTCGGAATTCATTAAATGAGGTGGCGCTGATGTGGCAGTGCATGCGTGGCGCGTCTGTAGCTGTTAGATGCACGTACCAAGTCTCCTTCCCTCACGCGATCGGACGGTTCTTCTCTTTCTTCTCCATTTGAAAATTCACGGTGAAAAAATGCAGCAACAGTACCGGTGGTAACCGTAAGGATTTTCCAGCAAGCTTCCTTCAAGCCTATCTCTCTCAATACTCAACGGAATCGAACGATTCTTGAACCAATTTCATAGCATTTTTTGCAAGGATTAATAATATCACATTTGTTCATGCTTTCCTCCATTAAAATCCAGAAATGGTAATCACTCAAGAATTACTCAAGAAATTCCATCTTCACAAAATCCAAAATAAAAAGCACAAACCTCTTCCTCTCACTTCTTACATCAACAACATCTAATTCTTTTCCATTTTCGTCCATTATCCAAGGAGAAATTCGAACTACAACTTATGGTGCCAATTCCTAAAGTGTCTCTAAACTGCATTTTCTTGATCCTAATTCCATCTATGGTCCAAGACTATCCTAACCGCATGTTAAAATTGATCTAAACCATCCTAAATCCATAGGAAAGTTGAAGTTTACATACCGGACTTGGAGCTTCAAATGGGAGTGGTTATGGTGCGAATTTTGATCCAAGCTCTTGCAGATTCTTTCCTTGATGACGGTAGAAGCTTCTTCAATGCTTAACTGCTCCAGAAATGGCCTCCAAATTAAAATTCAATTTTGGCTTGTAACTAACTTTTTCAATGTGTTTTTTACCTTTCCAAGCTCATTCCATCACCAACCTTGTTCAGAAATCACTCATGGCAATATATAGAAATGATTTGTGGGCTTTGAAAGGTCCAAAAGAAGCCCAAATTATGATATCCAAATTTTCAAGTTTCTTCACAAAGTGCAAAAATGGTGTACACGAATTTGGCTTTCATTCTTCCTCTAGAAGCTTCAGATAGCTTGCACTATACACCTTGAGTGTAATTGAATCAAGAGGAGAGCTTAATTGTATCACATGAGCAATCTTGGATGTGTAACTTATTTATGAAGTAATCAATTGAAACTCCATGAAATAAACCTCAAATGAAAATTCTGGTATTGCCATTGTGTTTAGAATAATTTTTCCACTCAAAAAATGTACTCACATGACATATTTTGGTCCTCTAACTCAAAAAGTCAATTTTCCTTCCTTAATCCATTTGAAAAATTCCCTTTTTTAGGCCATTTTAAGTGAATTTTTGCTACAAGCCAAACCAATCTCAAATGATCACTTGGTTGCACTTAAAATCATGTTTTGAGCAAGTTCCTTGTTGAACAAATCTCCATTTGAAGAGTGCAAGTTGGAGATTTTGACCTATGATTGAAAATGGTCTATAATCTCACTTTCCCAAAATACCCCTGACTTGTAAACCTCATAACTCGAGTTCTATAAATCAGATGGAAGACTTCTAGTACAATTTAGAAAGCTAACATCATGAGGAATAACTGTCATATTGACCAAAAATTCAGGTGAAACCTCCTTCTAGGTCAAAAATAGCTTGGAAGTCAGATGATTTTCACAGACAAATTTCAGAGGCATCTGAGGACCTGTAACTTGTCTGGACCATAACTTGCGTTCTATAAATCCAATGGAGGACTTCTAGTACTCAAATTAAAGGTATTGAGATGCTCTATAAGTTTCATGTTGGCCAAAGATCCATTTGAAACTTGTATCTTAACTTATGTGGTCTTGAAGTTAGGAACAAAACAGGGGATTTTACACTGAAACCCTAACTTAGCAACTTCTCCCACTCTTGATTCTTCTTGACTTGATCTTGGCACAACACCACAAATGTCTTAACATATCATTCCATGAACTTCATGACCTAGAAATAGGCTTTGAACTTCTTCAATTGAACAGTTGACCTAGGATTGACCCAGATGAAACCCTAATTGCTTGCACCTCAACTGTGGCTCTTGCACTTGAATCAATTACTTGATTAAGCTCCAACATGGCCCTCTAGGCACTCCATGAGCTCTATACACATCTTCTATTCACAATCCATGCTTCACATCTCACTGATGGTCTTCAATTGATCCTCAAGTTAGGAGAAAATCCACATATAGGCATCTAAACTTCTTAAGGCCTCAAACCACCTCCTAATGACTTGGATGACTTCTCAAGCTTGGCTAAGACCTCCTGCTAGGCTTCTCTTGACAAAAACACACTTGATCCCCTGTTGGATGAATGATGTTATGATATGCAAATGATATAGCTATGCAAATGATAATGCAATGAAACATAAACCAGTTAAAGAAAAAAGTTGGGCAAATTTTGGGGTGCAACACCCAAGAGAAACTTGCCCAACATCACTTCTTCTACAATAATATCCCATATTCCGCCTAAATAGGTGTGGTTTATTATTATTATTATTATTATTATTATTATTATTATTATTATTATTATTATTATTATTATTATTATTATTATTATTATTATTATTATTATTATTGTTATTATTATTATTATTATTATTATTATTATTATTATTATTATTATTATTATTATTATTATTATTATTATTATTATTATTATTATTATTATTATTATTATTATTATTATTATTATTATTATTGTTATTGTTTGCCATATCCACTTTTTCTTGATCAAACTCCTTGTCTTAATGTATTACTGTTGGTGTTTCTCTTACTACTCGTGCTAACCTGGAAGTTTTTCGAATGACTATTGTTGTCTTCTCGATCTCCAAATCAAATAGCAATCCTTTTGATCATTTACCTCGAATACACAATAAAAAATATCTCAAAAGCACTGCATAATTAAAAAATAACTCAATATGAACAACTAGATAACAATCAAATAATTAAATATGTCTAAAGTAATTATTGATTGAAGAAATCAGATAGAGTATCAAATGTTGTGGTTAATAATAAATCTCATCTTTGAATCAATCCATACATTTGTCAACATATAAAAGGCTTCAAACACAAATCTAAATGAATAATTCGTGGATTGAAATTTCATTGAACAATACTTAACAATTACATGATTCATATAGCTCAAAATAAAATCAACTAAAGATCTAATCAAAGAGAATTTATATAATCATAGTACAATTAATCATAGTCAAAGAGTTTACGGAATTATACATGATTTAAAGATGAAATATGATCTTCAATAGGGTAAAAGCTTCAATCTCTATGCTCCAAATCCTCGCAACAGTCAAAATACCATCATATTTTGAACCCATAATCAAATTTGACAATTATCTTTTATACTAGGTTTCAGGAGAAACAAATTGTGCTACTATACAAACCAATTGAGCCATGATTTGATCATTGTTCCACTTGGCACCACACGATTGAACATAGCATTATTCCATGATTTGATCATTGATTCACTTGGCACCACGCGATTGAACATAGCATTATTCCATGATGTTATCCAATCACGCCGCAATTTGAGCAGAGACACACCTATTTCGGAATCATGCCACTGTTTGAACAATAGTGCCACGGCTTGTCAACTAAACAACTTCCCATAAATGAGGATGGAGCCAAAAGAACTACGAAGCTTACTTCCAAATATACCATTGTCACGGGAAAGATTTACAAAATGGGAAGATCTTCCCCGATGTTAAGATGCTCAGGAGAGGATAAGATCACCTTAGTCCTCATGCAAGTTCACCAAGGAACCTGCGAAAGCCATATAGGCGGAAGAACGCTCACTCACAATCTTTTGAGTGTGAAATACTATTAGCCCACTATGATGAAAGATAGAGTGAAATTCATCAGAAGATGTGATAAATGCCAAGAAAATATAACATGCACCACATATTTGCATAACTCATTTATTATGTCACCTCGCTCTGACCATTATACCAATGGGGAGTTGGCATATTTGGCACACTCCTTCTAGCATTTGATTAATTAAAATTCCTCGTCGTGGGGGTATATTACTTCATGAAATGGATAAAAGCAGATGCAATATCTAAGATCACCGCTGAAAGGGTAAGATGTTTCCACTAGCAACGAATCATATGTAGATTTGGTCTACCCTGGACCATCATTTCTAATAACATAACCCAATTTTCCAGCACAATTGTGGTTGACTTTTTC
The DNA here is from genome assembly GCA_963859935.3 of Lathyrus sativus. NCBI lineage: Eukaryota > Viridiplantae > Streptophyta > Magnoliopsida > Fabales > Fabaceae > Lathyrus > Lathyrus sativus. Next base: position 538,633,144 of record OZ012741.1, read on the forward strand.
CATGAGTTAGTGACACAGACAAAATTCATTTTTGTCGTCCCTTCCTCAAGAAATGGTAAGTTGAATTAGAAAATAATGTAATTTTGAATGAGATAAAGAAGAAGCTAAACAATGTAAATGGCTTATGGGCTGAGCAGATTTGTGAGGTTCTATGATCATTCCATACCATACCTTTTTCAACTACCAAGGGTACACCCTTAACAATGGTGTATGGTGTTGATGTTATATTACCAGTCAAAATCAACATGCCCACTTAGAGACACACATAATTCAATGAATAAGAAAATGAATCAGAGCTAAGAGGTGCGGCAAATTAAATTAAGAAACTAGAGATGTCACCCATATCAAGGAATTCGACGCCAAATAGAGGGCTACGTTGAGATAAAACTCTAAAGTGGTACCAAGAGAATTCAAGAATGTGACCTCGTGCATAGACAAGTGGTCACGCCTGTCAACATGGGTAAATTAAAACCCGGATGGGAAAGTCCTAATCGAATATTCCAAAAGTTTCCACCTTGCGCCTATAAACTAGAAGAACTAGAAGGAAAACCCATTCCAAGAACATAGAGCTCAATCAACTTGAGATATTACTATAGCTTTCCGCATAATTTATTTTATTCCTTCCAAAATAAGGCGAGAGTCTCTAGTCCGCCAATGTATGCACCCCCCCCCCCCAATAAATCTAGAGTGAAAATTTAAGGGTAAGGATATACTTTTTTCCTTACAAAGGTATAGATTTTAATGAGGCACCTTATCCTATTCGATATCTCACACGGGTGGTATGAATACAAATGGTGGACTTTCACAGGAAGATCATTGTCGATCTATGGGGTAAATAATGTTGGATTTTCACAAGAACTTGCTTTCCTCCATACTAGGTAAATAATGTTGAACTTCCATAGAAAGATCATTGTCGCCCTACAGGGTAAATAATTATGGACTTCCACAGGAAGATCCTTGTTGTCGTATGGGGTAAATACTATTGGACTTCCACAAGAACATCCTTTCCACCCTACGAGATAAATAATGTTAGGCTTCCATAGGAAGATCCTTGCCACCATAAAGGCAATACGAACTCTTAAAAGTATATTTGAGTGGGAAACATTTTCAATCAGATACATTTGAGGAGAAAAATAACAAGTATAGATGAGTGTACTGCTATAGGCACATATATTATCTTCAAAAGAACCTCTGGCAGAACAATTATATTATAGCTCATAGTTCACACTTGAGGGACTCGCCCCAAAATCACTTGAGGGAGTCCCTATAAGGTTACTTGATGGATTCGTTCCAATATCACTTGAGGGACTCACCCCAAGATACTTGAGAGGCTCTCCCCAAGATGACTTGAGGGACTTTCTCCAAGATTATTTGAGGAACTCGTCCCAAGGCAGTTTAAGACGTTTCACGGGGAACCTCCATGTGTTTGATAAAAACGTTGAAATTCTCGAGGTTACATCACTTCATTCTCGTTTAAAGCTCTCATGATTAAGGAACTGTGTACCAATATAAATTTAATGGGCCTTTAAAATGTAACCCTAAAAAAGGTAAGATACACCAAACACTCAGGTGCTTGGAGAGAGTAGGTATAGGTTGTCCAAATCCCTGCTGGGGGCACCCATTGAACCAACAGCTGACTGCCTGGATTGGACTAGCAACATGTTTGCTTGGATTTGGGAAATATGAACTAACCCTTGTTCATCTTACTGCTACTGAATGTGGGAAGACGTGTTTATATCAACTAACTCATAGTTACTTAAAGAAAGATAACCATCTCTCCACGATTAAAGGAAGAAAGTATCCTTATTAGCCCATGTTTCTGGTATATAAAAAAATGGTGATAACTACCTCTGGTCTAGGCTAAAGAGGTCCTCTACAAATACCTCAATCCTACATTGAGGAATGAATCTCTAATTATTATTATTTTCAAAAACAATTATACAAAGTATCTTAAACACCATAAATAACCATATATAGTTACAACGCTACCTCATTGTTCTTTTCAACAAGTACAAGTATATTAATAGAAAATAACATAAAATAGATAAGTTATATGTTAAAAATTAAATATAAGTTCTTATAAAATAAATATATTAATTATATTTGCAATGATTAAAATTTTAAATTGTGTCATAAGAGAACATAAAGATGACTATTAAAAAAAATTTAAGTCAGGTATAGACTAATAAAAATTTAATAAGAGTGACATCAATCATCTTATATGTTGATTTTTTAAGGACGAGTTAAATCAACTAATAAAATTTAAGATGTATCATAACATTGGATCACCCACCATTTTGACATCATGTTAGGTAGCAAGTTTTTTATTTTATTTTAAAAACTCATGTTCCACATAAAACCTTAATTGATGAGTTATGCTAACTCAAAAAACTTAAGAATCTTAAATTTTCATTATATTTTAATCTAAGTAACATTTTATATTTTATCTTTTTTTAAGATAATGATAGATAAATTTATAAAAATAAAGCGATTTAAGTTTGATAGTTGACACTCTATATAAAAGAGAAAATAAAGATATAGAATAGAGAAAATAGAGATATAGAAAGAGAAATGGAAGATGATAGATAGTAGAGTCACTACGCCAAAAATGATTTTTGCCAGCGCAGGAAAGACAACGCTTTCTGTAAAAGCGCTGCTAAAGAGTTAAAAAAAACAAAGGAAAAAATGCGCTGACTTTAGAAAGCATTTTTAATAAAGCGCTGCTAAAGGGAGGGGGGTTGTATTATAAAAGAAAACGCTGCTAAAAAAGGGGGGCTACGAAAGTGCTTTTAAAAAGCGCTGCTATATGGGGGTATACAAAAGCGCTTTCTAAAAGCGCTGCTATAGGGGAGATACGAAAGCGCTTTACAAAAGCGCTGCTATAGGTCCTCCCTAAGACAGACCTTAGAGAGCGCTTTTATAAAGCGCTGCTAAAGGTTGGGTATACAAAAGCCCTTATTAGATGAAAGCGCTGCTATAGGTGGGGGTTACAAAAGCGCTGCTATAGGTGTTAATTTTCTAAAATTAATAAAACAATATTTCAGAAACAACATACTTTTAGAAAAAATATTTCAGAAACAACATTCTTTCTTTCCCTCTCGCGACAAAACCATCTTTCATAGTAAATAAACCCTACTCCTTCCGTCGTCTGCCGTCTGCCGCACCGCCGTACTCCCTCCGTTCGTTTGACCAGTCCGCCATCTTCTTTCTTTCCGCCGACTGTAGTACTCCTTACGTCTGCCGCACTACCTCTGTCCGACCATTCCACCATTTTTAAGGTATTTTAGTCATTTTCTTCATTTTCATGGTTATGAATTGATGAGTTTTTTTATTGTGAAAACATTGTATATATGTGGATTATTAGTTGATAACAAAAGTTGTATGGTTAAGTGATATGTGTGTATCTATCTAGTTGTTTCTCAAAATAAAATCCATTATTGATAACCCTCTTTTCACTCCTTTGCTTCTAGATGCATTTTTATACACTTCCCCAAGTTCAATTGAACCTCCCTTCATTTTTCTTCTTGTAACTTAATTAAAAACAAACCCTTGCTTAGAAACTTTAGAATATTATTATCATGTATATAAATGCTTGTGCTTGTTAAGTATCTAAAACATGCACTTATATATAGTTGTAGATTTTTTATTGTCAAATTTGGTATTTCCTAGAATGATGTAAGGAAGAACAAAAAGAATGATTGATGATAAAAGAGAATAATGAATGGGAATAGGCAACTCATGGGAAAGAGAATGATGAATGGGAATAGGAAACTCATGGGAAAGAGGGAGGAAGAGCCATTGAACATGGACAAAAAAAAACACATCTTGGATTTTTCTTTATTATGTTTTTCTTTTTCTAGAAATCATTTATAAATATTATCAAAAGAATTTCTTTTTAAATCTTCAAAATAATAATATTTCAACCTAATAAAACTTATACTAAAATATTAACCTTTACTCTCAATTCCACAAGTGAAGAAATCCATATCAAATTCATATATACATCTGTATACTATTAGATTTATCTATTTACTTTTATATTTGAATATAACTTGTTAAAACAACAACTATTAGATTTATCTATCTCTTTCATAAATATTGTTGATGTTTGAATATTCGCGAATTACTTGTTGAATATTGTGATTTTGTTGATTAATTTCTTGAACTTAAGTGATAAAGTTGTTATATTAGGTAAAACTACTAACTTAGTGAATTTGTTATAGGGGTTACCTGTGATGGGCAAGATTGTGACCGTTTCCAAGAATCTTACTGTGTAGTTCTAGAAGTTGATGATTTCTCTACAAGTGCTACAGGTATTTGCTATTTTTGTTTAGCTTACTTAGTTTAGTTTAGCCTACTTAATTAGTATGGATAAAAAATGGATGTCTTCCATGTAAGTTCAGAGTATGCCTAAGAGGGGGGGGGGGGGTGAATTAGGCTTTAGAAACATTTTCCGGTTTTTCGATATTCTTGAATTTTTCTTCTTTAAGTTCTTGGTGAGGAAAGCAGTAAAGGCAGAATGAAAAATGAACACGGAGATTTATAGTGGTTCCCTTCACAATCCGAAGGTACTCCACTCCCCTTTCCACATGAAAGAGAGTTTTCACTATAGTTTTAGAAAGTACAACCTATCACACCATCAACTGGTGAGGCCTACAATCTAACAACTAATCAACAACTAGTGTGTAAGAACAATCCTCTTGCAAACACTAACCCTTGTGTCCAACAATCCTGGATCACAAGTCACAATAGAAATAACTTTGTATTTTTGTAATTTGAAAGTGATACAATGATAATATCAATCTAATGATTGATCTTCTCCTTTTGATCAAAATCCACTATTCAATATCAATACAAGTGTTCAAAAACTGGATATGAAATTGTATGAACAATATGAACACTTTTTGAAAATATTTGAAAAGTAGTGAATTTGATTTAATGAATATTTTGAAAATTATTGGAGGTGTTTTTCAATTTGAAATATTCAGAATTTATATGAGCAAAACACCATTTTAAAAAGGTATAATAGAGTATGAATCAAAAGATGAAAAGGTATACCATTCAAACATAATTTGAATTTTAACAGAAATAATTTTTCAAAATTCGTTCAGTGTTAATCGGTTAACCATATAGGTTAATCGGTTAACACTTGAACGTTGGCGCAGAGAATTCAAAAAACTAAGGCCGTTAACCGATTAACCCATATGGTTAATCGGTTAACACTGTTAAAACTCAGAAAAGTGCTTGAGTTAAAAAGTGTTATACCAATTCAAATGATTTTAAAACCATGCAAATGCAATATGTTATCATGATAAAATATTTGAACACTTGTATATCAATTAAAGGAGTGAAAATTGATATACCGAAGCTTGAGTCCAAATCTTGAAAGTTGAATGATCATTTGCACATGATTCTTGAAATTGCTTGACAATATTCCATAGATGATATGCTTCTGGTTTCATCTTCAGTGTATATATCCCCACGGGTATATAGTGCAAGTAGCTTCTCAGTGCATATACCCCCACGGGTATATAGTGCAAGATCTTGATCAATTTGAAAGCTTGACTTTTTGCTTGCAATCATGGAATGAGCTTGAGTCTTTGTTGACATCATCAAAACCTTGAGATTGAAGTGTGCTTCTACATTCTCCCCCTTTTTGATGATGACAAACAAGTGCGTCTTGTGCGATATCTTTTGACAATGTTCGTTCTAGGCTTGCTTCTTGTTTCTCCCCATATGTCCAGCAACTCCCCTATCTAAACAGAGGCAAAAATTCTGCATAGAGAGATATTAGACAACAAGCTCTTCTCCCCATTTGTCATTAACAAAAAGGAAGGAGCTTTCAAAAACAAACAAAAGCGATATTGGCATACAAGACAGCATGATAGATCATAATAAAAGTGCAACAAGTATAAAAATGCAACAAATAGTATACGGTTACAACTTAAAAACTTAAACAATAATCCGGAAAGAAAAAAATAAAAGCAACAGAAACAAATATTTTCTAAACATCTTCATCGTACATATCCACGTCTTCTGCTTCTTCCTCTTCACTACCTTCATCATCTGCATCTTCTTCTTCAACAATTCCGGGGTTGGAAGGATGATCGGTAAGGATAAGGTGTCATACCCTAAAATTGTCCTACCGATTTGTAAATATTTTCGCATTTTATGTTACATTTTTCACCTAATTTCATGTCGTTCAGACACGTGTCCACCCCCGATTGGGCTTTTTTCAAATCTCGACTTTTTTGCCCAATAGGAGCGTGACATGTAGCCTAAGGGTATTTTCGTAAAATGTCAATTCTTTTTAATTTCTTTTTTTATTTTCTCATTTTCAAATATTAATGTACATATTTTTGTTCTAGCATTTATTTAATTTAATTAAGTTTAGAATTTTGATTTTTATTTAGACATTTAAATAGGGTTTTTTATTTATATTTTAGAATTAGAATAGTTTTTATTTCATTTTATTTATTAATGTTTTAATAGATTTTTTATTTTAGATAGAAAATAGTTTGTTAAGTTTTTTTTTATTTTTGGATTACTAAATAGTTCTTTTTTAGAATTGTAGTATTTATTTTATTTTAGTTTATTAGATTTATTTTCCTTTATTTATTTATTTAGATTATTTTTTATTTAATTAGGATGTAATTATTTAGATTTAATTTAGATTAACTATGTAGAATTAAGTTAGGTTTAAAATCTTATTATTAGAATTAGATTATTTAATTAATTATTTTCTTTTTCATAATTTATTATTAGTTAATTAGATTAGAACTTTATTTAGAATTAGGAGTTAGTTTATGTTTAGGATTATTAATAATAGTACACTTATTTAATTAAATTAAATAAATAAAAAAGAAAAAATACCAGCAAGTGTTCAGCATAAAAGCCCCCTTTTACAGTATAGTGATTCCAGATTCATAACCTAGCCGCCACTTTCAAAACCCATCTCACAGTAGTATCTTCTCCTTCAAAAAAAATCATCATTTATCCAATACCATAACTACACAAACCTTCCATTAATTTCTTCTTCAACATATGCCAAAAATTAATCACACTTTATCACCATAACTGCATCTCTAAATCATTTTACACCACATAATATTCTTTCATCTTCACTCATAGAACCCTCACCCATCTCAATCTCAATCCACAACCTCACCGTCCGATTACTTGCTTGTGGTAGTTTCTTAGATTTATTTATTTATTTATTATTTTTTTTAATGTATTAGTTTTGAAACTTTGTCTTTCATTTATTTTTTACACGAGTATAGAAACATATATAAGTTAGATATGGTGTTTAGTGTGCAATATATATACGGTTAATTTTTATTCTTTTTTTTTTTTTTTATTTTATACAAACTTTCAATTTTAAGTTAATATATATATGGTTAGTTTTTATTTTTTATTTTATACAAACTTTCAATTTTAAGTTAATATATATATGGTTAGTTTTATTTTTTTATTTTATACGAACTTTCAGTTTTAAGTTAATATATATATATATATATATATATATATATATATATATATATATATATATATATATATATATATATATATATATATATATATATATATATATATATATATATATATATATATATATATATATATATATATATATATATATATATATATATATATATATATATATATATATATATATATATATATATATATATATATATATATATATATATATATATATATATATATATATATGATTACTGTTTGATTTTTTTATTTTTAGTCTTTCATATAATTTTATAATAGATACTTTTTTAGTTGCAATATATATTTACTTATTTATTTGTAAATACTGTTACAAAAACAGATTTTTTCTATATACTTAACTATAGTTTTATCTTAATCAAAATTAAATTTCACTATATTTTAGTTAGATTAACTCGGGGTCTATATTTTAATTAGTATTTTCAATGTGAATTTATATTATATTTAGTTATTATTTTAAGCTTAGAAATTTATGTTAGGATTTAGAATTAATTTATGATTTATATTTTATTTAGTATTTTTTCGTTTGGTCGATGACGAGATTACCAACGTTTAACCGTCAAATTATTGGCGTGAAACAAAGGATCCGAGACCACCTTTCTTTTTCCGATTTTATTTCAATTTTTGGATCGATGAAGTCTTTTATTCGTAAGTGTTGCGTATCGAAGTTGATAACCTTTTCGATTTCAAATCTATGGAGAATGACCATTGGGGTCATTTTTCTTACTTTGGGATCGTGATAGGCTACCTTCGATTAATCGGCATTATGTTTGCGATTAAGACGAGATCTTATTCTTTCGTGTCCCGATTCGATTCACTAAACTAACCAACAAGTTTAAGTTTCGTTAAATATTATTGTGGATATTATTGTTATATTATCTTGCTATATTCATATTGTCATATCTCATTATTCATTCTCACTCACATATAATCGAAAACACATAATAAATGATTGAAATCCTAAAAGCCAAATTGGTGGACTGTTGTATCATTGGTTATTTGCAGATATCCTAATTTTGAGTAATGCCCGACTTTGCTCAAGGCGTAGTTTAGGACACAATGCACACACACGACTTTCTCTTGGGCTACCTGACAATGAGACCCCTTTATTTTGTGCAATCCCGTGTAACTTACATGTACCACTCTCCCATTCCGATGTATGTTTTGTATTTCTTTGATTATTAGTTTATCTCCTAGGAGCACCCATAGGGACTAGAGCGGATCAAACTATTTTCAAACTAATTCTCGATTCGTCATCGAGGCACTTTCAAACAACCTCGTAAGTTGAGGGCTCATACGCATTCACCATCAACCTATTACAACTCGAGCCTTGATGCGTAAGTCAAGTCAGTCTCTTTTTTCAAACCATTTCATTTCCAACATGCTTTGCACACGATAATGAGTCAAACCCTTGATCCAACGTCAATCGGATTTTCGAAACAAACTATCAATCTATTAACAACTATTCAATTCTTTTCAAGGTGTAAAGAGTAGGTTCAAGTCTTTGATCTTGCTTTCAGTTGTTTATATGCGAGTTATCTTATTCGTGTGTAAGCAATTGACGCCTTTAAATAACATTAACAACTCGGCAACTTTTAACCATCTCCAACTACTCATCCTTCCAAACGTCATTTCAAACTCAAACAACTTTCTTTTCACGATGAAAAAGAGAGGGTTCCAAGTCTTTGGTTCGCTCTCCCGACTACTTGGGTCCGAGAAGCCTTTCTTAAGCTTCAAGTAGTCGTCATCCGATCAACCTCACCCATTCCAACAACCTTCTTTTGCGATGAAAAAGAGAGAGTTCCAAGTCTTTGGTTCGCTCTCCCGATTACTTGGGTCCGAGAAGCATTTCTTAAGCTTCAAGTAATCGTCATCAATTCAACTTCACCCTTTCAAACACAATCTTATTCTTCAAGATGAAAAAGAGAGAGTTCCAAGTCATTGGTTCAATCTCTCGATTACTTGGGCCCGAGAAGTCTTTCTTAAGCTTCAAGTAATCATCATCCATACCCACCTTCAACTCATTCAAACCCGTTTCTTTCGTGGTCGTTACTACGAACTACGACTGCTCTGATTCTTCATTCTCGTTAGAATGTAAGATACGTAGGCACAAGATTGCGATGATCTTGGCGAGCACAATCCCCTCCATCTTCCATTTCCCCCTTTCCTTTCCCGTAGTCGAACTACGGCGCTCTGATTTCTCATTCTCGTCCGAATGAGCATACGTAGGCACAAGGGCCCCAATCCTTGGCGAACACCCTATCCTCTAACCATCCCCTTTTCCCTTAGCATCTTTAGCCTTTATAATACCGTTTTAGAATTTAGTAGTGAGGAGAGAAGAATTAAGCTTAGCTAACATCCATCACAACTCGAATTAAGAGGTTCCCGTTGAGTACAACGGACGTGAGGGGTGCTAATACTTTCCCCTCGCGTAACCGACTCCCGAACCCAGGAACATTTGGTTGCGACGGCCGTGTTCCTTCTGCGTTTATGAGGTTTTCTCGATATTTTTCTCTCCCGTCTATTCGGGAAAAATTAAGTTCGGTGGCGACTCTGTTGAACCGCATTTCCGCGCCTTTCGCACGAGGGTCGTATGTTCTAAATGAATTTTCAAGGTGCGACAGGTGGCGACTCTGCTGGGGATTTGCTCCATGCAAGAGAGAGTCGAGCCTATCTTAGTTTGAGTTGTTAGCTTTTTGTTTTTATTTTCTTCTCGCTTTTTATTTGTATCCTTATCTTGGTTACTTGTGCTTGTGGCATTGTTGGGTTGTTCTACTTATGGTTACTTTGTGAGACGGCTCTACACCCGAGTCCGAGTATAACCCTAGGATTAGGATGGTGGTTGTGTAGTGGAGACTTGCATGGAGTCTTTCACGTTGAGTTGAAGCGAAAACCCCGCTTGGAGTAGATTCCTTGAAGATATTGTTGTTGCAGTGAGTCTTTGCCATGGCAATAATGTTTTCAAGTTTGAATCGTTGATCCCAAGGACCATTAACCGTTTTATCCATGGTGGTTGGTAGTGTTAATTCTTTGTGGATTAATATGAACGCCCCAATCAGATGAGATCCCTTGAACGTATTACTTTCTTACAGTAATATTTTCAACCTCGATCTATGACTCTGAGAACCTTTTCTAGAATCCGTGTGTCGATGGTTGTGTAGTTGATGCCTCCGAGAAGTCTTTCTCGTGTGAAAGATACGAGAACCTCACCTAGAGGAGATTCTTTTAAGGATATTATCGTCATGATGAGGCTTTGTCATGGCAGTAATATCTTTGAAAGATGTCCATGACTCTAGGCACCTACCCGTTTTAGAATCCTACCCGTGGGGGTTTCTTTGAGCAGTGACTGTGATCCTTGAACCGTTCACCCAGCTAATTCTCAGAACTGTTTGAATTTGTGATCCTGTGATCCTGGATCTTGCATCTTGCATCAGATATCATTTGCATTGCATCTCATTTATTGTGCATCTTGCATTCTCCTTCCTTCAACAGTTTCTCATGTTTCTCTGTCCTTCATATCCAGTAAATCAAGCTGATTCCTCGACACCAGTACGCAGCTAGAGCCAATACAAGACGAATAATGGAGCAGATTCAACGAGAGCAAGTTGCCATCAAGAAGGAGTTGGAATCTCTCAATAGAAAGATGGATCAGATCTTCGAAGCCCTCGCCATAACTAGGAAGGAACCAGGACAGCGAGCCGCTCAAAGACCGCGCCAGTAACATCAACAGAGGACACGGAGGCCAGATAGGGTATTTGATCTCCTACCAATGACATATTCTAGTATCTTTGCCCAGCTGATGGAGAAGAAGGTTGTCGTTCCGAGAGATCTAGCTCCCCCAATTGTTCTTCCTGCTGACTATGATGTGAATTCTCATTGCGAGTTTCATAAGGGTGCTCCAGGCCATATGATCGAGAATTGCAGAGCTTTCAAACACAAAGTTCAAGACATGATTGACGAGGAAACTCTCACCTTTGATGGAGAAAATCTAGATGTCATCAACAACCCGATGCCGCTAGCCAGCTAGTGCCAGCATCAGATCAAGTCCAGTCGAGTTCATCTCCCGAAAAAGGCCGTCATGTTGCCATTTCATATTTCGCGTTTCTTATGTTTTTGTCTTTGTTTGTTTAAGTATTGTATGCTTTGAACAATTGCCATTCGTATTTGGTTTTCATTAATGTATCATTTATGCATGTTTTGAATTAGTTATGTCGTATTCACTCATTTTTCACTTATCACCGACACATTTATTCATTTTACACTATCCACTGTTGTTTATCATAATTTGAGGGAGGATGATGAAAACAAGATACCTATAATTGCAAACCGTATGCTTTCAGACAGAATCTCGTCAATGATGTACAGGAATTGTTTCAATTCCCCTAAACACTGGAGATATAAGGAGTTAATCCCTAGCAAACCACTTTGAGCCTAGGAGTAGCAGTTTCCTTCGGATATTCGAACCTTTACACTCAACCTAGGGCAGGGTAGTGTTTAGTTAATCCAATCCCGCATTCGAATCAACAAAGCAAAATCCAGAAGATGGTTGTTCATCAAAGACCCATGACGTGGCAGTCACAATTCTCCAACAAAATCCAAAAAAAATAAATCAAAAGCCTGCTAAGTCAAACACCTCAGAGGGGACTTAGGCAAAATCAAGGCAATCCCGATGGATCTGACAAGCAAAGTCAATCCATGCAAAAGTTAGGGATCAACAAAAACAAAAGCAAAACAGGACCCCGAAACCCTCAACAAAAACAAAATAAGATTCAGCGATCATTCAAATAGGGTCACTGGCATCCATCAAGATAAGGTGACTGCCATCAAGTTTATACCGTCAAGACAAGTGTAGAATTAACTGAGCATAGGACTGGAGATCATTAAGAAGAAGGGGTGGGTACAAATCATACTTTGAGCCTAACATCCTTTGTTTCATTACCGTAAACCAGGCCACATTACAATCCTCGAAAGACCTAATTGAGGCGAGGTTTATTCTGAAAGCATACTTTCGCAAGGTTGCGTAACCTGACTCCTCACATAATTGCTAATCACCAGCATTGGTGTCATTATCCTTGCAATATCTTTTACACCAATCAAACAGCACAACGTTTGGGCTAGCGGTCCATTCGTCTCACTATCACGACACTCTCAATAAACGACGCTTTTTCAAAACTTGCATTGAGCTTTGCATTAAGATTATCATTTGTGAGTGCACAATTTTAATTGCAAAACAGTGCTAGATATCAAAGACACTTCAACAAGGGGCAATCAAGGAGGAACTTGACTTTCAGTGGCTGTCACGAAGCAAGACTACCTCAAAATCCACAGGCTGGGGTAAATCATTCACGCAACTCGAGTGGGGGCAAGTCATCCAAGTTCAACGTCAACTTCAAAACGGGTTAATCTGGGGCAGACCATTACCATGTTCAGACTGGGGCAAGTCCAGATTATCCTAATCATCAAGCAGAGTCGCAACCTTCTCTGAAGCAAATTCACAAGCACCAAATACCCAGACTTGGGGCATCCAGAGCATCATCTTCTGCTTCAATCATGGCGTCTTCAACGAACTGCGTGTCGAGGAAATCAATCCCTCCCACCACCCAAAGTCCAATTTGGATTGGCAACTACCAAAAGACTACCACGCTAACGTATCCCTGCATTTCCAATTACCCGTCTACAATCATATGCATCATAAGCATCACATTCAACATCGTAAGCATTTTGCATCATATGCATACCCAATCATATCATACTTCTCTAGCTTTTGCATCTCTGCGCGTCAGCATTTGCATTTGCATTTCCATTCGTTATGGAACCTCATTACACATCCAGTATTAGCATATGCAAGTCAAGGTTCAGGATCAATATCGAAGATTTCCAAGACTATCATCAGCCTAGTCAGGGGCATCTTCCACAAGACCTTCAAAGCAATCATCAGCCCAGTCAGGGGTAATCTTCTGCAATTGTGGGCTTCCTCCCCACGAAATTCAAAGACATTCAAAGCAAGATTCATCCTAGTCAGGGGCATCTTTTTCAAGACCATGGGCGTATTTCAACCTCGTGGTTGATCAGATCTCCAAATCAACATTCAACCAAGTTAGGGGCATACCATTCAAGACCGTAGGTTTTCCTCCACGAAGTTGTTCAACCTTTTGTTAGGCAAATCCAAGAAGTTTAACGCAAGATTCAGCCCAGTCAGGGGCATCTTCAGCAAAGTCGTGGGCATTCCTCATGAAATTGTTCAGCCTTTTGTTGAGCAAGACAAGACATCAAGACAAACTCAGCCCAAACAGGGACATCCTCTTTGGAAATTCATGGGCGTAACCATGAAATCATTTCAACAAAGTTTTGATCTCCAAGCAAGACGGTGGGCATATCCCGTTGATTCATTTCAATCCGATATTCCTCTTGGATGTTCCCTAATGAGTTGTATCCAGCAAGCATGACCGATGTCAATTGCCTTACTATCATCCTTTTGGTGATAGCCAACCTCGTCAGTTCAACCTAGCCTGCATCCTTTTGGTGTTGGTAACCTTCAATTTGTTTCGTTCTATCATCCTTTTGGTGATAGAAACCTGTGTGTGTGAGTTTCGCTCTGTCATCCTTTTGGTGGGGGGTCTGTCATCTGGATTGGTGTCAGATTGTGCGATATTATTTGTTTGTGTTTCGCTCCGTCATCCTTTTGGTGGGGGGTCTGTCACTTGGATTGGTGATAGATTGTGCGATATTTGTTTGTGTGTGTTTCGCTTCGTCATCCTTTTGGTGGGGGGTCTGTCACTTGAATTGGTGATAGATTGTGGGATATTGTTTGTGTGTGTTTCGCTCTGTCATCCTTTTGGTGGGGGGTCTGTCACTTGGATTGGTGATAGATTGTGTGATAGTGTTTGTTGGTGTTTCACTCCGTCATCCTTTTGGTGGGGGGGGGGGGGGGTCTATCACTTGGATTGGTGTCAGATTGTGCGATGTTTGTTTGTGTTTGTTTCGCTCCGTCATCCTTTTGGTGGGGGGTCTGTCACTTGGATTGGTGTCAGATTGTGCGATATCGTTTTTATGTTTATTTCGCTCCGTCATCCTTTTGGTGGGGGGTCTGTCACTTGGATTGGTGATAGATTGTACGATATTTGTTGGTGTATGTTTCGCTCCGTCATCCTTTTGGTGGGGGGTCTGTCACTTGGATTGGTGATAGATTGTGCGATATTTGTTGGTGTGTGTTTCGCTCCGTCATCCTTTTGGTGGGGGGTCTGTCATCTGGATTGGTGATAGATTGTGCGATATTCGTTTTTGTTTGTGTTTCGCTCCGTCATCCTTTTGGTGGGGGATCTGTCACTTGGATTGGTGTCAGATTGTGCGATTTTTGTTTGTGTTTGTTTCGCTCCGTCATCCTTTTGGTGGGGGGTCTGTCACTTGGATTGGTGTCAGATTGTGCGATATCGTTTTATGTTTGTTTCGCTCCGTCATCCTTTTGGTGGGGGGTCTGTCACTTGGATTGGTGATAGATTGTGCGATATTTGTTGGTGTGTGTTTCGCTCCGTCATCCTTTTGGTGGGGGGTCTATCATCTGGATTGGTGATAGATTGTGCGATATTCGTTTTTGTTTGTGTTTCGCTCCGTCATCCTTTTGGTGGGGGGTCTGTCACTTGGATTGGTGTCAGATTGTGCGATGTTTGTTTCGCTCCGTCATCCTTTTGGTGGGGGGTCTGTCACTTGTATTAGGTGTCAGATTGTGCGATATCGTTTTTATGTTTGTTTCGCTCCGTCATCCTTTTGGTGGGGGGTCTGTCACTTGGATTGGTGATAGATTGTGCGATATCTGTTGGTGTGTGTTTCGCTCCGTCATCCTTTTGGTGGGGGGTCTGGCATCTGGATTGGTGATAGATTGTGCGATATTCGTTTTTGTTTGTGTTTCGCTCTGTCATCCTTTTGGTGGTGGTGGTGGTGGTGGGGGGGGGGGGGGGGGGTCTGTCACTTAGATTGGTGTCAGATTGTGCGATGTTTGTTTGTGTTTGTTTCGCTCCGTCATCCTTTTGGTGAGGGGTCTGTCACTTGGATTGGTGATAGATTGTGTGATGGTGTTCGTTTGTGTTTCGCTCCGTCATCCTTTTGGTGGGCGGTCTGTCATCTGGATTGATGTCAGATTGTGCGATATCGTTTGTGTGTGTTTACTCTATCATCCTTTTGGTGGTAGTAGCTGTGTGTTTCATACCATCATCCTTTTGGTGATGGTGACCTTTTGCCAGTTATTTACAGTTTACTCAGAGGTATACCTCATCCATCACTTTCAATTCCCAAGCTTTCCTTTGCTTTTCGGACAAATTCAGGGTCTTCTTTATATCTAATTTCCTTCTACCTTGAAAGAGTGAGCGCCAGAACCGTTCATCTTACTCAGTCTAAGCCAATTAGATAGGGGCATCTGTCATACCCTAAATTTGTCCTACCCATTTGTAAATATTTTCACATTTTATGTTACATTTTTCACCTAATTTCATGTCGTTCAGACACGTGTCCACCCCCGATTGGGCTTTTTTCAAATCTCGACTTTTTTGCCCAATAGGAGCGTGACATGTAGCCTAAGGGTATTTTCGTAAAATGTCAATTCTTTTTAATTCCTTTTTTTTTTATTTTCTCATTTTCAAATATTAATGTACATATTTTTGTTCTAGCATTTATTTAATTTAATTAAGTTTAGAATTTTGTTTTTTATTTAGACATTTAAATAGGTTTTTTATTTATATTTTAGAATTAGAATAGTTTTTATTTCATTTTATTTATTAATGTTTTAATAGATTTTTTTATTTTAGATAGAAAATAGTTTGTTAAGTTTTTTTAATTTTTAGATTACTAAATAGTTCTTTTTTAGAATTGTAGTATTTATTTTATTTTAGTTTATTAGATTTATTTTCCTTTATTTATTTATTTAGATTATTTTTTATTTAATTAGGATGTAATTATTTAGATTTAATTTAGATTAACTATGTAGAATTAAGTTAGGTTTAAAATCTTATTATTAGAATTAGATTATTTAATTAATTATTTTCTTTTTCAGAATTTATTATTAGTTAATTAGATTAGAACTTTATTTAGAATTAGGAGTTAGTTTATGTTTAGGATTATTAATAATAGTATACTTATTTAATTAAATTGAAAAAAAAGAAAAAATACCAGCAAGTGTTCAGCATAAAAGCCCCCTTTTACAGTTCAGTGATTCCGGATTCATAATCTAGCTGCCACTTTCCAAACTCATCTCACAGTAGCATCTTCTCCTTCAAAAAAAATCATCATTTATCCAATACCATAACTACACAAACCTTCCATTAATTTCTTCTTCAACATATATGCCAAAAACCAATCACACTTAATCACCATAACTGCATCTCTAAATCATTTTACACCATATAATATTCCTTCATCTTCACTCATAGAACCCTCACCCATCTCAATCTCAATCCACAACCTCACCGTCCGATTACTTGCTTGTGGTAGTTTCTTAGATTTACTTTTTTATTATTATTTTTTTTAATGTATTAGTTTTGAAACTTTGTCTTTCATATATTTTTTACACGAGTATAGAAACATATATAAGTTAGATATGGTGTTTAGTGTGCAATATATATATATACGGTTAATTTTTATTCTTTTATTTTTTTCATTTTATACAAACTTTCAATTTTAAGTTAATATATATATGGTTAGTTTTTATTTTTTATTTTATACAAACTTTCAATTTTAAGTTAATATATATGGTTAGTTTTTATTTTTTATTTTATACAAACTTTCAATTTTAAGTTAATATATATATGGTTAGTTTTATTTTTTTATTTTATACAAACTTTCAGTTTTAAGTTTATATATATATATATATATATATATATATATATATATATATATATATATATATATATATATATATATATATATATATATATATATATATATATATATATATATATATATATATATATATATATATATATATATATATATATATATATATATATATATATATATATATATATATATATATATATATATATATATATATATATATATATATATATATATATATATATATAGTTACTGTTTGATTTTTTTATTTTTAGTCTTTCATATAATTTTATAATAGATACTTTTTTAGTTGCAATATATATTTACTTATTTATTTGTAAATACTGTTACAAAAACAAATTTTTTCTATATATTTAACTATAGTTTTATCTTAATCAAAATTAAATTTCACTATATTTTAGTTAGATTAACTCCGGGTCTATATTTTAATTAGTATTTTCAATGTGAATTTATATTATATTTAGTTATTATTTTAAGCTTAGAAATTTATGTTAGGATTTAGAATTAATTTATGATTTATATTTTATTTAGTATTTTTTCGTTTGGTCGATGACGAGATTACCAACGTTTAACCGTCAAATTATTGGCGTGAAACAAAGGATCCGAGACCACCTTTCTTTTTTCGATTTTATTTCGATTTTTGGATCGATGAATTCTTTTATTCATAAGTGTTGCGTATCGAAGTTGATAACCTTCTCGATTTCAAATCTATGGAGAATGACCATTGGGGTCATTTTCCTTACTTTGGGATCGTGATAGGCTACCTTCGATTAATCGGCATTATGTTTGCGATTAAGACGAGATCTTATTCTTTCGTGTCCCGATTCGATTCACTAAACTAACCAACAACTTTAATTTTCGTTAAATATTATTGTGGATATTATTGTTATATTATCTTGCTATATTCATATTGTCATATCTCATTATTCATTCTCACTCACATATAATCGAAAACACATAATAAATGATTGAAATCCTAAAAACCAAATTGGTGGACTGTTGTATCATTGGTTATTTGCAGATATCCTAATTTTGAGTCATGCCTGACTTTGCTCAAGGCGTAGTTTAGGACACAATGCACACACACGACTTTCTCTTGGGCTACCTGACAATGAGACCCCTTTATTTCGTGCAATCCCGTGTAACTTACATGTACCACTCTCCCATTCCGATGTATGTTTTGTATTTCTTTGATTATTAGTTTATCTCCTAGGAGCACCCATAGGGACTAGAGCGGATCAAACTATTTTCAAACTAATTCTCGATTCGTCATCGAGGCACTTTCAAACAACCTCGTAAGTCGAGTGCTCATACGCATTCGCCATCAACCTATTACAACTCGAGCCTTGATGCGTAAGTCAAGTCGGTCTCTTTTTTCAAACCATTTCATTTCCAACATGCTTTGCACACGATAATGAGTCAAACCCTTGATCCAACGTCAAGCAGATTTTCGAAACAAACTATCAATCTATTAACAACTATTCAATTCTTTTCAAGGTGTAAAGAGTAGGTTCAAGTCTTTGATCTTGCTTTCAGTTGTTTATATGCGAGTTATCTTATTCGTGTGTAAGCAATTGACGCCTTTAAATAACATTAACAACTCGGCAACTTTCAACCATCTCCAACTACTCATCCTTCCAAACGTCATTTCAAACTCAAACAACTTTCTTTTCACGATGAAAAAGAGAGGGTTCCAAGTCTTTGGTTCGCTCTCCCGACTACTTGGGTCCGAGAAGCCTTTCTTAAGCTTTAAGTAGTCATCATCCGATCAACCTCACCCATTCCAACAACCTTCTTTTGCGATGAAAAAGAGAGAGTTCCAAGTCTTTGGTTCGCTCTCCCGATTACTTGGGTCCGAGAAGCATTTCTTAAGCTTCAAGTAATCTTCATCAATTCAACTTCACCCTTTCAAACATAATCTTATTCTTCAAGATGAAAAAGAGAGAGTTCCAAGTCTTTGGTTCAATCTCCCAATTACTTGGGCCCGAGAAGTCTTTCTTAAGCAGGGTGAGGTCGCAACAGTTACAATTCCACGAAAGACTATTACGATATCAGCGCCCGTCAAGCGGCCAACTATCACAATAACGAAAGCAGGGCCCACTCCTTGTGAAAGTACGAAAGCCATTCCTTGGAATTATGGGTTGGAAGCTTTTTGCAATGGGGAAAAGATTAAGGTGGATAGCCAGCCGACAGGGGCAGTAGGCAATCTTGTTGGAACGGGAGGCATGACCCGCAGTGGTAGAATTTTCACTTCACCTGAAATTGAGGCTGAGAGGATTGCTAAAGGCAAAGCCAAAGTGAATGAAGGAGGACCTTCCCAGGCGAGAGAGAAAGAAACATTAATCAAGGATGCAGAAGAGTTTATGAGGTTAATTCGCAAAAGCGACTATAAGATTGTGGAGCACTTGCAGCAGACGCCCTCCAAAATTTCAATCCTATCCTTGTTGCTTTGTTCCGAGGCTCATCAGAATGCCTTGTTGAAAATCTTGGACACATCTTTTGTACCTCAGGAAGTATCTGTTAATCAGCTTGAGGGGGTACTGGCGCATGTGAATGCCGGACACAACCTGGGATTTACTGACTTTGATTTGATGCCTAGAGGTCGGGATCATAATATGGCTTTGCACATTTCAGTGGAATGCTGGGGCACTGTTATGTCACACGTTCTTGTAGACACCGGATCATCTTTGAATGTCTTGCCTAAGAAGGCTATGATGAAGCTAGATATCCGAGGAATCATATGCACGCCAAGTGACTTGGTCGTGAGAGCTTTTGATGGGACTAGAAGGTCGGTGTTTGGGTCTATAACATTGCCACTCCAGGTCGGGCCAGAAGTGTTTGACACTGTGTTCTACATCATGGACATACATCCAGCTTACAACTGTTTACTTAGGCGACCATGGATACATTCTGCAAGGGCTGTGATGTCCACACTGCATCAGAAGCTAAAATACATGGTCGGTGACAATGTTGTTACTATTTGCGGAGAGGAGGACATTCTGGTTAGTCATCTTTCGTCATTCAAGTACGTCAAAGTGGATGGGGAGATCCATGAGACACCATGCCAAGCCTTTGAAGGGTTGCAGATCAAGGACAAGTCTCATGTCCCCAACAAAGGGCCAGAGGTGTCCATGTCTTCATACAAAGACGCTCAGACAGTGGTTCAGGCCGGAGAAGCCAAAGGATGGGGCCAAGTCTTGGAAATTCCTGTCAAGATGGACAAGTTTGGGTTGGGGTATCGCCTGACGTCGTCATATTCCACATCAGGCGTGCCAAAGTTCAAAGGGCCAGTGGTGATCACTCCAGGTGGAGTCTGTTATGAAACGATTAATGTTGTTTCTGATGCCGAAGACGGAGACAGTGACTGCGATATGGACTCGTGGATCAAGCCCGATGTGCCAGGACAGAGCCTATGCAACTGGTCTATCCAGAAACTTGTCCAAGTGACTACAAAACAGTAATGATTTGTTTTCTCGATTATTGTATAATCCTGTGTCCTACTCGGGGCATAGTGATTCTGTTTTCAGGGCTACCTGCTTATGTGTGTGCTTTGTTTAATCATTAATAAAGGCGTTTTTCTCATGCAAATTTTGTGATCCTTGTTTTTCCTGTTTTTGCTTTAACAATAAAATGGCAACATGGTTATGTGCTTTGTTTGCGTTATTTGAAGCATTTAACCATTCTCATTGCAGGATTCATATTTCAGACGACACCGATCACAAACTTCCTATGACTCGCTTCGATTTCGAGCACCCGATATTTCAAGCAGAAGAAGAGATTGTTGAGGATGATGACTTATCAAAAGAGCTGACTCGACTTTTGAAATAAGAAGAGAGAATCATTCTGCCTCATCAGGAGGAAATTGAAATTATCAACGTGGGGTCCGAAGAGGTTGTCAGGAATATCCGGATAGGGACTGCACTGCAAAGCGATATCAAGCAAAGTTTGATCGAGATGCTTCGAGAGTATAGTGATATCTTTGCTTGGTCTTACGAAGACATGCCTGGGTTGGATACTGATATGGTGGTTCACCGTTTGCCATTGCGTGAGGAATGTCCGCCGGTTAAGCAAAAACTCAGAAGAACTAGACCAAATATGGCCGTGAAAATTAAAGAGGAAGTGCAGAAATAATGGGATGCCAGTTTTCTGGCTGTTACAACTTATCCCTCACGGGTCGCCAATATAGTACCTGTACCAAAGAAGGATGGTAAGGTGCGGATATGCGTGGACTATCGAGATTTGAATAGGGCGAGCCCAAAAGACGACTTTCCGCTTCCTCATATTGATGTGTTGGTCGACAACACCGCTCAATTCTCCGTGTTTTCCTTCATGGACGGCTTTTCGGGCTATAATCAGATAAAGATGGCGCCAAAGGATATGGAGAAAACAACTTTTATTACCCCGTGGGGAACGTTCTGCTACAAAGTGATGCCCTTTGGTTTGAAGAACGTCGGGGCAACATATCAGTGAGCTATGACAACACTCTTTCATGACATGATGCATAAAGAGAACGAAGTCTATGTTGACGATATGATTGCCAAATCCCAGACGGAGGAAGAGCATCTGGTCAATCTTCTGAAATTGTTCAAGAGGCTTAGAAAATTCAGGCTGAGGCTGAATCCTAACAAGTGCACCTTCGGGGTGAGATCTGGTAAGCTATTGGGGTTTATTGTTAGCGAAAAAGGAATTGAGGTTGATCCTGCTAAGATAAAAGCAATACAAGAAATGCCAACGCTGAAAATAGAAAAAGAGGTTCGTGGCTTTTTAGGGAGATTGAATTACATTGCTCGGTTCATATCTCATCTAACGGTCACGTGCGAGCCATTATTCAAGTTATTGAAAAAAGATCAGGCTGTGACCTGGAATGAAGATTGTCAAAAGGCGTTTGAAAAAATAAAAGAATATTTGCAGGAACCTCCAATATTGATACCCCCAGTAGCCGGGAGACCATTGATTATGTATTTGACGGTTCTTGAGAAAAGCATGGGTTGTGTTCTCGGTCAACATGACGAGACTGGACGTAAAGAGCATGCGATTTATTACTTGAGTAAAAAGTTCACAAATTGTGAGTCCCGTTACTCAATGCTCGAAAAGACGTGTTGCGCACTAGCCTGGGCTGCCAAACGTTTGAGGCAATACATGCTAAATCATACAACCATGCTAATTTCAAAGATGGATCCGATCAAATATGTGTTTAAAAAGCAAGCACTTTCCAGAAGGATTGCCCGATGGCAGATGGTACTGACAGAATACGATATTCAATATGTTTCTCAAAAGGCTATTAAAGGTAGCGTTCTGTCAGAGTATCTAGCTGAGCAGCCAATTGATGATTACCAGCCGATGAGGTTTGATTTTCCTGACGAGGATATCATGTACTTAAAAATGAAGGACTGTGAAGAGTCGTTGCCTGATGAAGGTCCAGAGTTGGGTTCCAAATGGCAATTGATATTTGACGGTGCCGTTAATTCATATGGAAGTGGAATAGGGGAAATCATTACTACTCCCCATGGGTCGCACATCCCATTCACGGCCAGATTGACCTTTCCAGTTACCAACAATTAGGCCGAATATGAAGCATGCATTATGGGTCTCGAAGAAGCTATTGATCTGAGAATTAAAAATCTTGATGTGTACGAGGACTCTGCTCTAGTTGTGAACCAAATCAAGGGAAAGTGGGAGACTCGTCAGCCCAATCTGATACCCTATATGAATTATGCAAGGAGGTTGTTACCTTTCTTTGACAAGGTGGAATTGCACCATGTACCACGAGCAGAAAATCAGATGGCAGACACTCTCGCGAGATTGTCTTCAATGTATAAAGTTAACTTCTGGAATGAGGCTCCCAGGATAGTTATCTCTCGTCTTGATAGGCCCGCTTTCATATTCACCATTGAGGAAGCTTCCGATGGCAAACCATGGTATTATGATATCCAGAATTTCCTGAAGAACCAAGAGTATCCGGCTGGGGCATCCAGTCGTGATCAGAAGACTCTTAGGAGATTGGCTGGCAATTTCTATTTGAATCCGGATGGTGTTTTGTACAAGAGAAATCATGACTTGGTGTTGTTGCGGTGTGTGGACGAGAAAGAGGCTAAGTTGCTCATAGAAGAGATCCACAAGGGTACATTTGGCACGCATGCCGGCGGACATGCAATGACGAGAAAGTTATTACGAGCAGGGTATTATTGGCTGACAATGGAAACAGATTGTTTCAAGTTTGCAAAGAGGTATCATAAATGCCAGATTTATGCGGACAAGATTCATGTGCCTCCGAGCCCTCTGAATGTTATGTCATCACCTTGGCCTTTTTCCATGTGGGGAATTGATGTGATTGGCAAGATTGAGCCCACGACATCCAATGGACATCGTTTTATCTTGGTAGCTATTGATTACTTCACCAAATGGGTTGAAGCGGCATCGTATGCTAATGTTACCAAGCAGGTGGTAGCCAGATTTATCAAGAAGGATATTATCTGCAGATATGGAATCCCGGAGCGGATCATCACTGACAACGGTTCGAATTTGAATAATAAGATGATGAAGGAATTGTGCCAGAATTTCAAGATTGAACATCACAACTCTTCTCCTTATCGGCCCAAGATGAATGGTGTTGTTGAAGCGGCCAATAAAAACATAAAGAAGACCGTTCAGAAGATGGTTGTGACCTACAAGGACTGGCATGAAATGTTGCCTTTTGCTTTGCACGATTATCGTACGATGGTACGCACATCAACGGGGGCAACTCCTTTTTCACTGGTATATGGTATGGAGGCTGTCCTACCATTGGAGGCTGAGATTCCTTCTTTGAGGGTTTTGCGCGATGTCCAACTTGATGAGGCGGAATGGGTAAAAGATAGACTAAATCAGCTCAGTTTGATGGATGAGAAGAGATTGGCTTCTCTAGCATATGGTCGGCTGTATCAAAGCCGGATGAAGAAAGCTTATGATAAAAAGGTGTGTCCTCGAAGCTTTCAGACGGGCGATCTTGTGCTGAAAAAGATTCTCCCACCACAATCAGATCACAGGGGCAAACGGACTCCCAACTATGAAGGTCCATATGTCGTTAGAAAGGTTTTCTCTGGAGGAGCCTTATTGTTATCCACCATGGATGGTGAGGATTTTACATCCCCTGTGAACTCGGACGCAGTTAAAAAATACTTTGCTTAAAATGACCCGCTGGAAAGAAAAAGAATATCCAGGCAAAAATGGGGCATCCCGGCGAACCATAAAAAAGAATAAGGTTCGGGCAAAAGTTAGGGATAAAATTGAAAAAAGATGTGCACCCGCGAAGTTGAAAACCTGAAAAGGGCGACTTCGGCAAAAAAGGGTATCCCGGTGAATTGAAAATCCGTACAGGGCGGTTCACGCAAAAGTTAGGGATTTGAAAAGGCGAATGACTGCGGTCCGAGTTTGATACTGCGTTGCTTAGTGGTTTGGGAGTACTTGAGGGTCGTATATCCAAAACAATCTCTTCCGAAGATCGAGTATAGGGAAAATGTCAGAGTCAGGCGAGTCATAGGAGGATCAGCTCATGGTGTTTGTCTATACCACGTTGCCGACATGTATACCAATTTTCTTTATGCTTCTGTGATATTTGTATTTGCTTGTGCATAACTTCCTCTTTTCAGGAGTTGCATCCAGTGTACAAAATTTTGCCTATTTACAGGCCGTTGTCAATAAAACATGTTATTCAGTACTTGATGCTTGTTCTTTACTGTTTTGTTTGTGAAAAACGCTGATGTTTTATGAACTTGCATGTACATAAACTTGTTGGCCCTTGCCAATAATTGCTAAAACTTCGAATTGACTGAACGAATGTCACGGATACTAACCGGGATAGATCTTGTTGTGTAGATTTGTTTTGTCTCGTTTGTGTTTTGCAGGGTTCTCACCTTTGAAGCAAACGGTCAAGGAATTTGTGTTTCCCCAGCCAGAGTCCCGTGACATAGTGATTGTATCACTCCTCAGCAGATGGAAGTCACATCTTATCCCAGAGAGAGTTGAGATGACACTTATCCCCATTGGATGTGGGGTTTGTCCTCCCCAAAGAAGTATCCCCAAGAAAGCTGCCAGGAGAGTATCCCCGGTGAATCTTGATGTCCCCAACAGAAGGTGCATTCCTAGCAATGAGTATGTACACAATCAATCAGCATAGGTAACTCCCGCAGAATATAACCAAGTCATCTTTGGTTCAGAAGGATTATCCCTGCGCAGGACTGTTTTTTCCTTCTCCCTAGCAGGTTGTCATTCTTTCGTCAGGATGATCATCCTTAGCAGTGTTCGTAACTCCGAGTTTGTGAGCTATTCCCAGCAGGGTTTGTTTTCTTCCTTCCAATGGAAGTTGTTCTTACCTTTCTAGCATTTATTTTGCTGGAATAATTCTGTGGTCTCTCCCCGACAGAGTTGACTTGGCTCCTGGCATTTATTTTGCTGGAATACTTTGTGATACCCGTTTATCCCCAACGGATTTGGTTTTGTCTTCAGCATTTATTTTGCTGAAGCGCCTCTTGGCATCTTTGCATTGTGCATATATCATCATATTTGCATCCACCCAAACGCGTAGCATTTCCATGCCGTATGGAGCATTACGCCATTGTCAAACATACGCATTTTAAAACATAAGCTAGGTTGATTACCTCTTTGTTTTCAGGTGTTATTCCCTGTAGAGGAGTGGGATTCTTGCTCGGAAGAATTTCTAGGTATTCAAATTCTTGACGTGAGATAGGTGATGATAACATTCGTCCCATCGCATGTTCCCCTAACAGAGTTGCTTGGTTAAGTTTCTCTTCTCCCCCAGCGAAATTCTTCTCAGATTGCAGTTACGTAAGCGTTAAAAGATTTCATGGCTTAAACTTTTGGAGTTATCACTAGTGATTTCCCCAGTAGAGTTTTACCCCACCGAGTTGCTTGGTTAGGTTTCTCGTATTCCCCAACAAAGTATTCTTCAGACTGCTGTACAACAGTTTTGAAAATCTTGAAGATTGTTATCCGTGTTGACGGAATTGTTACCTGTGTTGACAGTGATTGTTATCCGTGTTGACGGAATTGTTACCTGTGTTGACAGTGATTGTTATCCGTGTTGACGGAGTTGTTACCTGTGTTGACAGTGATTGTTATCCGTGTTGACGGAATTGTTACATGTGTTGACAGTGATTGTTATCCGTGTTGACGGAATTGTTACCTGTATTGACAGTGATTGTTATCTGTGTTGACGAAATTGTTACCTGTGTTGACAGTGATTGTTATCCGTGTTGACGGAATTGTTACCTGTGTTGACAGTGATTGTTATCCGTGTTGATGGAATTGTTACCTGTGTTGACAGTGATTGTTATCCGTGTTGACGGAATTGTTACCTGTGTTGACAGTGATTGTTATCCGTGTTGACGGAATTGTTACTTGTGTTGACAGTGATTGTTATCCGTGTTGACGGAGTTGTTACCTGTGTTGACAGTGATTGTTATTCGTGTTGATAGAATTGTTACCTGTGTTGACAGTGATTGTTATCCGTATTGACGGAATTATTACCTGTGTTGACAGTGATTATTATCCGCGTTGACAGAGTCGTTACTTGGGATTGACAGAGACTGTTACTCGTGTTGACGAATTTGGTCCAGTTGTGGACGGAGTTGTACCCGTGGTGATGGAATCTCTCCTCGTGTTGACGAATTTAGTCCAGTTGTGGACGGAGTTGTACCCGTGGTGATGGAGTCTCTCCTCGTGTTGACGAAATTTGTCTAGTGGTGGACGGAGTTGTTTCTTGAAAAGTTAATTCGATGCCTGTGGCGTTACATAGGGGGTTGATGTTAAAATCAAAAGTTTTATCAGATGATTGATCAGTTGTTGCCGTAACAACTGGATTCAGTGGAACGGATGTTGTTCCCCCCAAGCAGTTTTTGCAGCTTATTTCTGTGGTTGGCAAATTTCCGGGTTTCTTGGTATTCAACCGTCTTCTACCTCGATTGTTTGAAAGCTGCTCGCTCTTCACCCAGTCGGGTCCAAGCCGTTTGAATAGGGGCAGCTGTTGCACCCCAAAATTTGCCCAACCTCTTTTCTTACTTGGTTTATGTTTCATTGCATTAACAGTTGCATAGTTATATCATTTGCATATCATGATATCATTCATATAGAAGGGGATCAAGTGTGATTCTTAAGAGGAGCCTAGCAAGAGGTCTTATTCAAGCTTGAGAAGTTATCAATGTCATCAGGAGGTGGTTTGAGTGCCTAAGAGTTTAGATTCTTGCATGTGGATTTGCTCTTAACTTAAGGATCAATTGAAGACCATCAAAGGGATATGAAGTCTTGAATATGAGTAGAGGATGTGTATGGAGTTCATAGAATGCCTAGAGGGCCATGGGAGAGCTCAATCAGGTCATTGTGTCAAATGCAAGAGCCACAATTGAAGTGTAAGCAATTAGGGTTTCATCTGGGTCAATCCTAGGTCAACTATGCAATTGAAGAGTATCAAAGCCTACTTTTAGGTCATGGAGTTCATGAAAGGATATGTTGAGACACTTGTGGTGTTGTGCCAAGATCAAGTCAAGAAGAGTCAAGAGTGTGGGAAGTTGCTAAGTTAGGGTTTCAGTGTAAAATCCCATGTTTAGTGCCTAACTTCAAAACCACATAATTAAAGATACAAGTTTCAAATGGATCTTTGGCCAACATGAAACTTGTAGAGCATCTCAATACCTTTAGTTTGAGTACTAGAAGTCCTCCATTGGATCTATAGAACTCAAGTTATGGTCCAAACAAGTTATAGGTCCTCAGATGCCTCTGAAATTTGTCTGTGAAAATCATCTGACTTCAAAGATGTTTTTGACCTAGAAGGAGGTTTCACCTGAACTTTTGGCCAACATGAAAGTTGTTCCTCATGATCTTAAATTTCCAAATTGTATTAGAAATCTTCCATCTGATTTGTAGAACTCAAGTTATGAGGTTTACAAGTTAGGGGTATTTTGGGAAAGTGAGATTATAGGCCATTTTCAATCATAGGTCAAAATCTCCAAATTGCACTTGTCAAATGGATTTTTGTTCAACATGGAACTTGTTCAAAATGTGGTTTTTAGGCTAACCAAGAACTCATGGTGATTTGTTTTGGCTCATATCAAGATTTGGTTTGAAATGGCTTAAAAAGGAAGATTTTAAAAGGATTCAAAGTTGAAAAATTCAAATTAATGGTTAAGTGACCAAAACATGTCAAGTAAATACTCATTTTGAGTAGAAATATCATTTCAAACACAATTACATTGGTATATTTTTGAGTTGGGGCAGAATTTTACAAGTTACAAGGTTGTTACTTCATATGCAAGTTACATAGCCAAATCACTTACCAAGGCAATTCAAGCATTCCTTTTGATCCAATTTCGTTCACAAGGCATTTTGCAATTGATTAGAAGCTTCTAGACCAAGCTACAATGCCAAATTCACGACTGTCACATGGAAAACTTGAAGGAAAAACAAAAATTGTGAATTGCTGGATTGGGCTTTAACTGAACCTCTAAAGCCCATAGACACACTCTATATAAGTCATTTGATGAATTCAGACTCAGGTTGGAGCTCATTTTGTGGTGGAATCAGAGATAGCAGTTGGAATTGCAAGGGAGCAAGTTGAAATCGTGATTTCATTTCCAAGCCAATTCAGATCAAATTGAAGCTTATAACATCTTTCTCTTGCATCACTGATCGTTTCTGGAGAGTTTTGAAGCAAGAATCAAGCTCTAGCTACCTCTGTTAGTGGATCTACATCAGGTATGTACTTTACAAATTTCCATGGATTCTAGCATGAGTTAGTTAAAAATGAACATGTGGTTAGGATCTAGTTGAAGCGTAGATCGTTTCTGGTTAAGAATTGGAGCAATTAGAGACAAATTAAGTGGACTTGTGAATTCTGTTTGAGCACGGTTTGATCTGATCTTAAGGTCTCAACATGATTTGGATAGATCAGAGTGATGTATGAAGCATGAGGATCAGTCCTATGGTTTTAGATTTGGATTTGATGATGATCAATTTCATGATGTAATTTCTGTTTGCCTTCGAATTTTGAAACCTGTTGAGAGTTAGTTGATTTGGATAGGAGATTTGAGATCTACGTGAAATTCTGATGAATTTGATATAAGATATGACTTGTTTTGGTTGCCTGAGACCACCACCTCGCCGGAGAAGACGACCGGAGGTCTTCTCCGGCCACCACACCTGAGTTCCCTCCACCTGAATTTGAATTGAAGAAGATGAAGTCTGAGCCATCAGATCTTGTGAAACCAACGACTTTGTATGCAGATCTAACGGCTGTGTTATGTTTTATTTTTGGCTGACTTTGACCTCAAAATGCACCGTTCCATTAAATGAGGTGGCACGCCCCCTAAGTCATTGGATGGTTTGACTAGTCTCCAGATCCCGCGCTCCACGTTTTTTCCTGGCTTTGGATTATTTTTATTCATTTTAGTTTTATTTTAAATGCATATTGATTCCAAAAATCATAATAAATTCATCTTTGATCTGAAAAATATTTTAAAAATATGTCCATGCTCCTGATTAAATTTGTGATTTTCTGGAATCAATAGATTGCATTTTCATGCATTTTTCAATTTAATTTGCATTTTCCTTTTTTATGTTATTTCTTTTATTTTGCATAATTGCCTATCTGTTTTGTTGATTTTGGTTTGATCATTTGGTTTGGTTTCTGAATTTGATTTTTGAGTATGTTGTAGGTTAGATGTGCATGCTCCCTTAGGATTTTTATTAGATTTTTTTAATAATTGTAGGTTCTGTTTTAGGTGAGATGTTTAGAGCCTTCCCAACTTATGGTTTATCTTGACACATTTCAACTTAGGATTTATTTAGTGGACCTAGAAGTTGATTTAGGATTTGATATTTGAATCCTAGAATGTTAAAACATGCATGTTCCCTTAGGAAATTTCTTAGATTTTTACAACTTAGTTTTCTATTTTAGATACATTTCACAAGTAGGTGTTTCCTTTGGTGTTCCTTCTTTGGTGCCTTGTCTTGTTTGATCTTGTTGGTGGCTTTGGAGCTTGAAGAGCTTGGTTTCCTTTTTGGAGGAGGTGCTAGACATCTTGTAGCTGTTGTGGATTGGCTTGTGGAGTTTAATTTGGAGTTTTCTTTCTCTTTTAGGTGCTTTTTAGAAGCTTATAGGATTAAGGTTTTAGGAAGAACCATTAGAACTAGTTATTTTCCTTTCATAAAAAATAGAATGCATTATTTGCTTCTATCCTCATCCTATGATGCAAAGTCCTTTTAAGGAAGCCCCATCTCTCCTTTGTAGGGATGAGTGGCATGCCTTAATGAGTAGAACTTTTGAGGATGCACTTTCTTTCCATGTTGGTTCCTGATGAATTCCTTTGGTCTTCATCAGGTTTCCTAGCATTGTAACTTGATCTCAATGATGATTTCTCTTCTTGTGGAGCTTGCTAGAGTTTGAAGATGGAGAATTGAAGAAGCTTGAAGATAGGATCTAACTTGAAGATGAAGACTCTTTGCTGTCAACTTTGCTGTCAATTCAACTTTGCTGATAAGAGCTGCTGCTAAAGGTTGACGTTGTTGTCTGTAGAAGATTGTTGCTGCTGCTTGGGCTGCTTCCTCTATTTTTCTTTTGTTGTATTGTCTTTTTTCTTGTGTTACTTACCTTTAGGTTTGAGGTGGAGCTTGTCTCCCCTTGACTGTTGTTTTCTTAGGTTTGAGGTTGAGCAGGACTCCCTTGCCTCGCTTGTACTATTGCATAGCATGCATTTTACTGTTTAGTGTTTACTGCTTGCTTTCTTTTGCTGTTTTCCCTTAGGATCTCTAATTTCCTCTGTGTAAAAGGGAATTATGACAGACATTAGGTTTCTAAACCATGCATGATAACAGTAGGTAGATTCCCTTTCAACCACAGTTTTAGGGCGTTGTCACACCCTCATTTTCGCCTTTAGCCTTTATACCCTACATTCGCCATACCATACATCATTTTATTGCATATCGAGCATGTGGGTGCAGATTGGGTAGATTTGTCATTTTCCATTTCAAATTAGATAACTTGTCTATCTTGAACTACATGGAAGAAAAGGTTCATTATCTAAGGTTTGATCTAAATTGGAAAGTCTACTCATGTGGATTTCTCCAAGAAGAAGTTACTTGACAAAATATTAGGATATTCAAGATATATTCCTAATGACCATGAAATGTAAGGCATGACTCAAGATTGCTTCATCCAATTTTGTTATAAATCCTTGATCAAGTGGAGTCCAAATTTGCAAAGCATGAGTCAAGATTACAAGTCCATAATTCAAGACTTCATCCATTTCAAGCTTAATGGTTCTAAGGAAATTCATCATGAATTCAAGATTAAAGGCGAGAATATTACAAAGAGAAGTTTTATGACATTACAAGAATGTAATTTGTTGCAAGATTAACAACTCTAAGTAATGTTTAGAAATTAATTTATTTCTAATACTTCATTCAAGTCTCTAGTCAAATTCATGTTATGGTAATACCACACCAAGTCTACATTATGTTTACAAACATCCAAGAAACATGCAAGGATTAAATCAAGATTGGAATGTTTTAAGACCAAGAATATGCATGTTTAATCATGGCAAAACAGTCCCATGCAAGAGGTGACAAATTTCTTCATGTCACAAGATCACATGTCACAAGACCAAGGGAATAACATGTGACAATGCTTCTACATATCAGAATTTTCAAAATGCTGTCAAGAGTTGGTGGCATTGACCAAGAGGAGCTGTCCAAACACAAACCAACAAAATGGGTGCAAGGCACAAGGTGCTGCAGAAAAACGGCATAGGCAAAGTGCAACAACAAAAATGCAGCATAGCTCTTGCATGGAAATGGAAAGAAAGAGAGTGGCATGAGGAAAGGTGGTAAGAGACACCACTCCATGAAAAATCTGATATGTGGGGAGAAGTGAAAACCCTAGAGGAGCTGAGATAAGAGGAGGGGGCTGTAAACAAAAAGGGATCACTCTTCATTCTTTGAACATCCATTCTACACACATTGGCAAAAACCAGAAAAGAGAGAGAGCAAACAAAACCCTAAAAACCAAAAAAATAGGAAGCTTTGCAAACCAGAAAAAGAGAGTGATATAGAACCAAGAGGATCATAGAGAAACAAAACTTTCACAACATAGAGTGAAGGGGAGTGAAGTACTTTCAACCAAGACCAAGGAGGACTTGCAAGAAGGATAGAAAGCTCTTGGGTATCCATTTCCTCCAACCTTTCTCTCTTTACTTTTTTGCTATTTACATTCATTTTGTTTACTCTTTTATGTGTTGTTGTATTGTATGTATGATGTAAGGTTCCAAAGGGACCAAGAAATCATTCTTAAGAAACCATAAAAATGAAAGAAAAACATAGAAAAAGTTAGGTTTTTCACTCTGGAAGCCTGACACGGGCCGTGTCACACAACACGGCCACCCGTGTCGTACAACACGGGCCGTGTCACACAACACGGCCACCCGTGTTGCACCTCTGTTTGCCCTAAAAAATCATTTTTCACCCAGACTTTACAACACGGGCCGTGTCACACAACACGGCCACCCGTGTTATACCATTGTTTTACTACTTTTTTCGATATTTTACCTCCAAATTTTTTTTTCTTTTTATTGCATGTCTCGATTTTTTTTATGCGACTAACCCGATATGTTTTTATGTTTTTCGTATGTGAATGTTGTTGTGGTCCTTGTTGGCCTTTGATTCCAAAAAACCTTTTTAAAAAAAAAACAAACTCTCGATTTTATCGAGCCATTTTCAACCCTTGTAAGTCGGCCGCCTTGTGCGTCCGCCATCAACCTTGTTCGTATCACCTCAACTACTTTTACCAACAATAAACCTTGATCCAACGTCAAGTGGTTCTCTTTCTCATAAAAATCCAAAACACAATAACATAAACGATTAGAATTATGCAGTACGAACTTTAAAGTGGTGGAAAAGGAATGAGAATGGAGTCCTCCTACACTCATTCCGAATGTTTTGGATATAGGTGAAGGTGTGAAAAATACACAAGAAAGGGGGGGTTTGAATTGGGTATTTGGTTACTTAAAACTTTTGACATCTTCTTCTGTGTTGTTTCTAGATGTAGCAATGCGGAAGCATAAATGATAAACTAAACAATTAAAGAACACAAGATATATCCTGGTTCACTTGAGCAACTCTCAAGTTAATCCAGTCCACCCTTCCAAGGTGA
Organism: Lathyrus sativus; assembly: GCA_963859935.3. Lineage (NCBI taxonomy): Eukaryota > Viridiplantae > Streptophyta > Magnoliopsida > Fabales > Fabaceae > Lathyrus > Lathyrus sativus. The sequence goes on from OZ012741.1 coordinate 538,666,703, forward strand.
TTTCGCCTTTCTCACTGCAAGGACTTAATCCACTATAACCAAACAGATTACAGTTGCACAAGCTAACTGCAAGTGACTAACAACTTGACAATGACACGTTCAGGGATCCCCAAGGATATAACGTTCATTGACACCTTAATAGAATCCGATCACTAAAGATCTCCTATTAGGATTTCCACAAATGACTACTGTCACTTGTCATCTCAAGTATACAGATCCTCACAAGATCACTTGAGGAACCACTAATTCTAAAAAGAATTTGTGTTGCCGGAGATTACCTAAGTGCTTCTCAAATAAGCAGATTACTCCTAATTAAGTTCCTAGCAAGTATTGAGCAACAGCTCCTTGCTTTCTAATATAAAAACTAATCTAATAATAAATCTCAAAGAGATTATAAGAACAATAGTTTCCATATTGCTTAAAAGCTTTTCTGTGTGTGAGCACTAAGGCTTCTTTTCATTTAAGCTTTTCTTCTCTTTGCAACAGTAGCAACAGAGCAACAGCTCTAGCCACCAGCCCGTCCAACAATTATGGCAATCAGCAGGTTTTTTGCAACATTTGAATAAACAAATGATTCTGCCTTTATAGTGATTCCAAGAATGACGTTGTGAGGATAGAAAAGTCCTTTCTATTTCCAACGGTCATATTTCAACGGATAGAATAAGCACGTGTTGGATGACATCACTTTCTTGTCCTTTTCTTGCAACGGTAATATTCCATTTAACAGCTTGGACAAATTTGCTTCTGGCTTGGTTCTTCTGATGATGTTACAGATGAGTAGTTCAGAAACTACTTTGGTATAGATAGCATAGTAAACATCAGATTCTGACTTCAGCACTTTGTTCATCAGAGTTGATAGCAACAACTCATCTGATTGAACACGTCTTGTCTGGTGAAGCTTCATAATCTTTCTTCTTCAGAGTCTGGTCTTCAGAGTCTTTTGCACTTGGTCTTCAGAGCCTTCAGCCTTCAGAACTTCAAGTCATCAGAGTCTTCAACACAAACTTCTTCAGATGATTATATCTTCAGAGTCTTGACCTTCAGAACATGTCTTCAGAGTCTTCAGAGTCTTGACCTTCAGAACATGTCTTCAGAGTCTTCAGAGTTTTGTCCTTCAGAACATGTCTTCAGAGTCTTGACGCACTTGGTCTTCAGAGCCTTCAGCCTTCAGAACTTCAAGTCATCAGATTCTTCAGCACTTCAGTTCTTTAGAGGGCTCACTCTTCAGAGACGCTCGTTAGCTTCCAGATCAGATGCACAACTCAGATCAGAATCCACAGATGCATTGCAACTGCAATATCCAGCATCCTTGATTCTTTATTGAACATGATCAGATGCAGAAACAAACTTGCTTCTTTACTAAGCTTCATTTGCTTTTAGATCAGATGCACTTCTTCAGATCATAAACCACAGGAGCATTGCAACTGCAATATACAGCATCCTTGGTTCCTTACTGATGGTGATCAGATACATAAGCAAACTAGCTTCTCCCAGGCGCTTCATGATGTCACACATAGTAATTCCATATATTACTAGTTGTACACGTTGCTTTTGATTGTTTGATCTAATATATTTAATTTAATATGATCTGCACATAACAAACATTAAACCATAAAATGGTTCTTTCACAAATACTCAATTGTTATCATCAAAACATAGAGATAATCCTGTAGAGACAAATCTTGCTCTTACAATCTCCCCCTTTTTGATGATGACAAAACCATGTATTTTGATAGAACATTTTATACAGGGTAATCACCAAGCATTAACCTATTCAGAGTTCTAAGCAACTGCTCCCCCTGAATGTGTTAATCTTAAAAACATTTTTATGCTTGTTCAGAGACATACTCTGATCCCAAGACTTACAAAAAATAACTTTGATAAAACACAATCAATAGAATAGAATAGAAGGAATACTTCCCTGTGATATAATAGATCATAAGTCTTCAGCATCTGGACTAGTTCAGCAGAACTTCCATCTTCAGATCTTTAGAACATGTTTTCTCTAACCATCATATCAGAGTCATATAACTTCAGAATCTTCTAAAGCATTTTCTCTTATTCTTCAGAACATCCTTCAGATGAGAAACTCCCCCTGAGTTTCAGACTGGGTAAAAATCAAATATCTTGACTTGTGAACCTTCCTGGGAGAACTCCCCCTGATTACAATATGTCAGATATTTGGATCTTCTGATCTTGATACAGTCTTGATTCTGCTTTTTCAAACTTGCTTTCTTCTCAGATTCTTGATAGATTCTTGATTTCTTGAAGCAGTCTGATACCAAAAGAAACTAGTAGAATGTTTACTTCTGAATCTGATACCAATGTTGATTCTAAGACAGATACCAATACATGATACTCATGATTCTGTGTCTAAATCCAAATCTTGCTTCTATGAAGATTTCTGATTCTTTATGCTCTGATTATCATATTCACAGACAATTTACATCTTCTAAACAGTATGATTCCAGATAACTTTAACTTTCAGATCTCTGAACAGTATTGGGTCCATCTGATTCTGAATCTATGTTCACGAAGTGTATAACTTCTATTATATGATACCAGTTCATTTGAACTCAGATTTCTTTCATTTATCCTGTTTAGAATGCCTAGTGAACTTGTTCAGAGTTCCTTGGAAAACATCAAACAAATAATTAGTAATAAACGCAGTTTATATGTTTTTGCATTCTCTTTCAGGTTATAGAATATATCAAAGTTATATTCTATTTCTCAAAAACATTTTCCATTTCTCCCCAAGTTATATTCTATTCTTCCAGATAATATCAAAATCATCTTTCATTTCTCCCCCTTTTTGACATCATCAAAAAGTTTGAGTTTTTTTTTTTTCATTAAAAAAAATTTTTAAAAAAATCATTTCTCTCTCTTTAATGTCAGAAATTAAAAAGATAAGAGTTAAGAGATAACACCTGAGAACCTAATTCTTACAGGTTGATACCAATTGAATGTAGGTTGATATCTTTTCTCAGATTGCATCTTCTATATCTCCCCCTGCTTCTTGGAGAGTGACAACTCTTCAGAGTTTGTAGAAGCATGCTCTGACGAGGATTGTTGACAGGTGTCTGTTCAGCAGAACTTTCTCTGACAACTTGTTGTACATCCTTCATAGCTTGTTGATCTCCTCTAAACTTACTAATGTCACGTTCTCAACGTACAAAAGTAGTTTCACAAGAAAATCCAACTACAACATTTTCCTTAGTCTTCTTAGCATCTTCAGCTTCTTGTACTAATCTGGAAGTTTCTTTTCTGGAATCTTCCTCTGCTTGATTTAGACAAGAAGGTTGAAAATTATTCTTCCTTTTGGCTTGATCTTGATACCAATAATTCTAGTCCTTAGAGAAACTTGAAATACGTCCAATTTCAGAGTCTAATTACTTCTGAAAAATATCTCAAGAAGTCTCAAGTTCCAGAGTTGAAGTACTTGTTCTGGCCTTTGCTTTGATTCTTGATTATGCGCCCAGAACCTTCTGTATCTTCACTCAAACATCTTCTGAAGTTTTTTCTCAGAGTTATCTGACACTTTGCTTCTGGTTGGATGTCAGAGACATGATACCAATTTAAGATGTAAGATACCAATTGAAGGTGTGAAATAATGAAATTATTTTAGCTCGTTTCTTCAACATCAAAACACTATACTACAGAAGTATCAATGTTTGATTTAACAAACCATCTTCTAATAGAATCTTTTATCCAGAGTTCCAGATAATCCAAATCTTCTGATAGTCTACGACTTCAGATTTGCTCAGATCTTTAGATATCATCTGATATCAATTGAAGGTGATGTGCCATATGATCCTTCAATCTTCTGTACATGAATGTCCTTCATTTGACACTTCATCCAGAGCATCTGATACTTCAATCAGCATCTGATGTATTTTGCTTCTTTAAGGGATAGTGCTAACCAGAGGTACTTTTGCAACTAACTCTGACTTCAGTATCATCAGCATAACAAAAACCTACTAAAAATAGTTATCTGGTTTTCTGCAACACAGAGTCACGTTAGTAGTACCTTTCAGCTACCTCAAAAATCTCTTAACAACTGTTAAATGAGATTCTTTAGGATCTGATTGGAATCAAGCACATACACATATACTGAAAAGAATGTCAGGACTAGAAACAGTAAAATACAGAAGAGTACAACTCATACCTTTGTAGAGCTTCTGATCTACCATTTTACTAACCTCTTTCTTTCTCAGAGTGTACGTTAAAAACATGAGAGTCTTAGATGGCTACTCTCTAACAGATTATCCTTCTATCTGCTACATTCTTTATCTGATTCCTCCTTTGGTCTTCATCTTCTGATCATCCATCTTTGGATGCCGATGATCATGCATCTTTATCTTCAAGATGACTTGTTTCCAGATGAAAGCTATATCTTCTTGCACCAAGAATTTATCCTTTGGACAGACGTGGTTGATCATCATAAATTATCATCAAACCAAGATGAATTTCTTGAACTGATTTGAATGACAATCTTGTTCTTATCAATCAGTATCTGAGGGTGACTTCTTCTTCTAGAATTCTCGTACCAACTGAAGGTGTGAGAACTTCTGAGTACCAATAGAAGGAGTAGGATCTTCTGCTAAATCACCTTTGGTTTCTGATTCCAAGCTTGTTATCAAAACTTGAATCTTAGCATCAGTGCTTCATTAGATAATACCTTATACCAATTGAGACAATGTTTCCTTTCTGAATTAGCTTCAGAAATCTTCAAAGCTTCTGCTCTAATCTTCTGAAGAGATTTTCTACACCAAACTTTCTAACCATAACTATTTCTGTTATGTTAGTAAGTTCTTCTGATCATCAACAATCAGCCTTTGCCCAAAAGCACTTAATCAACAGATGTTAGCTCAATTAATAACATCAAACCCATAAGTGATTCTTCAGAAGGTTGGAGACTGATAAGAGTCTGATACCAACTTTATGATATCCAAAGTAGACTCTTCTGACAGTGAAGTTGCAACCCAACTTATCTTGATCAGCATCTATTAAGTGAACAATTGTGGAAATGATTCCTTGCATTAGATCCTCTGCTTCAGATCTATGCAGCTTAGCTCTAGAGAATGATTCAACCAACCGTTCATCCAGAGGTATGCTTCAGATCAAACTAGATCTTCATTCTTCAGGTGTCCTTATTATCCAGAAGTGAGCTATGTTGCTGACATATCAACCAACTGCTCAGAGTCTTTTATAGAGTTGCTTCTCAACAAACTTTCAGAATCTCCTGTTAGCGTTGCTTCATCAGATTCTTCTGTAATTTTGCCTATGTAGCTTTTCTTCTGAGTCTATACTGATACCAACTGAAGTGTCTTCAGTATCCTGCCTCAGTTGCTTTGCTTCTGATGCTTTGAACTATCTTCTATAGCTTTGCTTCAGAGTCACCAACAATTGAAGGAGAGATGTCTTGATTGACAGAGCCTCTACAAAACCAGTGTTACAGAACCTTCTGTACAGCTACTGATCTGACTTCACTAGCCTCTTCTAGAATGCTAGTTTTAGCTACTGCCTGCATACACTCAGCAAACTCCTTTCCAAGTGAAGTATATGGTTCTAAATAGAAGTATCATCAATGTAAATAAATCTGACAGATTTAAAATATCTTTCTTAATAGTCTTTAAGAAGAAGAGTAGTAACAACTTTACTTTTGACAAAATAATTTTCAAAAAGAAACCTGGGAAGTTGATGAACATATACTTCTTCTTCAATAAAACCATTTAAAAGTATTTTTAATATTCATCTGATTTATATTGATGTTATACTGATCAACGAACGAGATGAAAAGAATATGAATTCTAACCTTGTCACAAAAGCATATGTCTTTTGTATAGTCAAGAATTTCTTGCTGACAATCTTTGAGAAGAAAGAATCTTGTTCTTATGGAATCATCCTTCTTTCCAATGAATGTCTCTTCTGGAAAAGAAGATTTGATTCTGGGGGAAACTTCTCAGAGCTGATTCTTCAGAAATAGCTAATTGAATAGCATCTGGAGTAGCTCCTGATTCTTCAGCTGGAACACATTCTGCTTCTGATTCTCCAACATCTTGTGAGACAAACCAGTAACAGCAACTAAAGTAGAATATTCTGAATAACTCTTCTTGAACAGATCTCAATTCCTTTGTTAGCATTCTGCAACATCTTCATCAACACAACAACATCCATTTGATTCTTGAGAGACATCCTCAGAGCACAGATAATCTGATCTTCATGTGTAGAGAGCATCTAGCTTCCATCAGGCTTCATCTTCTGAATTTTTCTGCTTGAAACAAATACAGATCCAATCTAGATACAGTTATCATCAAACTTAGATGCATCAAAAGACACAGTCTGACTGACAATTTTGCTCTTACAATGCTGAGCTAACATGTAAGGAGTTAGATTATCAGAGTTGACATAACATCTGCTCTTGAAAAAGAATGTTTACTGACTTATTCAAATTGAATAACCCCAGAAACTTAAATCCTTTTTACATTTGACAGAATGACTACTGTCATTGTATCTTTCCTCATATCTTTATTTCTCAAAACATTCATTATGAATTTCTGAAAAATAATGTCTGATAGCATCTGACCAATTTCAGTTTGTTCAACATCTCGAGTTAATAGAACTTAATTGTCCATGCTACTTCTAATGAGATCTTTTGAATTCATCATATCATCATAATCCAGATGAGTTAGAAACACTGCCTTTCTAGAAACCTCTGCAGAATTCTTTGAAGCTCTTCAAGGAGAGCAACTTTCAAATGTTTTGGATCTGAAGAATCATTTCTTCCAGATTTGAATATTTTTCTAAACTTACCCTTTTCTGCAGACTTCATTCTGGCGTTCTGATGAATAGGATTCATTAGCCAACAATATATCTTTTCTTACTTAAGATAAATCCCAATGAGTTGTCATGAGAAAGTCAAGTGTGGACTAATCCGTTTCTTGAAAACATCTCATACTCACCAGAATTAATCTTTAGAGATCAAGAATTATTGCTTGCAGAAGATTTATCTTTGAGCAAATATGTTGTAAATCCAAACGTATTTTCAGATCAACATTCAACAAATATATCTTCTTATCTGATGAATCTATCCTGTCAACTGATTCTTCATTCTTCTTTCAGAATCTTCTGGAGGAGATTTGCTGTTGAAGGCTTCAACACTTCAAATTTCAAACTTCATAGAATCAGTGACTTGCTAAAGGTAACTCAATAGATTACAATTTTAGTACTCATTATCCTCAAAAACTGATATGAGACTGAAATTGTAAGAACGGTGAAATATCCCCAAAAGTATTTCTTCACACAGCCTATGGATCTTTATCTGACACTGTTAGGTGTTTGATATCCATCAATAACAGAACCGGAGCTCTGATACCAACTGAAGGTGTGAAAAATACACAAGAAAGGGGGGGTTTGAATTGGGTATTTGGTTACTTAAAACTTTTGACATCTTCTTCTGTGTTGTTTCTAGATGTAGCAATGCGGAAGCATAAATGATAAACTAAACAATTAAAGAACACAAGATATATCCTGGTTCACTTGAGCAACTCTCAAGTTAATCCAGTCCACCCTTCCAAGGTGATTTCGCCTTTCTCACTGCAAGGACTTAATCCACTATAACCAAACAGATTACAGTTGCACAAGCTAACTGCAAGTGACTAACAACTTGACAATGACACGTTCAGGGATCCCCAAGGATATAACGTTCATTGACACCTTAATAGAATCCGATCACTAAAGATCTCCTATTAGGATTTCCACAAATGACTACTGTCACTTGTCATCTCAAGTATACAGATCCTCACAAGATCACTTGAGGAACCACTAATTCTAAAAAGAATTTGTGTTGCCGGAGATTACCTAAGTGCTTCTCAAATAAGCAGATTACTCCTAATTAAGTTCCTAGCAAGTATTGAGCAACAGCTCCTTGCTTTCTAATATAAAAACTAATCTAATAATAAATCTCAAAGAGATTATAAGAACAATAGTTTCCATATTGCTTAAAAGCTTTTCTGTGTGTGAGCACTAAGGCTTCTTTTCATTTAAGCTTTTCTTCTCTTTGCAACAGTAGCAACAGAGCAACAGCTCTAGCCACCAGCCCGTCCAACAATTATGGCAATCAGCAGGTTTTTTGCAACATTTGAATAAACAAATGATTCTGCCTTTATAGTGATTCCAAGAATGACGTTGTGAGGATAGAAAAGTCCTTTCTATTTCCAACGGTCATATTTCAACGGATAGAATAAGCACGTGTTGGATGACATCACTTTCTTGTCCTTTTCTTGCAACGGTAATATTCCATTTAACAGCTTGGACAAATTTGCTTCTGGCTTGGTTCTTCTGATGATGTTACAGATGAGTAGTTCAGAAACTACTTTGGTATAGATAGCATAGTAAACATCAGATTCTGACTTCAGCACTTTGTTCATCAGAGTTGATAGCAACAACTCATCTGATTGAACACGTCTTGTCTGGTGAAGCTTCATAATCTTTCTTCTTCAGAGTCTGGTCTTCAGAGTCTTTTGCACTTGGTCTTCAGAGCCTTCAGCCTTCAGAACTTCAAGTCATCAGAGTCTTCAACACAAACTTCTTCAGATGATTATATCTTCAGAGTCTTGACCTTCAGAACATGTCTTCAGAGTCTTCAGAGTCTTGACCTTCAGAACATGTCTTCAGAGTCTTCAGAGTTTTGTCCTTCAGAACATGTCTTCAGAGTCTTGACGCACTTGGTCTTCAGAGCCTTCAGCCTTCAGAACTTCAAGTCATCAGATTCTTCAGCACTTCAGTTCTTTAGAGGGCTCACTCTTCAGAGACGCTCGTTAGCTTCCAGATCAGATGCACAACTCAGATCAGAATCCACAGATGCATTGCAACTGCAATATCCAGCATCCTTGATTCTTTATTGAACATGATCAGATGCAGAAACAAACTTGCTTCTTTACTAAGCTTCATTTGCTTTTAGATCAGATGCACTTCTTCAGATCATAAACCACAGGAGCATTGCAACTGCAATATACAGCATCCTTGGTTCCTTACTGATGGTGATCAGATACATAAGCAAACTAGCTTCTCCCAGGCGCTTCATGATGTCACACATAGTAATTCCATATATTACTAGTTGTACACGTTGCTTTTGATTGTTTGATCTAATATATTTAATTTAATATGATCTGCACATAACAAACATTAAACCATAAAATGGTTCTTTCACAAATACTCAATTGTTATCATCAAAACATAGAGATAATCCTGTAGAGACAAATCTTGCTCTTACAATAGGGCGCTCAACTTGGTTATTCGAAACAATCATTTCTATCCAAAGTCTTTTGTGTATAATCCTAATCAAGCACAATTTCTCTTAAGAAACTTAAAAATAACATCAACTCATCAAACTTATTTTCACCTTAGGGCGTCAATTCAAAAACCCTTTTTCAAGGTATAAAATCAACCAACAAACAACAATTTCACAAGCCTCCGAACTACGGAGCTCTGATTCTCCACTTCTTTTAAGTGAGGATACGTAGGCACAAGGGCCACAATACTTGGCGAGCATTAAAATAAATAAACCAACCCCTCTTTTTTAAACAAGCAAACTCTTAGAACAAAACACCCATTCACGCCAAACAATCTAGGAGGTTCCCATCGAGTACGATGGATGCGAGGGGGTGCTAACACCTTCCCCTCGCATAACTGACTCCCGAACCCTAAGACTTGGTTGCGATGACTACGCTCTTTCCCCAAAGGTTTTATCGCTATTTCCCTTTCCCTCCTTGGGATAAATAAAATCCGGTGGCGACTCTGTGTCATTTTTCGCGTAGCGACAGCTGGCGACTCTGCTGGGGACTTTTTCCTAAGCGAGTCAAGCCTAACCTAGGTTGTTTTTGCGTGTTTGGGTTCTTTCCTTTTTACTTGTTTATCGCTTTCCTTGTTTTTTCAATTGTATCTCACCGTGTTTGGCTTCATTGGTTCTTGGTATGGATTGAAAACTTTGGTGGCAAACCTTGAGGGAAAGACTCTATACCCGAGTCTAGAGTGTTAAAATTGAGATAGGAGAGGTTGAGTAGTATGGGCTTCCAAGATGCTCATCTCGTGATAGTCGATACGAGAACCTCGCTTAGAGTAGATTCATTTGAGAATGATGAGAACCGTCAAGCTCTTGGCGTGTTTGATCAACGTTTTCTCAAGAATCCATTACTCTAAGGACCTTTTAGAACCCTAAACCTTTGGCCAACTAAGATTGATGGTCACGTAGTATGGGTCCTCGAGAAGCTCTTCTCGTATGGATCGATACGAAGACCTCGTTCAGAAGAGACTTTCTTGATGGAGTTGTTGCCTGGCAATGACTGACATACGTAACAAACAGTCAAGAAAGTCCATGACTCTGAAATCCTTGTCTAGAACCCAATGTCTATGTGTCTCATAGTATGGGCCCCCGAGAAGTTCTTCTCATGTGGGTCGATACGAGGACCTCACCCAAAAGAGATTCATGTGATGGAGTCATCCTCCGACATATTCATGTCATGTATGGTGAACAGTCATGTGAATCCATGACTTTGGGATCCCTTTTAAACCCTAGATCACACCTTGTGAGAACCTTTTCCATAAAGCAGACAATATCGACCATATCCATACCACGGACTTATGAACCCATATGCTCGAATTCTGCATCCGTTCATACATGCATACTTCATTAAAAAAAAAGCTCTTAGTGTCTTGTTCTTGTTGCAGATATAAGCATTTTTCAGAAGCAGTCATGATGAATGTGAATTTAGGAACAATGAAGCTAAACAAGAAAACCGACCGAAAGAGCACTTTCACTTTCAAATACAAAGATCCTTCAATCGACAGTCTAAAAGCTCTAAGTGCCAAGATCACTCCCATAAAGCACAACAAATTTCACTCTTCTTATGGGAGAATTTTGGATCTGTTGACAGAGAGGGTGGAGTTTGAAGCCCTCACAGCCTTGGCTCAGTACTATGACACGTCTTTCCGTTGTTTCACCTTCGCCGATTTTCAGATAGCTCCTACTTTGGAAGAATTTGAGAAGATCTTAAACCTCTCCATCAAAGATCGCAATCCTTTTCCCAAGCTCGAAGAAGAGTTCACGTTGAAGAAAGTGGCTTCTGCCTTAGGGATTCCTACATCAGATGTGATAGCCAATTGGGCACCCAAAGGAGCTAGGGGTTTCTCGAGGAAATTCTTGGAAGAACAAGCGTGGAAGTATGCCAAGGAAGAGAAATGGGAAATATGTGGTGCAATTCTGGCACTCTTGGTCTATGGAATTGTGATGTTTCCAAATGGGGAAAATTTTGTGGACCAAGTAGCAGTGGAAATCTTCTTGACCAAGAACCCTGTGCCTTTCCTCTTAGGTGACTTCTACCACACACTTCATACAAGACATACAAAAGGAGGTGGAATGTTCCTTTGTTGTGCTCCACTCTTGCATAAGTGGCTAAGGACCCACATGCCCGAAAAAGGACCTTTCGCTTCCAAGGAACTCTCATGGCCTCAAAGATTCGCTTCACTCACCGCTAGCTCCATCACATGGTACAAGAGGGAATGGGAAACCAAAGATATTATCTTTTCTTGTGGAGAATTTCCCAACGTGCCTCTTGTGGGGACACGAGGTTGCATCAATTACAACCCGGTGTTACTCAAGAGACAGTTTGGACACTCCATGGATGGCCCTCCTAAGGAAGAAGATTTGGTGCCATTCCTTGTCAATACGGCCGATCCAAGTGATCCGTCTGTACGAAGAGCAATAAGAGCATGGGTAAACATCCAAAGAAGCAATCCAGACAATGGGCGGAAGAACATCCTTGCTCGTGAACCTTATGTCAAATGGGTGAAAGAGGTCAGATTACCTTTTATCTTTGATGCATCTGTTTTCCCATCTCATCCTGAACCCGAGCCTATCTTACCTGAAGATATGGAGAAACATAAGGCTAAGATCCAAGAACTTGAAGATGAGAACACTCAACTTCGAATTCGACTCAACGAGACTAAGCAGAAAAGCGAAGCTTGGGAAGACAAAAGCAAAGAGTTGAAAGAAAAGTTCGAGGATAGCAAGAAAAGGGCTAGGGAAGAGAAAGGAAAGAAAGAATGGGTCGGTGGAGCTCTCAAAAACGCCAACGCCGACTTGGATCACCAAAATGAAAAATTGGACCAAGTGTGGCGAAAGTTCAGAGACTTAGAAAATGATGTGAGAATAGCGACCCAGATGAAGAAAGATGAAAGGGAAAACTTTGAAGCTCAGATTCACAAGTTTAAAGGCATTATGAAAGGCTGCGAAGATCAATTAGCTCATGAGTTATTGGAAAAGGAGAATGCGCAGCGAGACTTCATGCAAGCAGAGTACCAGCTGGGTAGAGCTATCGAAGAAATCCGAAGACTGAAGGATGGAATATATGATGAACTATATCTAGAGTTAAAGGACAGCTGCCACTATTGGGAAGAAAGTTGTCGTCAGGCAGAAGCTGCGGTACTTCAGAGAGATGACGTCATCCATGATCTCCAAATTCTCTATGAGGAGTGGAAGGACAAGTTCATAAACTTGGCAGGATTCTCCAACTTTGTGCTTCAGCAGATCCCTGAAAGATTGAAGGTAGCCGATCAAGTGATGACTCCTGAAAACACTCCTGACCCTGTGTTCGACTTTGTGAAGTTTTGCAAGGAAACGATGGGGGAACTTGTTACAGATTTAGAGGCTGTTCGCAGAGCCCAAGGAGTCACATTTAGAGTCGATTTATAATTTGCTTAAGAAGTGTATCTTTTGTATTTTGTATTTGAACTTGGCTTCGAGCCTTAATGAAATGAGAGTTTGTTCTATTATGTCTCTTCTGATTAATTGCAATGGAAAATGTTTATATTCTCAACAATAACTAACAAGGTTACTAAGAGCTTTGCGCATAACATTATTCATATGCATTCCATACGCATCATATCGCATTTCATAAAAAACAAAACCAAAAACTTACAAAAACTTGACCTCCATTCGCAGTAAACAAGCTGACTTCCCGACACCCCTACTATACTCGTGGCAAGCAAAGGTTACTAATGGATCAGATTGAGCAGACTCAAGCCGCTTTCAGAGACGAGATGACCCACATGAAGACTCAGATGGGCCAGTTAATGGAAGTCATCCAGGCTATGGCTAAAGGACAAGAAGAGTTGAAGCAAGCTATGGAGAGAAATGCTGCCAACACTCCAGTTCCTACTACTGTAGGCTCAACTCCCACTCCCGACAATGTCATTCCTACTCCTACAAATGCAACCCCCGTTCCTGGTGGCACGATCCCTACTCCTGCTGGCGCAGGCGCAATCCCTATTCCTCGTAGTGGTACGACTACCCCTCAAATCCACTTTGACGATCACGAAGGTTTCTACAACTCTCACAATGACTTGGCTGCAGAAGGCTCTGGAGCACCAACTACTGACTTGGAAAAGAAGGTACTCGCCTTGCAAGAGACGGTCAAAGGACTACAAGGCCCAAGCATTTTTGGGTTAGAGGCTGCGGATATGTGTTTGGTACCCGGTGTTAAGATTCTGCTCAAGTTCAAAGTGCCTGACTTTGAAAAATACAAAGGGACAAGCTGTCCCCGAACTCACATCCGATCTTATTGTAGGAAGATGGCTGCCTACTCTGATGATGAAAAACTACTAATGCATTTCTTTCAAGATAGCCTCAGTGGAGCTTCCCTTGAATGGTACATGCAGTTAGAAGGTACACACATCAAGACTTGGAAAGAGTTAGCCGAGGCATTTCTGAAACACTACCAATACAACTCTGATATGGCGCCTAATCGCACACAACTCCAAGGCTTGACCCAGAAATCTGGTGAAGCGTTCAAGGACTATGCTCAAAGGTGGAGGGACCTAGCTGCTAGAGTACAACCTCCTCTTCTTGAAAGAGAATTGACCGATATGTTCATGGGGACTCTTCAAGGTCCTTTCCTAGAACGCCTGGCTGGATGCACATCTACTGTGTTCTCAGATTTAGTGATGGCTGGTGAGAGGATAGAGAATATGATAAAGATTGGAAAAATTCAAATTGCTGATGGAGCTTCTAAGAAGCCCTACCAAGGTTTTGCAAGGAAAAGGGAAGGCGAAACGAGCGCTGCTTTTATGGACAAAGGGAAGGCCAAAGCATACCAAGGCTCTTATCATCATGTGGCCGCAGTTACTCCAAATCAGCCTCTCTCCATACCCGCAAGTCAACCGGCTGCTCAAGCTCCCTATCAACAACAACGTCAAAACTATTATCAAGGTCCGCCAAGACAAAGGAGACCTGAAAAAAAAATTGATCCTATTCCGACAATGTACGCTAGGTTGCTTCCGCTCTTGCTTAGGGGTTCATTGGTGCAGTTGAGAGAAATGAAGGCTCCCCCAGTTGTTCTACCTCCCGGCTATGATGCAAATGCCCGTTGCGAATTCCATTCTGGAGCTCCCAGACATAACATTGAAAAATGCAAAACTTTGAAATACGTGGTACAAGATCTCATTGATTCAAAAGCCATCAATTTCACCAAGAACCCTCCCAATGTGACTAAAAATCCAATGCCGCACCATGCCACGAACATGGTTGAAGAATCTAAAAGAAAGAAGTTGGTATCAGAAGTTGATAAAATAAAGACCCCCTTTATTGTTGTTAAAGAACAATTGTTAATGAAGGATATTGTCCCAGGATGTGCCGAGGATTGCCAACACTGTTTGAAAGATCCCCAAAACTGTCGTGAATTGAAGATGGGTGTTGCACCCCAAAATTTGACCAACAATCATTTATTCATTGAGTGTTTGAAAGTGGATACCTTCATCAGAAAGTTCAAGAGATCCCCAGAGAAGTGGTTTGAAACCAGGGTTGTGTGCTTCACAGTTTGAAAGTTGTGGGTGCTCCTCAGATGATTCTGAGACTTTGAGAATGAACTTGATGTCTTGAGAAAGCCTATTAGATGTTTTGAAAGCCATCATGGAGCCCAGGGAGGTCATTATGCAAGAATTCAGAAGATTCAACCATGAATGGTAGAATTAGGGTTTTGACTGGGTCAACCCTAGATTAACTGAAGATTTGGAGAAGGTTGAGACCTAATCCAAGGGCCATGAGATCATGGAATGATGTATAGAGATGTTATAGAGATGATTCCTATACCAATTCATCATGATTGAAGAGTTTGAGAAGTTTGGAGTTAGGGTTTCTGAGGATTATCAGTGAGAAAACCCTAGTTTGATCCCTATCTTCCAGGCAGTTTTAGCCCTAGATGTGATTGATATCTCATCTTCCCCACAACATGAATGTTGTAGAGCTTATTCTAAGCTTTAATTTGAGTGGTGGAAGTCCTTGATAGGAGTTACAGAGCTCAAGTTATGGTTTTGACAAATTACAGGTCAGCAGAAGTGTGTGAATCTGGGTCCTTGAAAGTCACCCAACTTCCAGACAACTTTTGCCCTAGTAGGTTGATTCCTATGGTTTCTTGGCCAACATGAATGTTGAAGAGGATCTTCTTAGCTTTAATTTGAGTGGTAGAAGTCCTTGATTGAATTTGTGGAACTCAAGTTATGGTTTGAACAAGGCAGGGGTATTTTGGTCATTTGTCAGTTATAGGTCATTTTAACCAATGCCTAAAACTCCTATTTCCAAGCCTCAAATGGAAAAACTCAAAACATGAAAGTTGCTCAAAATGTGATTTTAAGTCTAGAAAGAATGTCACAAATTGTTGAAAAAGCTCATAGCACAAGATTCCATGATTGGTCAAAAATGAACTAAAAATGACTTATAACTTTGAAAAGTTGAAATTGAAAAGTGATTTGGGAGATCCACAAATCCAAAATAGGTCATCCAATATATCATTTTGATTGGAAAAAACATTTTAAGAACTTTGGTTTAAGTAGAATTTTCATTTGAAGCTTAAAAAATGAGGTTCCTTTGGAAATTTCTTACTTGCATAAGAAGGCAATGTTGAAAAACCCTACATAAGCAACAAATGCACTTGTTTTTCACCCATCCTCATTCAATAACTCACATAAGGACATTTTGAGACCAAATTACCATGCATGAAGCAAGGGATATGAGACTTTCAACTTCTCATTCAAGGAGACTTTCATGAAGTTTCCACACTTTTCTAGATGAATCTAGAAACATCCAATGATTAATATTTAAAGAGGGCATCAAAGAGTGATGAAAGGTTGGTGAAATTGGAGCCAAGTCAGAGGAGAGAGAAGGAGAGATAGCCATTGAAGCCATTTCTTCAACTTGAAGCAACTCAAGAATTCTTCCATTACAAGTCTTCTCCTTCAAGAATTGTGCAAACAGAAGGCTATCCATCATCAAAGGATCATCCTGAAGGATTTGCAAGCTTGGAATCGTGCTCAAGCATCATACACCATAGTTCCTTGACAGGTTCTTTCTCCTTTCTTTTTCACCATAATTATGCATAGATGGTTTAGATTCTAGGTGTATAATTGATGTGTTAGGGTAGAGGATTAATTCTAGAAAGCTAGGGCACGATCCATGATGGTTTGTAACAGGTGCATAATTCTTTAAGTTTTAAGAACTATCTGTTTAGGAGGTTTTAATCAGCATGAATTGGTTTAGAATCACCAGGATAGCATCAAGAACATCTGTGGATCATTATAATGAAGTTTAGTGAGGATTGATACCAGGTTAAAATTTTGAACCGTGTTTGTACCATGATCTTCAAGGCTTCTGTTTGGATTATCCACGAGGAATTATGAGAAACTGTACGTATGGTTGTAATCTAGGCATTTAGTAGGTGATTTTTCATGTTTGAGTCGAGTGGTGCCGTGGCCTGAGCAAGGAGATAATAGAGCTCGAAGGTTGGCTCATGAAGTTAGGGTTTCTGAAAACCCTAGGGTGTGATGGAGACGATGAAGGACAGCCAATGGATCATCCTCTAATATTTGACAATTTCTTCCAATCCGACGGCGTTGATTGCATCTGAAAAAAGAGGGAAAATTTGAATATATCCAAAGCACGGTCGTTTCATTAAAGACCGCGTCTGGGCTTGGATTTCTCTTCGCACCCCCACCTTTATTTGGCCCAATTGGTTTTAACTAGCCCAGAGTGCTATTCTGACCCCCCCTCCTTTTAATTAATATAATTGTTTTATTTTTCTTCTTATATTTCTCTGTTTTGTAAAATTCATTAAAAATAGTTAAAAAATGATTTTTTGATTCTTCTTTTTTCTATGAGTAGATTAAAATGTGTAGAAAATTATAAAAATAAAATTGAGATTTTATTTTCAGGTTTAATATTTTTAGTAGATTTTCCAATTAAATAGCTTTTTAGTATGTTTAATTTGGTATGTGATTTTGTAGGAATTGTTTTAGTACTTTCCTTTAATCTTTTTTATCCATTCTTTTTGGTGCAATTAGATGATGAGCCATACTTCCCCATAGGATTTTTTCTAGATTTTTTAGAATTAATCTTGATTAGTTTAATTAGGGTTGACTTAGGATAGTCTAATTAGGGTTTAGAATTGTGCATAGGTGATGATTCCTTTCTTTGATTGAGTTTTATCTTGATTTTTAGGTAGAAACCTTTATAGATGTTATGAGTAGGTGTTGAGGACCCTTGTGAATATTTGTTAGATTTTTCCCCATTAGTTTAGTATTTTTAGGTATTTTTTGAAGTTGCCTGATGATGTGAGCTGTTCAGTGGGTTATCTGTTCATCTGTGGGGTTCATTCTGAGGAATTTGATGGAGGGCTTGTGTTGCCTTGAGGATATTGATGGAGAGCATCATGAAGGGAAGCTTGTAGATCAAGATGCAGAGACCCAGAGCTTGGCTAGTCCCCTGTCTGTGAGGTTTGAGAGCCTGAAGTTTGGAGGAAGTTCATGGTACTTTCCTGAGGAAGGCACTATGAATGACTTTCATCCTTCCTTCTCCCCTCTTTCTTAAGTATCCAATGATGTTGGAGCCAACTTGTGAGTTTAATTTCTCCTGAGGAGGAATGTAAACTGATCACAGTTGTTGAGCCACATAGGATACAACTCCTAAGTGGAAGCCTCCTAGTACTTTCCTGAGGAAGGTCCTATGGGTCTATTCACTTAGTTCCATTAGTTTGTCTAGGATTTCTCAAGTATCCAATGATGTTGGAGCCAACTTGTGAGTTTAATCTCTCCTGAGGAGGAATGTAAACTGATCACATGTTGTTGAGCCACATGGGATACAACTCCTAAGTGGAAGCCTCCTAGTACTTTCCTGAGGAAGGTCCTATGAGTCTATTCACTTAGTTCCAACTAGTTCAGATAGGATTTCCTAAATATCCAGTGATGTTGGAGCCTGCTTGTGAGTTTAATCTCTCCTGAGGAGGGATGTAAACTGATCACAGTGGTTGAGCCACATAGGGTATGACTCCTGAGTATTCACCTCTTAGTGCTTTCCTGAGGAAGACACTATGAGTCTGATTGCTTAGCTCCCTGTCTTTGGTAGGCTTGTTCTGAAGCTTGAAGGCTGGGAATGATTTCTCCTGTTTAGGGTTGTGCTTGAGAGATTTGCTTAGATTTGTTTAGACTCTGTGATTAGGGTTAGGGTTAGAGAGTAGGTGATTCTTTCTCAGGTGTGTTTTGTTTGCCTGATGGCACTTCATTTCTTTTACCTATTCATTGCTTGATAGCATGGTGATTATTTTCAGTATGATTACTGTTATTTCATGACTGGCTTGAGGTTGAGATGAGCTTGTGGAGGTTGAAGCCCCACACACATTTCCTCCCTCACTTGCATTGCATGCATTTTACTGTTAAAACTGATGTTTTTGTCTGTTTTGGTGTATCATTGACATGATCCCTTAGGACTCTCATTTCCTTTGATAAGGATTTGATGATAGACTTTTAGGCTGAAACCTATGCATGACAACATCTAGGAGTTCCCTGTTCAAACCTCAACCATAGGGTGAATCCATGGCATGATAACAGTAGGACTTGATAGTCTCCCTCCTAGTTGAGCCATTTCAATCCGTAGTTTGCCGAACTACGTTTGCTCTGATCTTTCATACCAGATGAAGGTACGTAGGCATAGGATGCGATATCTTAGCGAGCAACCTTCCCCATCTTCACCCGTGGTTAGCCGAACTACGTTGACTCTGATTTCTCATTCTCTGATGAGAATACGTAGGCATAAAGCGCGACGCTTTGCCGAGTCATTTTTCTTTTCTTTTTCAGCCAGCCTTGATAGGTAGATAGATTATAACCAACCCGTCCAAGTAAACAAACAAGCGAGGATCCCGTCGAGTACGACGGACGTGAGGGGTGCTAATACCTTCCCCTCGCGTAACCGACTCCCGAACCCAGACAATGGTTGCGACGACCTTGTCTTACCCTTATTCGTCAGGTTTTTCCGATCGTTTCCTTTCCCGCTCTGAGGGATAAATAACGAAAGGTGGCGACTCTTCTGTCATGCCGACACCTTATTTTCGCGCAAGCGACAGCTGGCGACTCTGCTGGGGATGCTAGCATCTAGGGACTTTTCCCATCCCTTGTGCTGGGACCGTTTCCCATCCCCTACGCGAGTCAATCCTATCGTTTGTGTGTTTGCTTGTTGGGTTGCGTTTATTTATCGCATTTTTACTTCCCGCATCTTTGCTTCCCGCATTTTATTTCCCGCATTTTATTTCCAGTTTGATATGATTATCTGTGCTGCTGTGGGAGAGGGATGTTACTGTGAGTGAAAAGCCGGACCTGGGCTTGAGTACACACCTAGATATAGTTGCGGAGAAGTAGTAGACGAACCTGTCTGTTGAACAGGCACAGTTCCCTACGAAAATCTGCGCTCAGACGAGATTCTCGCAGAGGTGCTCCTTTCCGGTCCTGAGGATCTGAGGGGAGTCCAGACGTGAGGATTGTCGACTCTGGGGACCGATCATTTGGAAGTCAGCTAAGAGAGGCCTCTTCATGACTTGACGGTGCCACTCCTTCTGGGAATCGTATTGTCACTCATGAATGTCTGTGACGCTGACGACCGCATAGGATGCCGTACCTTTGTCCGTGGATTAGGTCCATCATACCTGTGAGTGGGGTTGGGATATTGCAGGAAACTTTGACCTCCAGACCACCTGGTTTTCTTGACAGTGAATCAGTTATGTTGGGTTCTCAGTTGTAGATATGTTCTTGATAGAGCAACGGTTTGATCAGAGGATCTTATCATCGGATGTTGGTCTGTTCTTGAAAGAGCAGGCTTTGATCAGAGTATTATTATCAGAGGTTTGTTCTGGATGGAGCAGATTTTTGAGTGAGGTCTGAGGATCTCGTCAGCAGTTGTTATTTTGTTCTTGATAGGGCAGGTTCTGAGTGAGGTTTGAAGATCTCATCAGTAGCTGTATATTTGTTCTTGAGAGGGCAGATTTTTGATTTGGGGTCTGAAGACTTCATCAACAGATATTCCTTGATCTTGCATCCGGGATCTTTTATTATCAGGCCTTCGTTCTTGACAGAGCAGAAATTTGATCTCGATCCTATCAGATGGTTATTCACAACAGATCAGATCAGTGGGTTTACACCGGGGTTTCCTTCTCATCGGCGACTGTTGACATCGAATCTCCACAGCAGCCACCGGGATATATTATTGCATGACTGCATTTTGCATTAGTTTGCATATCCATTTTTGCATTCGCATGTGTCTGTGCTACAGGCGTGTTTCGTACCCTGATCCTGGTGTCCCGAGCAATATGAGATATTTTCTTCCATGAGTGGATCCAGTCTTATCACTGCATTGACACTATGTTGGCACGTTGGCACCAAAATCAGGGGTGATCTCCTGAACGTACAGACACCCATAATTCATCTTGCATGGCAGAAGCCAGGACTTGTCTTCTAACCTTTGTGTTTGCAGGTTTGACTCAGAATCGAGCAGCTCAGACCAATGGAGCAGATACAAGCTGAACTAGGGAAAATCCAAAGCCAGCTGGGGCAGGTCATGAGTGACATACAGGCAGTGCGTCTGGACCAGCAAGTACTCAGAGAGGAGAATCAGCAGCTGCAGAATCAGCTGAGCTTTCTCATGGGAGTAGTGAGAAGCATGCTAAATAAGGAGAATGGTCAAGCACCCAAGGAGGAGACCAGAGTGCTTCCCCCGTTACCGTCAGTGCCACCTGTGCTGAAGCCAAGTGGACCTCATAGACCCTCTACACAGCATGAAGCTCGAGGCCTGTCTCGTCATCAGCCACGCCGAGCAGCTCAGAATAACCCTGAAGGTTATGGTCAGAAGAAGAAGCTACTTGATAGAGCTGTAGACCCACTACCTGTGAGTTATGCCCAGCTGCTGCCGCTGTTGGTTCAGAACCGTGTTCTCAAGCTTCGGACCTTAAATCCACCAGATGAGGGGTCATCAGACGTTGTTCTAAGCGTGCGTTGTGATTTCCACTCAGGAGCGCCGGGGCACCATGTTGAAACATGTAAGGCTCTCCGGAATAAGATTCAGGACCTGATCGACTCGAGGACGATTAGGCTTGTGCCGGGCGGCATAAGAGCATCGGGAAAGTTCATCCCTTACCCTGCAGAAAAGGTGGATGATTCCACTCCTTTGCCCGAAGCCGAGAAAGATCTCGAGTATGTCCCGCAACCTTTGGTGACTGAATCACCTCGCTCGCAGTTCCTACCTGGATCGAGCTCAAGGACGCAAGCGCCTAAACAAGAGACCGTCGCCATTCAGAAACGACGACCTCTTGCTCCTAGGCGGAAGGAATACCAGCCCCAGGATCACAAGAGACCTCGCAACCACGTGGAACAAAGGAATGCTTCTCCCCATCCAGTGCCTGTGCCGTATAGCCAGATTCTTCCGCTGTTGGTTCAGAATTCCTTGGTGGAACCGAAAGCTCTTAAGCCCGTGCTAGAGCCTTACACTCCAGGGTACGATCCTCATGCTCAGTGTGGCTACCATGGTGGATCTCTGGGGCATTCAACTGAAGATTGCAAGGCTTTCCAGGCGAAAGTGCAGCAATTGATCGACCAAGGGTGTATTTCCTTTCCAGATGGAGTCTTGGTTGTGCGTGACAACCTCTCAGCTGTTTGAGCTCGCAGATTCAGAGGGTTATTTCCGGAAGCCAGTGATCCAGACGGGCAGACGTCCTCAACATTGGCAGTCCTCGGACTTTTTACCATTTGCACTTGTAGTTTCTTTTCTGTTAGTTGCTACTTGTTGTTAAACATTGTATGTTTCGAATGGTAATGATAATAAAGTGACTATGCATTTCTTCTGAATTAGTTATGTCGTTGTCACTCATTTACTGCATTGCACTGGCACTTGCATTTTATTTACTCCGATTTCTTACTATGATTAGCAATGAGCGGAGGGAGGATGATGAAACTGAATACGCATAACCGATGATCGTATTGCTTTCAGATAAAACTTTGCCGATGACGTACAAGGCATTGTTTCAAGTCCCCTAAACACCGGAGAGATAAGGAAGAGAATCCCTTATTAACCACTTCGAGCCGAGAAGTAGGAGTTTCTTTCGGATTTTTTTAACCTTCGCATCTTAACCCGGGGCAGGGTAGTTGTCAGTTAGCTTGATTGAGCGTTCAAGTCTTATAGAGGAGTGTTGTCCTTCGAGGACCAATCACATCATATGCCTCTCCAGAGGTCGTACCTCATCAACCGCAATGGTTAAACCTCACCAATCAGGAGTGAGACAGTTATAATCCTTTCGGAGCAATCAAGACAACCAGTGTCACACGACTTGTTCCAAGAAAAAGAGAAATGAGAAAGCCCGCTAAGTAAAAAAGAAAAAAGCTAGAAAGCAAATACTTAGGCAAAATCAGGGCATCCCGCTGGACTTCAAAAAGAAATCGAAAAGAACTCAAAAGGAGTCAGTCCAGGCAAAAGTTAGGGAATCAAAAGAATGAAAAGAAAGGATATAAAAAAAGAAAAATCCTCGAACAAGGGCGAAGTCGTGTAGACACAGACGCCGAAAACGAAAAGGAGTAACTGTCACTCCGAAACACCTTGCGAATTCTTTAACCAGTTGTTCCCAATGTTCAACATACCTCTCGAAGAGGCGAGCGCTCGACCCAAGTTAACTGAACTGTAGGATCGGAGATCATCACGTAGAAGGGGTGGGTACAAATCATAATTCGAGCCAGATATCCTTTGTTTCACTAACCGTGAACCCGACCACGATACAACCCTTAAAAGACCTAATTGAGGCAGGGTTTATTCTGAAAGCGCATTACGATAAGGTTGAGTAACCTGACTCCTTCATGATTTGCTAATCATATCCTTATTGCATTTTTCACTGATCGCATCAGCACTACGTTTGAACTCTTTGGTTCATTCGTCACTCACTAGCATGACACATAAATGAGTGACAGTACAACATTTTTTCGAAGTTTGCATGAACACTGCATTAAAATTACTATTCGTGAATAAACAATTTTAGTTGCAGGTTAGTAGCTGATACGAAGGAACTTCAGCAAGGAATAGTCAATCAGGACTGAATCGCCAGAGGTCTGGATCAGAATTGTGTGCTTTGAGACCCTGTGAATCTGGGGCAATGACTTCCAGTGAGTTTGGAATCAGTTTGTCTGAGGGCAAGTCCCGGAGCATCAGTTGATTATGGGGCCGTTTATGCGAGCAGCGGTTGATCGGAAGTGAATCTTCTTGAGACCCAATCAGGGGCAGTTATCCGGAATCCTTGCAATTTAAGGGCAGATCCCTCCAGTGTTCGATCAGAGCATGTTGAGTCGCTCATCGCTCGTTCAGGGGCAAACTACTTCAGAGATATTGAAGCCGACCATGCTGAGAGTTGATTAGTTGAGGATGAATCCTCCCGTTGTGCAGATGCTGGGGCAAGCCCTCTGAAGATTGTCTTGTTGCCAGTTGTTTTCGGCTCAGAATGAATTATTCCCAAAGGTCGGATTGGGGCAAGTTGAATTGCGCTGGGGCAAGTTGTTCAAATGAGTTTGTTCACCCTAGCAAGTACTGAGTATCGGGGAATCGTGTCATTACCCCGTCAAAACCCGAACCTTCTGAAGAAGCCTTGCGGTCATTGGATTGCTATCTTACAGCATAACCTGTTACTTGACTCCATGATTGGTAGCCTGTATTCCCTGTGTCGACGTTGTTGAATCAGGATGGTTTCTCAGCAGAGCTGTACGGTTTGAGGTCGTTCCCCCTGTACAGTTTGAGACTACAGCAGATTGAGATGGCGTTTACCCCTCATCAGATTAGGGTCAAGATTACCCTCGGTAGACCAGGATTGACATCCCCGAAGCAGAGCGAGTCCTCCTTCTCCAGCAGAGTTCAGTGGTCTCTCCTCCGTAGAATCAGAATTAGAATAGTGAGCATTGATATGTCTCCCCCAGGTAGGGGTAATTCTCTTCCCTAAGCAGGCGCCTCCTGAAGGAAGGTCACCTCATCAGCTGAGTCAAGCACCGAAGAATGATGTCGTGTCTCCCCAGCACCGGGTCACAAGTGCAGATTTCGAAGAAGTGTTCGGGTGCCGAAGCTCGTGTTTTCCCCAGTAAAGTCGCTGAAGCAGGATTCCCCCCCGCACCGGGTCACAAGTGCAGGTTTCGCAGGAAGCTAGTCGTATGCCGAGGTACGCAGTAACTGATGGTGCCAGACTGAAGTCTTAAGCGGAATTGAGATTCCCCGCCAGATCCGTATTCTCTCCTGAAGATCGATGATTCCCTCTTCCCCGGTAGAGTGTTGGAACAGCTAATGGTGTAGTCCCCGGCGGAGTCGTATGCTCTCCCCCGAAGTCAGATGATTCCTTCTCCCCCAGTGGAATAGAATTCCCCATCAGAATCGTACTCTCCAGTGAAGTAGAATGATTTCTCTCCCCGGCTGAGTCCGCAGAAGAGCAGAATCCTTGGAAGTTGATCATATCATGATCAATTTTCCCCAGCAGAGCGTGGGGCAGCTGATGCTGTATTTCCCCCTGAGTCGCACACTCTCTAGCAAAGCAGAATGATTTCTCCTTCCTCAGCCGGGTTTGCAGATGCCCAAGAGAGCCGAGTCCTTGGAAGTTGATCAGATCATGATTGGTTTTTCCCCGGTGGAGTGTTGAGCAGCTGAAGTTGGCTCCCCACAGAGTGGTCATCCCCAGAAGAGTAGCCGAGACGGCCACGCAGTTCATTCTCGCGATTGGTATCAGCAGATCCAAGTTCTCGTAGAGCTTCATCCCCTGCAGCAGTCAGCTGAAGTTGTTCCCCTGCAGCAGTTCGCGGAAGATTGATTCCCCAGACAGAGCCTAATTGATATTGGCGTGTTCACATTCTCCTCAGCAGGATGATTCCTCTACCTGAGTGGTTCTTTCTCCTTGACAGGAGGATTCCCCCCTCGGCATTTATTTTGCTGACGGGATCGTATCATTGTGCATGACTGCATAGCATTCAACACTGCATAGCATTGTGCATGATTGCATGACACTTAGCATAAATACATATCATTCCCGCCGTGTGGGGCATAGTGCAGAAGCATACGCATCATAAGCATGACCTAGGTCATTATCATCCTTATTGTACAGATGTACTACCGAAAGACCGGTTGCTCAGGACGATTCTTGATGTTCTCCCCAGCAAGGTTGTTTTCTTAGATGATTCTAAAGACCCCGGTGTGATCCCCGCAGTTCGCTCGCTCAAGATGATTTTTGAGATCCCCAGCGAAGTCTTCGGTTCAAGATGATTCTCGAATTCCTCAGCAGGGCCGTTTGCTTAAGATGACTCTTAAGACCTCAGTACAGTTTCCCGAGTTGTTTGCTTAAGATGATTCTTGAGCTCCCCAGTAGCATCCGCAGCAAGAGTTGCCCAGGAAGATTCCTGGAAATACCCAGCAGAATAAAGTCTCCAGAAAGGTTATCAGAAGCGCCCGCCGGAGTTGTTTGTTCAAAGTGATTTCTGGAACCCCCAACAGAGTGGAGGTCTTTTCCCCAGCAGGTGGTTGGCACTTCCCCAGCAGCAGGCAAATAGATCGATATCCCCAGCCAAGCACAGTCATGATTGGCAGATGGAATGTTTCCCCAGGCGGATCCCGAAGGATTGTCCAGCAAGCTGAAGTTTGTTTATCCCCGTGAGTTTGAGGACTGAATGACATGAGTGTCTTGTAGCCCGAAGGCTATGTTCCCTAGAAGGGTCGTTCCCCCAGAAAGCCGTTCAGAGCATCTGTCGCTTTCCCCGTGCAGAAGTACTTGCTCCCTAGTAAAGTTGGTAGGAATCGTCTGAGTGAGCTCTGTCGTTATTCCCCAGCAGTTGTTGAAGTCGTTTGGGTGAACTCTCTCGTCTTTCTGCAGCAAAGTCTACAAGGTCGTTGGGTGAACCCTTCTTCCTTTTTCCCCAGTGAGTCGTCAGGATTATTTGGGTGAACCCTCATTCCTCTCTCCTCAACAGAATTGTTAACGTGATGATTATGTTCGGTGACCCGGCATGTTTGCTTTCATTTAGCAACGACTTGACAAGATGTCAAGAGAATAGCAGCGTGATATGTCTGCCCCAGCAACGATGTCTAATCTGAAGATGGATTTCGCAAAGCGCCCGAAGGCGATATCAGAAGGTTCCTGTGAAGCCAGATTTCCGTGTGGATAAAGCAACGGGTGGCTGAAGATAAGGTTCCAGAGGTTGTAGATACAACAGAGTGATTCGTGTGAGTCTGAAGACCAAGTCAGTTATCCTGAGGTGATGATTGAGCGCGATCAAGAGAATGATACGTCTTCTGATTGAAGTCGAAGATTTTCCTCCAGCAATGATGTCTAATCTGAAGATGGATTTCATAAGCGCCAGAAGGCGATATCAGGAGGTTCCTGTGAGTTCAGATTTCCGGATTGATGAATCAACGAAGGGCTGAAGATAAGATTCCAGGGTTGTAGATACAATAGAGTGATTCGTGTGAGTCTGAAGACCAAGTCAGTTATCCTGAGGTGATGATTGATTGTAATCAAGTGAATAGTACGTCTTCCGACTGACGTCGAAGATGTTTCTCTAAGCTGAAGCGGAGTTTTGCCTGAAGGCAAAGTGTTTGAATCCCCGTAGAGTCATGAATGGCTCAAGATACCATTTCTCTGACTGAAGTCACAGATTTCCTAAGCTGAAGCGAAGGTGCCTAAGGGCAAGGTTATCCCCCAAGGTCTTGAATGACCTAGGATTCATTTGTCGGACTGAAGGCCGAAGTATATCCCTGACTGAAGTCTCGGATGCTCTATAGCAGAGGTGGAGTTGCCTGAAGGCATATCCATGTATCCTTGAAGGTCAAGGACCATTTCTTTAGACTGAAGTCAAAGATGCCTCCTGCAGAGTTGCCGACGGGCAAAGTTTATATCCTTGAAGGCCAAGGATGTTTTTCTAGCTGAAGCTGGAATAGCCGACGGGCAGGGTTTCATCTATCTTCAGAAATACTTGAAGATTCTCTAGCTGAAGTTGGAGTGGCCAGGGGCCAGGGTTTCATCTATCTTCATAAGTACTTGAAGATCTTTTCTAGCTGAAGCTAGAAGTGGCCAGGGGCCAGGGTTTCACATAGTTCTAATGTTGAAGTTCTACGGCAGGCAGTGTGCAGCAGTATTCCGATGTTCGTTATGGTTCTGAGGGTGAACCCCAGATCAGAGTGTGCTCGGTTAAGTCTCTCATTCCCAGCGGAGTAGTTTCAAATACGCAAGTGTACCTTTTGTTCCATTTACCAGGGGTGAACTCCAGGTCAGAATTGTTCAGTGATATAGTTGTCCAGCAGTGAGGTTGGGTATTTTGATTATCCGACGGTGAGGTCAGATTATGTTTGTTTCCGGCAGCGAGGTTGGATGTTTGTTTGACGGCAATCCCCAGCAGAGATGATGTTGGTACGACAGTGATGTCGAGTGTCTCTCAGAGTGATGTTTGTGTCCGGCGGCGATGTCAGATTCAGTTTTCCAGCGGTGATGTTGGGCATATCAGATTCAGTTTTCCAGCGGTGATGTTGGGCATATCAGATTCAGTTTTCCAGCGGTGATGTTGGGCATATCAGATTCAGTTTTCCAGCGGTGATGTTGGGTATATCAGGTTTAGTCTTCCAGCGGTGATGTTGGGTGTTGTGGTTGTCTGAAGGCAACGTCAGAAGAATTTAATGTGGATAACTGACGGTGATGTCAGATCAGTATTTCTCCAGCTAGTTGTTGAGCAGCTAGTGTTGCAGTGTTCGAAGATTTGTTCCCCGCAGAGTACCGTGTGCTCGTGTAGTTGGCAAATTTTCGGGTTTACCGGTATTCAACCGTCTCGTACCTTGATTGGTTGAGAGCCGTTCGCTTCTCACCCAGTCAGGTCCAAGCCGTTTGAATAGGGGCAGCTGTTGCACCCCAAAATTTGACCAACAATCATTTATTCATTGAGTGTTTGAAAGTGGATACCTTCATCAGAAAGTTCAAGAGATCCCCAGAGAAGTGGTTTGAAACCAGGGTTGTGTGCTTCACAGTTTGAAAGTTGTGGGTGCTCCTCAGATGATTCTGAGACTTTGAGAATGAACTTGATGTCTTGAGAAAGCCTATTAGATGTTTTGAAAGCCATCATGGAGCCCAGGGAGGTCATTATGCAAGAATTCAGAAGATTCAACCATGAATGGTAGAATTAGGGTTTTGACTGGGTCAACCCTAGATTAACTGAAGATTTGGAGAAGGTTGAGACCTAATCCAAGGGCCATGAGATCATGGAATGATGTATAGAGATGTTATAGAGATGATTCCTAGACCAATTCATCATGATTGAAGAGTTTGAGAAGTTTGGAGTTAGGGTTTCTGAGGATTATCAGTGAGAAAACCCTAGTTTGATCCCTATCTTCCAGGCAGTTTTAGCCCTAGATGTGATTGATATCTCATCTTCCCCACAACATGAATGTTGTAGAGCTTATTCTAAGCTTTAATTTGAGTGGTGGAAGTCCTTGATAGGAGTTACAGAGCTCAAGTTATGGTTTTGACAAATTACAGGTCAGCAGAAGTGTGTGAATCTGGGTCCTTGAAAGTCACCCAACTTCCAGACAACTTTTGCCCTAGTAGGTTGATTCCTATGGTTTCTTGGCCAACATGAATGTTGAAGAGGATCTTCTTAGCTTTAATTTGAGTGGTAGAAGTCCTTGATTGAATTTGTGGAACTCAAGTTATGGTTTGAACAAGGCAGGGGTATTTTGGTCATTTGTCAGTTATAGGTCATTTTAACCAATGCCTAAAACTCCTATTTCCAAGCCTCAAATGGAAAAACTCAAAACATGAAAGTTGCTCAAAATGTGATTTTAAGTCTAGAAAGAATGTCACAAATTGTTGAAAAAGCTCATAGCACAAGATTCCATGATTGGTCAAAAATGAACTAAAAATGACTTATAACTTTGAAAAGTTGAAATTGAAAAGTGATTTGGGAGATCCACAAATCCAAAATAGGTCATCCAATATATCATTTTGATTGGAAAAAACATTTTAAGAACTTTGGTTTAAGTAGAATTTTCATTTGAAGCTTAAAAAATGAGGTTCCTTTGGAAATTTCTTACTTGCATAAGAAGGCAATGTTGAAAAACCCTACATAAGCAACAAATGCACTTGTTTTTCACCCATCCTCATTCAATAACTCACATAAGGACATTTTGAGACCAAATTACCATGCATGAAGCAAGGGATATGAGACTTTCAACTTCTCATTCAAGGAGACTTTCATGAAGTTTCCACACTTTTCTAGATGAATCTAGAAACATCCAATGATTAATATTTAAAGAGGGCATCAAAGAGTGATGAAAGGTTGGTGAAATTGGAGCCAAGTCAGAGGAGAGAGAAGGAGAGATAGCCATTGAAGCCATTTCTTCAACTTGAAGCAACTCAAGAATTCTTCCATTACAAGTCTTCTCCTTCAAGAATTGTGCAAACAGAAGGCTATCCATCATCAAAGGATCATCCTGAAGGATTTGCAAGCTTGGAATCGTGCTCAAGCATCATACACCATAGTTCCTTGACAGGTTCTTTCTCCTTTCTTTTTCACCATAATTATGCATAGATGGTTTAGATTCTAGGTGTATAATTGATGTGTTAGGGTAGAGGATTAATTCTAGAAAGCTAGGGCACGATCCATGATGGTTTGTAACAGGTGCATAATTCTTTAAGTTTCAAGAACTATCTGTTTAGGAGGTTTTAATCAGCATGAATTGGTTTAGAATCACCAGGATAGCATCAAGAACATCTGTGGATCATTATAATGAAGTTTAGTGAGGATTGATACCAGGTTAAAATTTTGAACCGTGTTTGTACCATGATCTTCAAGGCTTCTGTTTGGATTATCCACGAGGAATTATGAGAAACTGTACGTATGGTTGTAATCTAGGCATTTAGTAGGTGATTTTTCATGTTTGAGTCGAGTGGTGCCGTGGCCTGAGCAAGGAGATAATAGAGCTCGAAGGTTGGCTCATGAAGTTAGGGTTTCTGAAAACCCTAGGGTGTGATGGAGACGATGAAGGACAGCCAATGGATCATCCTCTAATATTTGACAATTTCTTCCAATCCGACGGCGTTGATTGCATCTGAAAAAAGAGGGAAAATTTGAATATATCCAAAGCACGGTCGTTTCATTAAAGACCGCGTCTGGGCTTGGATTTCTCTTCGCACCCCCACCTTTATTTGGCCCAATTGGTTTTAACTAGCCCAGAGTGCTATTCTGACCCCCCCTCCTTTTAATTAATATAATTGTTTTATTTTTCTTCTTATATTTCTCTGTTTTGTAAAATTCATTAAAAATAGTTAAAAAATGATTTTTTGATTCTTCTTTTTTCTATGAGTAGATTAAAATGTGTAGAAAATTATAAAAATAAAATTGAGATTTTATTTTCAGGTTTAATATTTTTAGTAGATTTTCCAATTAAATAGCTTTTTAGTATGTTTAATTTGGTATGTGATTTTGTAGGAATTGTTTTAGTACTTTCCTTTAATCTTTTTTATCCATTCTTTTTGGTGCAATTAGATGATGAGCCATACTTCCACATAGGATTTTTTCTAGATTTTTTAGAATTAATCTTGATTAGTTTAATTAGGGTTGACTTAGGATAGTCTAATTAGGGTTTAGAATTGTGCATAGGTGATGATTCCTTTCTTTGATTGAGTTTTATCTTGATTTTTAGGTAGAAACCTTTATAGATGTTATGAGTAGGTGTTGAGGACCCTTGTGAATATTTGTTAGATTTTTCCCCATTAGTTTAGTATTTTTAGGTATTTTTTGAAGTTGCCTGATGATGTGAGCTGTTCAGTGGGTTATCTGTTCATCTGTGGGGTTCATTCTGAGGAATTTGATGGAGGGCTTGTGTTGCCTTGAGGATATTGATGGAGAGCATCATGAAGGGAAGCTTGTAGATCAAGATGCAGAGACCCAGAGCTTGGCTAGTCCCCTGTCTGTGAGGTTTGAGAGCCTGAAGTTTGGAGGAAGTTCATGGTACTTTCCTGAGGAAGGCACTATGAATGACTTTCATCCTTCCTTCTCCCCTCTTTCTTAAGTATCCAATGATGTTGGAGCCAACTTGTGAGTTTAATTTCTCCTGAGGAGGAATGTAAACTGATCACAGTTGTTGAGCCACATAGGATACAACTCCTAAGTGGAAGCCTCCTAGTACTTTCCTGAGGAAGGTCCTATGGGTCTATTCACTTAGTTCCATTAGTTTGTCTAGGATTTCTCAAGTATCCAATGATGTTGGAGCCAACTTGTGAGTTTAATCTCTCCTGAGGAGGAATGTAAACTGATCACATGTTGTTGAGCCACATGGGATACAACTCCTAAGTGGAAGCCTCCTAGTACTTTCCTGAGGAAGGTCCTATGAGTCTATTCACTTAGTTCCAACTAGTTCAGATAGGATTTCCTAAATATCCAGTGATGTTGGAGCCTGCTTGTGAGTTTAATCTCTCCTGAGGAGGGATGTAAACTGATCACAGTGGTTGAGCCACATAGGGTATGACTCCTGAGTATTCACCTCTTAGTGCTTTCCTGAGGAAGACACTATGAGTCTGATTGCTTAGCTCCCTGTCTTTGGTAGGCTTGTTCTGAAGCTTGAAGGCTGGGAATGATTTCTCCTGTTTAGGGTTGTGCTTGAGAGCTTTGCTTAGATTTGTTTAGACTCTGTGATTAGGGTTAGGGTTAGAGAGTAGGTGATTCTTTCTCAGGTGTGTTTTGTTTGCCTGATGGCACTTCATTTCTTTTACCTATTCATTGCTTGATAGCATGGTGATTATTTTCAGTATGATTACTGTTATTTCATGACTGGCTTGAGGTTGAGATGAGCTTGTGGAGGTTGAAGCCCCACACACATTTCCTCCCTCACTTGCATTGCATGCATTTTACTGTTAAAACTGATGTTTTTGTCTGTTTTGGTGTATCATTGACATGATCCCTTAGGACTCTCATTTCCTTTGATAAGGATTTGATGATAGACTTTTAGGCTGAAACCTATGCATGACAACATCTAGGAGTTCCCTGTTCAAACCTCAACCATAGGGTGAATCCATGGCATGATAACAGTAGGACTTGATAGTCTCCCTCCTAGTTGAGCCATTTCAATCCGTAGTTTGCCGAACTACGTTTGCTCTGATCTTTCATACCAGATGAAGGTACGTAGGCATAGGATGCGATATCTTAGCGAGCAACCTTCCCCATCTTCACCCGTGGTTAGCCGAACTACGTTGACTCTGATTTCTCATTCTCTGATGAGAATACGTAGGCATAAAGCGCGACGCTTTGCCGAGTCATTTTTCTTTTCTTTTTCAGCCAGCCTTGATAGGTAGATAGATTATAACCAACCCGTCCAAGTAAACAAACAAGCGAGGATCCCGTCGAGTACGACGGACGTGAGGGGTGCTAATACCTTCCCCTCGCGTAACCGACTCCCGAACCCAGACAATGGTTGCGACGACCTTGTCTTACCCTTATTCGTCAGGTTTTTCCGATCGTTTCCTTTCCCGCTCTGAGGGATAAATAACGAAAGGTGGCGACTCTTCTGTCATGCCGGCACCTTATTTTCGCGCAAGCGACAGCGGGCATCCAAAATTTGTTAGATCAAGATGTCATATTGATAGAACAGAGGTCTAGCGCTGAAGAAGTGGCCACTCTTGATATTCCCTATGATCCAATGGAGTTTACTTATGATGAAGAACCGTTGAACAATTTGTATGGTCAAAACCATGTACCTTTGACAATTCCGTACGATGAAGATTGGTATCCTACCCAAGTTCCACTACAAATCCCGTATGATGTTACACCGCTGACAATTCCATGTGACCAGCCTCGTGCGCCCTTGGAAATCCAATGTGATTATGATTGGCATTCTGTTCAGACCCCATACAACCAAGTTCGCGAGCCATTGCAAATACCATATGACCAAGTAGAGATTCCATTGTCTCCACCTTCACTTGCTCCATTAGTGATATCTACACCTTCTCCTTTACCTTTTGAGAGCACCAAGGTTGTCCCTTGGAAATATGAGCCAACTGTTTACATTAATGGGCAGAAGGTGGAAGAGGATGCTGTGAAAGTTGATAATTCTGTAGAGAACATGGTTGGGACCGGTGGAATAACCAGAAGTGGGAGGATTTTTGCGCCCTTACCACCACCAAACGGTACAAGTGAAAAGCAGCCAATGATTGAGCAGGGGCAGACTTCTACTCAGAGAAGGAGTTCCAATGAAGATGTCGAAGAATTCTTACGAATCATTCGAAAAAGCGATTATAAGGTGGTGGACCAGCTCAACCAAACACCTTCAAAAATTTCCATGTTGTCATTGCTAATGTGCTCTCCTGCCCATCAGGAGTCATTGATCAAGTTCTTGAAGACTGCTCATGTTCCTCAAGAAATATCCGTTGTACAATTTGAAGGAGTGGTATCGAACATTGCCTCCGCACATATTCTGAGCTTTAATGAGGGAGAGTTGCCCCCCGAGGGGAAGAACCATAATAAGGCTTTGCACATCTCCATTGAATGTGTTGATGTTGTGTTGTCGAGAGTATTGGTAGATACTGGGTCATCCTTAAATGTTTTACCAAAGAATTCATTGGCCAAGCTGACCATTGAAGGATTAATGATGAAACCGAGTTCAGTGATAGTGAAAGCTTTCGATGGGGCAAGAAGGACCGTGATAGGGGAAGTTGATCTCCCCATCAAAATAGGACCTCACACTTTCATTATCACATTCTATGTGATGGATATCTACCCGACGTACAGTTGCCTGCTAGGTCGTCCATGGATTCATGCGGCCGGTGCTGTAACGTCCACTCTTCACCAAAGGCTAAAGTTCATGGTGAATAACCAGCTTGTCGTCATCGAGGGAGAGGAGGATATGCTAGTAAGCCATATGTCTTCATTCCGTTATATTGAAGTGGGAGGGGAAGTTCATGAGACCCCTTTTCAAGCGTTTGACGTGATAAGTGTAGAAATGATCCCTGCTAAGAAGGAGGAAAAGAAATCAGAAAGGGCAGGACCCCCCATGATTACTTGGAAGGACGCAAGGACCGTAATTGAGGCCGGTCACCCCGAAGGTTGGGGAAGAGTGTTGGAGCTACCCATCAACAAAAACAGAACTGGTTTGGGTTACCCAGGCAATCACAAAGATCAGCAGAAGACAACCATTGACGAGGGCAAAAGGTTCATTTCTCCACTTGCCTTTGTTAGTGGTGGACATATGGAGGATGATCAGGTGGCCATTGTGGAAGTTGAAGATGATGCATTAAAGGAAGTCTGCATGGTGTACCCAAAGGCACCAAATCAACAACTCAACAATTGGACTGTTACAGAAATACCGGAGATCACCCTTGTTGAAGAGTAATTTTTCCTTGTTCTGCTTTCAAATCCTATGCTCTGCCCAAGGCATAAGGATTATTTTGTAGGGCCCCCATGTTTTCAAATAATGTTTATCATGAATGAAATGAACCCCTTTGCATTCAATTGTGCTCCCTGTCTTTCTTTTTTACTTTTTTGCATAAATAAATGGCAATGTTTTCTCGCATTTTTCTTTTTCATCTTCTGAAAATAAAGCATAAAATCACCAATCATGCAGATCCACCCCGGATTCCATTGATAACGATACTGCTACGGTTCCATATGACTTTGATAATCCAATCTACCATGCCGACGAGGATTGTGAGGAAGATTGTGAACTCCCCGAGGAGTTAGCCAGACTATTGAAGCAGGAATCAAAGATCATCCAACCGCATCAAGAGTCATTGGAAGTTATCAATCTTGGAACCGAAGAGGACAGGAAAGAGGTCAAGGTAGGCGCTGCCCTAGAAGAAGGTGTGAAGAGAAGACTGATTGAGCTCCTACGTGCGTATGCAGATGTGTTTGCTTGGTCATACCAAGACATGCCCGGATTGGATTCAGACATCGTGGTGCACAAATTGCCGCTCAAGGAAGATTGTCCGCCGGTAAAGCAGAAGATGAGACGAACTCGACCTGACATGACCCTGAAGATTAAGGAGGAAGTACAAAAGCAGCTTGATGCCGAATTCTTGGCAGTATCAAAATACCCTAAATGGGTTGCCAACATTGTACCTGTGCCTAAAAAAGGAGGTAAGGTGCGGATGTGCGTTGACTACAGAGACCTAAATAGAGCCAGCCCAAAAGATGATTTTCCACTGCCACACATTGATGTGTTAGTGGATAATACGGCCCAATTCTCTGTCTTCTCTTTCATGGATGGTTTCTCCGGATATAACCAAATCAAAATGGCTCCAGAAGATATGGAGAAGACTACCTTCATTACCCCTTGGGGAACCTTTTGCTATAAGGTTATGCCATTTGGTCTGAAGAACGCTGGCGCGACATATCAACGAGCAATGGTGACTCTCTTTCATGACATGATACATAAAGAGATTGAATGCTATGTAGACGATATGATCACAAAATCCCAAACTGAAGAGGAACATCTCATCCACTTGGAAAACTGTTTACTAGGTTAAGAAAGTTCAGGGTAAGGCTCAATCCGAATAAATGTACCTTTGGGGTAAGATCTGGTAAATTGCTAGGTTTTATCGTGAGCCAAAAAGGGATTGAAGTCGACCCTGACAAAGTAAAGGCCATCCAAGATATGCCAGCTCCAAGAACTGAGAAGGAGGTTCGTGGTTTCTTAGGGAGATTAAACTACATTGCCAGATTCATATCTCACCTAACAGCTACTTGTGAGCCAATATTCAAGCTGCTTCGCAAAGACCAAGCAATCGTGTGGAATAACAATTGCCAAAAAGCATTTGAGAAAATAAAGGAATATCTGCAAGAACCACCGATTTTGATGCCTCCCGTGCCAGGAAGACCTCTCATCATGTACTTGACCGTTCTAGAAGGATCCATGGGATGCATGTTGGGGCAGCATGACGAAACAGGTAGAAAGGAGCATGCTATCTACTACCTAAGCAAAAAGTTTACTGACTGTGAAACGAGATACTCAGTGTTGGAGAAGACCTGTTGTGCACTCGCATGGGCTGCCAAACGCTTAAGGCAATATATGCTGACCCATACCACATTGCTGATATCAAAGATGGATCCAGTCAAGTACATCTTCGAGAAGCCTGCTCTCACCGAACGAGTAGCCCGTTGGCAAATGGTACTGACAGAATATGACATTCAGTACGTCTCGCAAAAAGCTATCAAAGGGAGTGTGTTATCTGACTACCTTGCCCACCAACCCGTGGAAGATTACCAGCCGATGCGTTTTGACTTCCCTGATGAAGATATCATGTTTGTCAGAGACTACGAAACACCAGGCCCAGACGAAGGACCCGAACTAGGATCACGATGGACGCTCGTGTTCGATGGTACCGCAAATGCTCAAGGCAATGGGATAGGGGCAATCCTCACCTCTCTTACCGGTTTCCACATTCCATTCACCGCAAGATTATGTTTCGAATGCACCAACAATATGGCAGAATATGAAGCATGTATCTTCGGGATTGAAGCCACAATTGACCATAGAATCAATATTCTGGAAGTGTATGGAGACTCAGCTCTAGTCATCAGCCAAGTCAGAGGCGATTGGGAAGCACATGACAGCAAATTAGTGCCATATCGGGATCACGTCTTGAAATTAATCCCATACTTCGATGAGTTTACTTTCAACCACATTCCTAGAGAAAGCAATCAATTGGCAGACGCTCTTGCCACGTTGTCATCCATGTTCAAAGTTAAATGGAAAAATGAGGCACCCTCTATCCGTATTGAATATCTTGATGAGCCTGCTCACTGCCTGGAAGCAGAGTTAGCAACCGATGATCAACCTTGGTTCTATGATATCAAAAGATATCTAGAAAAGCAAGAGTATCCAGAAAATGTTTCCATCACAGACAAGAAGTATTTAAGAAGGCTTTCATCCAAATTCTTCTTAAGTGGAGATGTGCTTTACAAGCGAAACTATGACTCGGTCTTGCTCAGATGCGTGGATAGACACGAAGCCGGCCGGATCATAAACGAAATCCATGAAGGATCTTTTGGTACACATTCCAGTGGACACACGATGGTTAAGAAGATTTTGAGAGCTGGTTATTACTGGTTGACGATGGAAACTGATTGCTATCGTCACGTGCAAACATGCCACAAATGCCAAATCTATGCAGATAGGATACATGTGCCGCCACACTAGTGGAAAAAAGGCTTCTTAAGTCGGTTAAAAATGACTTTTTAAGTCGGGTCCGAGCCCGACCTAAGAATTACCGACATAAGAAGTTTTGACTTCTTAAGTCGGTTGTGGACCTGACTTAAGAAACAACTTCTTAGGTCGGTTAGGCAGAACCCGACTTAATAAGTCTAGCCTGCAGAAACCATTTATACCCGACCTAAGAACTTACTTCTTAAATCGGGTATAATTAACCGACCTAAGAAGTTGTTTTTTTTTTGTTTTTGATAATCACACAAATCAAATGCAGTTTTACCATTTAATAATTTACCCCCAAATCAGACTATCTAACTCAATCAACAAATTACACCCAAAATTATCAGAAAATTAACTCTTCTTTTCATTATCACAAAATTATGTAGAACCAAGTATATTAACACAAGTATATTAACACAAGTATAAATTACAACCAAGTATATTACCATCACCTAACCAAACACCAAAATTAATCACATAGACTTGAGAATGATATAGAGCTTGTTTGAAAAAAACAACTTAAGTAGGAAGAATTTGTATAGAGTACTTCAAAATTGTTCTTCGACAGGTGTACTGATGGCCCATCCGTTATTACGACATATGAAAACAACTGGTGCTTCCATTACTGCTGCAAAGTTCATAGCAACATGAAAATCTCCCTACAATATTTCAAATATCAGCCAGAAGCATAGTGATGTGATATTATATAATTTCTTGGCTCGTATTCATCATTACTAACCTCACTAGTACTTCCATCCCCGCAAAAAGTGATTGCGCAAGAACTTTTTCCGTCCATTTTAAGCGAATAAGCAGCGCCTACAGCTTGAGGAAGTTGTGTCCTGAATTTCTTGCCAAAAGAGGGGAACCTTTGGGGAAGCAATCACCTCAATGAGAAACAGACCCCAAAAGATTTCAAGGCCAAGACTGTTATTAGAGGAAATTTCTTTATTAGAATCTTTACAACTTTCTTTGAGCCATGCACTCTCAGTTGTTCCCATTTTGTCTCCTTGTGTCAGATTTAACATTGCCCTTGTTATGTCTGCTACAAGAGGGGAACCTTTGGGGAAGCCCTAAAAATTCACCCATAAAAGTCATTTAAATATTTTAAAAATCAGACAAGTCTAACTATGATCAAACCGACCCTTAAGTTGGTTGATTTCTGGTTCAACCTTGAACTGACCAATTTGATATGATTTATAAAACATTGATTACAAGGTAAAGATTATTAGGGAGAGATATTCAAGAAAGAGATATAGATTTATCACAACTTACAAAGCCAAAACCACCAGTTTTAACTCTTGGTTCAATCATGACATAATTGAAATTTGAACAACTATAAGTTCCAAGAAACTGCTTAACATAGGGAACTTCATCAAAAGCAGCATTAATGCCACCATTTGCACTTCCTTTTATGAAAAGCTCATTACATTCTTCAGCTGACTGATAAGGAATGAGCTGAGAATCTTGAAATTGTAAGCGCTTCAAGATTCCATAAACCAAAGAACCTTTGAGATAGCCAACATTCATCTTACTCTTTAGAAGTTGGTTAACATCTGTAATAGCCGGACTCAGTTGTTCAACTGTTAAGAGTGAAGTCAAACTGGCAGTGTAACTTTGAACCAGAATTAGAACCACAAAAACCCATACAACCACCACAAATTTAGCCATGTTGCTCACCACTTTCTCTCCTGTCATCAAAATGAGATAGTTAGCAATAAGGCTCATAATGAATTAAGGTTTGATGAATGAGTAAGACTTACTATGAGAAAACACCATAGTTGAGAAGGAAAACGATAAGCTTGTGCCAATTTGATGAGAAGGTGGTCCCCTAAAATCACTGTTTATTCTCTGTTCAAGAACCCAAACAACGAATCCAATGAACACGAATGAACAAGCTGTTGTTACCCAAAGTTGCCATGTCAATGGCTTAAAAAAGGCCCATACATTTTTCTTCCTGCTACCTTTCATTGAAACAACCATTATCACGCCAGATTCTGCGAATGACATTACGAAATCAACATAGTTGGATTTGTCTGTAGTGATGCTTATATCCCCCACTACCGCATCAAACGTCTGTCAATCCAAAATTATTTTTAATTCATTTCAATCAAGAAAGTAAGAAATGATTAAAAAAATGTGTATGAGGAAAAGAGAGTACCCCATGATAGAGTTCGCTAATGAGCTCATCATATGTTCCTGCCATCTCCCCATTAGGCGTTGCAAATGCAACAAATTGATATCGTAAGGCATAAGGCAACACTTTCACCACAGCTTGGAAGACATCAATAAAGAAGCCAGAGATATGTATTTAATTGTTACTAGGATCTAGGATTACTTTCACATATTCGGCGTTGTTATTGGTCCTATGATGGCATGCACTTCGTCATTTTTTATGAGATCCAGAGCTGAGTTCACCACAAATTTAACTATAATCAATCATCTGTAAATATTAATTTGTAAATAGATTTCTGCAATATTAATGTGAGTCACATTAACTAAAGTCTATTTTAACATTGTAATTACTTTCATTACATCAATATTTATCAACATGGTATCAAAGTCATTGAGAATACTAATATTATCATTCTCCTAGTAGAAATTTTTTGGTCTCTAAATATGTCACCTTTTATAAAAATGTATCGAAATTTACTTGTCTCTAGTCTCAGAAAGAAAACAAAATGACTTGAAGATGAGTCCAAGTTACTTGCTTTTGGTGTCAGCCTCCCTCCCTAGAACACATATCCATGTTCCCAATCACGATAAATGTTTTTGTTTCTCAAATGGTTGAATTTGAATCTAAGTTTGTAATTGTTCATGGTCTTTTCCAATGTTTATTTTGGAGGTATTAGTGTCTTTGAGTCTATGTTTTTACTTGATCCGGATCAAAACTAAAGAGTCACATTCTGACTCGTTTCAATTTTTCAGGTGGCAAATAAATTCAGACAGACGATGTAAACTACAGAAAGCATGAGCATGTTGAAATTATCATTCACACATAAATAGTAGTTAGAGAGACGAAGAATGAAGAGGTGCAATTAGTAACTTACCGTGTGCAGCTGCAGTGACCACGTCCCTATGAGAATCCCTGAGGATGATTTGGATTCTAGTTTTGTAGTGAGAATGAGAGAGATAGAAATCTGATAGGGCCATGTTGATGCAGCTCAATCCTATCTTTCCAACTGTTTCGTTGCTAATGTTAAGTACAACTCCAACTTTCACTACAACACTAGTCTCGTTTCTAGTTTGTGCCATTCCACCCAATAAGACACTTAGACACCAACATGTAACCATGAATATCATAATTCCATGATTATTTCTCTTCACCACCATTTCGATCTTAATTTATTTGAGTGTATCAATCTCAATTGTGTAAAATAAATAATTCAAATTAAACTTTCACCTAAGGGATGAAAGGGTGGCCGAAAAAATAATTAAAAGACAACATCTTGTACTTAAGTCAATACTGGTAAGCAGAATAATAATATGTTCCAAATAAACTACAATACACAGCATAGTCAAGCTTCAAAGAAAATGAGGCAAGCGACAAGACGACAGTTATAAATAAAGTAAAGACAAGATGTGTGTTACTCTGTTTTGCCGCCAAATAAACTTTCACCTGAGGTAACGGTTTTGCCGCCAGACCAAGTTCTGGTCTGTCAATAGCTTTTGCAAGTACTAATAGACATGTTGGATTGGCTTCAATTGATTTCACTCGTGGCAGAAACCTGGACCTACCAATAATTGTCAACGGTTCAGACTAAAACCATATTTAGCAACAGTATATGAGAATCAGATAATAACCTTGAATGCAAGGATGCGAGGAGCTGGAAAATGGAACTCGGTCAGATCTTCGCCAATGTCCTGCATGCAGCTAAAGCAGCGACACTTAGAATTCGGTTGCCCTAAACATCAAAGTTTTAGTGAGCAAAGAAATACCAAACGTCCTTAGAATTTGGTTGCCCTGAACATAATGATGAACTGTGACATATGCTTCAGCATAAACAGGATCACTGAATCCAGTGAGCTGAAGAATGCGGTTGAGTTTATTTGCATCATCTGTATCCTTTGTAAACTCTCTAGTAGCACGTTTGAGATCATCCTGAACCTCATCTTCCAGCTCAAGTTGGCTCATGCCCTGAAGAAATTGAACATTTGAAGAAAAACCAGATGAGCAGGTGTACCGAGCACATAACTGAATCAGAAATCATTAATAGAAACTACCACCAACAGAAATAACACCTAACTCAATAGACTATTTGACAATGATTCAACGAAACCGAATCAATTGGATAGTTTTCTTTAAGCCTAGGATCAACCAATTTGCGAAGAGCTTCTGAAGGATCAATCTGATAAGTGCTTTTTCAAACTGCAACAAAAACATGTCAAGGGTAAATTCATAAGAATTAAGGTACTAATTAAAATGATTTAGTTTTATAGAGGGATATCTACCAAGGCTACAAGACCCTTTGATTCAACAACAAATTTTTCACCTGTCTTCAGAACATTATTCTTTGCAGATATTAGTTCATAAAGAACAACTCCAAAAGCATATACATCTATTCTCGAAGAAACTACCTCTGATTAAGAACACCTTCGTTCGCATTTCCATCGGATTGAAAATAAAGCCAACACGTATCTTTCGCCTTGCAACTTGCTTGCAAACAGAACAAACAACAACATATAAGTTTGAATGTACCTGAGCAGAATTACCAACCGTAACCACTTTAATGTGCAGAAACTACACGCCCTTAGCTCAAGACTGATGAGTTATCCTGAAACAGAATTCAACAAAACTATATTAATAATTTTTGTATCAAGATTTGCATGGCTATTTGCGAATTCACTTCATCTTCTGTTTAACGGTGAGATTCGGTCGCGTTAGGGTTTGAAGGCCAAATTGATGTTTGTTGAGGATG
Organism: Lathyrus sativus; assembly: GCA_963859935.3. Taxonomy (NCBI): domain Eukaryota; kingdom Viridiplantae; phylum Streptophyta; class Magnoliopsida; order Fabales; family Fabaceae; genus Lathyrus; species Lathyrus sativus. Next base: position 538,709,168 of record OZ012741.1, read on the forward strand.
TTTTCAAAATGTGGAGGATGTACCTGACCGATTCGGTACCAAAGGTGGGAATTAAATGTAGCAGCGGTGAGGATAACTTGAGGGAAGCTAGTTGCGGAAGTGATAGTGCCATTGAAGAAGATGCCAAGGCCAACACTGCCAACGCCATGAAGTGCTTCACTCCACCAATGGTAACCAGGGATGCCGAGTCGGGGAATGAGAGGGGTTGAGTTAACGAGTTGAGAGAGTTTCTCGTCCAATGTGAGTTTGGAAACAAGGTCTCTAGTTCGTTGTGTGATGGGAAGCTTTGGGTTGCAAAAAGGGTAAGATCTGGTGGAAGGATTTAAAGAGTCACAAGCAAATGAAGGTGGTTGAGTGAGGGCCAGGTTGAGAAAAAGGAAGATGATGGCTACTATGATTTTGGTTTTGGTGGAGAAAATATGATGGTAGTTGATTTTCGACAGAGAAGTGAAGAGAGGCGTGGGTTGTTGTCACAGTGGAGGGAAGGTGGAGCTTTTAGGGTAGAGGAGATGAGAGGAAATTGAGAAAAGGAAAGGGTGTCGCAGGTATGGTTAAGGGATTGATGAAGGGAAGATTTGGGTGATGAGGTGGAGAGTTGGAGGAGGAGAGAATGGAGATTTGGGTGATGAGGTGTGGTGGAACGGTTTGTTGTGAAGAAGAAGGGTTTGTAGTGAGAAAAGGGTTTGAATAAAACTTCTTAAGTCAGGTGGAGAATACCTGACTTAATAAATATGTTTTTTAAGTCAGTTAATAAACACAAGCGACTTAAGAAATTTAATAGAAATTATTTTATTTTTTTTTAATTTTTTTTAAGTCAGTTCTAAATCTAACTGACTTAACAATGTTACAAATATTTACAAAATTGCCACCGCATCACTTCTTAAGTCAGGTGGCAGGTGAACTGACTTAACAACCTCTACTATAAAGTATTTTTTCTACTAGTGCCAGTTCCTCTGAATGTCTTGACGTTGCCTTGGCCTTTCGCCATGTGGGGCATAGATGTGATCGGACGCATCGAGCCAACTTCTTCAAACGGACATCGTTTCATCTTAGTGGCCATTGACTACTTTACTAAATGGGTGGAAGCCGCATCTTATGCCAATGTCACCAAACAAGTGGTCACTCGCTTCATCAAAAAGGAAATCATTTGTCGTTATGGGGTCCCAAATAAAATCATTACTGACAATGGTTCAAACCTCAATAACAAGATGATGAAGGAATTGTGTGAAAGTTTCAAGACCGAGCACCATAATTCGTCACCATATCGCCCGAAGATGAACGATGCCGTTGAAGCAGCGAACAAAAACATTAAGAAGATTGTTCAGAAAATGGTGAAAACATATAAGGATTGGCACGAAATGCTACCATTTGCTTTACATGGCTATCGCACTTCAGTGCGCACTTCAACTGGGGCAACTCCATTTTCTCTTGTGTATGGCATGGATGCGGTACTTCCTGTCGAGGTAGAAATCCCTTCCCTGAGAATTCTGAATGATGTCAAGCTTGACGAAGCCGAATGGGTGCAGGCGAGATTTGATCAACTTAATCTCATTGATGAAAAACGCATGGCAGCCATCTGCCATGGCCAACTTTACCAAAAGCGATTGAAAAGGGCGTTTGACAAGAGAGTTCGTCCTCGAGATTTCGAAGTGGGAGACTTGGTATTGAGAAAGATTCTGCCAATCCACACAGGCCCAAGGGGCAAATGGACACCTAATTATGAGGGTCCATATGTTGTAAGGAAAGTTTTCTCCGGAGGGTCCTTGATATTATCCAACATGGACGGTGAAGATCTGTCATCTCCTGTAAACACAGACGCAGTCAAAAAATACTACGCTTGAAAGCAAACCCGGTGGACAACAAAAAGAAAAAAGTCCAGGCAAAAATTAGGGTTAAAAATAAAAAATAATAATAATACCCGATAAGTTGAAAACCCTTAGGGGCAACTTAGGCAAAAAATGGGTATCCCGGTAGACTGAAAACCCGAAAGGGTGGTCTAGGCAAAAGTTAGGGACCTAAAAAAGAAAAGACTGAGGTCTGCGAAAAGTCTGTGAGCTCATCATCCGAATCAAGAGAATCACATGGGGAAGATCAATTCATCCACCTTCCTCAGAGGAAATGTACGAGAAGCTTCAAGACCATAGGGATCATAGCAGAATTGGAACTCAATGGAAATCCGATTTTTTTCACATTGCCACTGTGCTTTTTATCATATTTTTTGCAATTACCTCTTTTAGGAATTGTATCCTTATGTAAAATTACCCATTATGGGTCACTTTATCATCAATAAAAATCTCTTTCATCAATTCGTGTGTCACATTTATTTTCTTCTATGTTTGCAAAAAGTGGAATTTTCATTCTTAATAAATATTACATTGAAAAATTATGGGATACCGATAATAATAACAAAAGAAAGCATAAAGTTGCTCTTCGACCTAGGTGTATGAAGAATAAAAGCGATCTCTAGTAGGCGCACGTGTACCCTAAGCATCGTCTGATCATAAAGTTCGTCGGGAACTTGACCAAATCAAGGGCAACCTGACTGGCCAGCACAGCTTGTCTGATAAGACCATCTGGAGATAATCCAAATTTCGTCACGAGGATGTTGGGAAGTCAAAACTCGACGCCCCAAATCAAAGCCCAATCACTTGGCATAAATTATCACCCCTAACCTTCACGTCCTTACGTCCCTGACATTTTTGCATACATACTGCATCATTACATGTGCTTAGCCATTCATTCTCAAAGATGTGAATTTTCTGTGGAAATCCTGGCATGATCCTTTTGGAGTGTTTATCCATTCACTTACCTTTTGTAAGTCCTTTTGAGCCTTACATGAGATTGTCTTATCACCTTACCTTTCGTAAGGGATTTCATTGCCTTTTGCGTGAAATCTTTTCCCTTCGCTTCCCTTTTGTAAGCGTTTCTCGCTGTCTTTTACATGCGACAAAACTTTTTCTTGGGTATCTTCGATCTATTTGGACGCTTGATGCCTATGTGGCCAAGAAATGAATGGTTACCATACTTAAAGAATGTCATCTTCGCCGTGGTGCCTGTGAGGTCAAATGATGTTCCAATACCCTATACAAGTCTCCTCTACCTTTTGCAGGAGGATGGTTATTGCCCTCAACTTACTTTTGTGAGTCCTTTCAAAATATCCCTGTCTTGCCTTTTGCAAAAGATTTAACTTACCTTTAATAAGACCTCTCGTACCTTTTGTACAGGTTCTTGTTAGCTTACCTTTCGTAAGTATCCTGTCTACCTTTTGTAGAAGGAACTTTTCTCCTAACCTTTTGTTCAGGAATCCTCTCTAACTTTTGTAGAAGGAACATTTTCTCCTAACCTTTTGTTCAGGAATATTTTCTGCTTTTCGCAGAAGAAAATACGATCATCCTTTCCTAAGAGAGTTTCCTATCTACCTTTTGTAGAAGGAACTTTTCTCCTAACCTTTTGTTCAGGAATCTTCTCTAACTTTTGTAGAAGGAACATTTTCTCCTAACCTTTTGTTCAGGAATATTTTCTGCTTTTCGCAGAAGAAAATACGATCATCCTTTCCTAAGAGAGTTTCCTATCTACCTTTTATAGAAGGAACTTTTCTCCTAACCTTTTGTTCAGGAATCCTCTCTAACTTTTGTAGAAGGAACATTTTCTCCTAACCTTTTTTTCTGGAGTCCTTTCTGCCGTGACAGAAGGAAATACGATCGTACTCTCCCAAGGGAGTCTTCTCTACCTTTTGTAGAAGGAATACTTGTCTTCAAACCTTTTGTTTCGGAGTCCTCTCTACCTTTTGTAGAAGGAAGCATTTTCTCCAAACCTTTTGTTCAAGAGTCCTCCTTGCCTTTTGTAAGAGAAAAAAACCATCTCTTGAGTCCTCTCTATCTTTTGTAGAAGGAATATCTCATTATTATCTCTTGAGTCCTCTCTATCTTTTGTAGAAGGAATATCTCACAATCCATTTCTTGAGTCCTCTCTATCTTTTATAGAAGGAATATCTCTTGGCCAATTATGTTTCCATGTTACGAGGTGCCTCCTCTTCCGGCTGACAAAGCACTCATGTTCATTCAGCATTGCATCTCAAGCATATCATCATATCCCTCATACCCCTTCTCCAATAACAAGAAACCTTTTTCAAGTCATCTCGTTGACTATTTACTTTCACCCCATACCTCTCCAGTCGAAAATCCCGGGTATTCTAGTATTTAATTCTCTTCTACCATGAATGTTCGAGCACCTTTACCCTCCAGACATTCAGGTCCAAGAGGATTAAATAGGGGCAGCTGTCACACCCTCATTTTCGCCTTTAGCCTTTATACCCTACATTCGCCATACCACACATCATTTTATTGCATATCGAGCATGTGGGTGCGGATTGGGTCGATTTGTCATTTTCCATTTCAAATTAGATAACTTGTCTATCTTGAACTACATGGAAGAAAAGGTTCATTATCTAAGGTTTGACCTAAATTGGAAAGTCTACTCATGTGGATTTCTCCAAGAAGAAGTTACTTGACAAAATATTAGGATATTCAAGATATATTCCTAATGACCATGAAATGCAAGGCATGACTCAAGATTGCTTCATCCAATTTTGTTATAAATCCTTGATCAAGTGGAGTCCAAATTTGCAAAGCATGAGTCAAGATTACAAGTCCATAATTCAAGACTTCATCCATTTCAAGCTTAATGGTTCTAAGGAAATTCATCATGAATTCAAGATTAAAGGCAAAAATATTACAAAGAGAAGTTTTATGACATTACAAGAATGTAATTTGTTGCAAGATTTCCAACTCTAAGTAATGTTTAGAAATTAATTTATTTCTAATACTTCATTCAAGTCTCTAGTCAAATTCATGTTCTGGTAATACCACACCAAGTCTACATTATGTTTACAAACATCCAAGAAACATGCAAGGATTAAATCAAGATTGGAATGTTTTAAGACCAAGAATATACATGTTTAATCATGGCAAAACAGTCTCATGCAAGAGGTGACAAATTTCTTCATGTCACAAGATCACATGTCACAAGACCAAGTGAATAACATGTGACAATGCTTCTACATATCAGAATTTTCAAAATGCTGTCAAGAGTTGGTGGCATTGACCAAGAGGAGCTGTCCAAACACAAACCAACAAAATGGGTGCAAGGCACAAGGTGCTGCAGAAAAATAGCATAGGCAAAGTGCAACAGCAAAAATGCAGCATAGCTCTTGCATGGAAATGGAAAGAAAGAGAGTGGCATGAGGAAAGGTGGTAGGAGACACCACTCCATGAAAAATCTGATATGTGGGGAGAAGTGAAAACCCTAGAGGAGCTGAGATAAGAGGAGGGGGCTGTAAACAAAAAGGGATAACTCTTCATTCTTTGAACATCCATTCTACACACATTGGCAAAAACTAGAAAAGAGAGAGAGCAAACAAAACCCTAAAAACCAGAAAAATAGGAAGCTTTGCAAACCAGAAAAAGAGAGTGATATAGAACCAAGAGGATCATAGAGAAACAAAACTTTCACAACATAGAGTGAAGGGGAGTGAAGTACTTTCAACCAAGACCAAGGAGAACTTGCAAGAAGGATAGAAAGCTCTTGGGTATCCATTTCCTCCAACCTTTCTCTCTTTACTTTTTTGCTATTTACATTCATTTTGTTTACTCTTTTATGTGTTGTTGTATTGTATGTATGATGTAAGGTTCCAAAGGGACCAAGAAATCATTCTTAAGAAACCACAAAAATGAAAGAAAAACATAGAAAAAGTTAGGTTTTTCACTCTGGAAGCCTGACACGGGCCGTGTCACACAACACGGCCACCCGTGTCGTACAACACGGGCCGTGTCACACAACATGGCCACCCGTGTTGCACCTTTGTCTGAGGTTTCAGCATCCAAAAACCCCAGGCATCACAACACGGGCCGTGTCACACAACACGGCCACCCGTGTTGCACCTCTGTTTGCCCTAAAAAATCATTTTTCACCCAGACTTTACAACACGGGCCGTGTCACACAACACGGCCACCCGTGTTGCACCTCTGTCATGCCCTAAAACTCACACTGCAGGTACCCTATGACACGGGCCGTGTCACACAACACGGCCACCCGTGTTATACCACTGTTTTGCTACTTTTTTCGATATTTTACCTCCAAAATTTTTTTTCTTTTTATTGCATGTCTCGATTTTTTTATGTGACTAACCCGATATGTTTTTATGTTTTTCGTATGTGAATGTTGTTGTGGTCCTTGTTGGCCTTTGATTCCAAAAAACCTTTTTTTTTAAAAAACAAACTCTCGATTTTATCGAGCCATTTTCAACCCTTGTAAGTCGGCCGCCTTGTGCGTCCGCCATCAACCTTGTTCGTATCACCTCAACTACTTTTACCAACAATAAACCTTGATCCAACGTCAAGTGGTTCTCTATCTCATAAAAATCCAAAAACACAATAACATAAACTATTAGAATTATGCAGTACGAACTTTAAACTGGTGGAAAAGGAATGAGAATGGAGTCCTCCTACACTCATTCTGAATGTTTTGGATACAGGGTGCTCGACTTGGTTATTCGAAACATTCATTTCTATCCAAAGTCTTTTGTGTATAATCCTAATCAAGCACAATTTCTCTTAAGAAACTTAAAAATAACATCAACTCATCAAACTTATTTTCGCCTTAGGGCGTCAATTCAAAAACCCTTTTTCAAGGTATAAAATCAACCAACAAACAACAATTTCACAAGCCTCCGAACTACGGAGCTCTGATTCTCCACTTCTTTTAAGTGAGGATACATAGGCACAAGGGCCACAATCCTTGGCGAGCATTAAAATAAATAAACCAACCCCTCTTTTTTAAACAAGCAAACTCTTAGAACAAAACACCCGTTCACGCCAAACAATCTAGGAGGTTCCCATCGAGTACGATGGATGCGAGGGGGTGCTAACACCTTCCCCTCGCATAACCGACTCCCGAACCCTAAGACTTAGTTGCGATGACTACGCTCTTTCTCCAAAGGTTTTATCGCTATTTCCCTTTCCCTCCTTGGGATAAATAAAATCCGGTGGCGACTATGTGTCATTTTTCGTGTAGCGACAGGCGTCTTTCTCTTCTCATCTCAAAACAATTCAAAAATACAGTAATAAGGTTAATTGAAGTCGTACATTATGAGCCTCAAGCTATCTGGGAAAAGGTTGGTGGAGGGTCTCTCTCCAGTAATCTAGATGTTTAGTGTGGTACCCTTTGGGTGACGTGCGAAGCATTCACTCCTAGGTCATAGTCTCTAGTGTGATGGAGATTGCGAACATCCTAAAAAACATTTCTTTCGTAAAAGATTCAAACAAACATTCAAACTCTGTTTTTGTCCTCTTGGACCCTTAATCTGGAAAACCCTTTCATAAGGAGATAAAAAATTGTCGAACAAACTTGTGTCTTCCGTAGCCCGAACTACGTTTGCTCTGATCTTTCATGCCGTATGAAAGTACGTAGGCACGAGATACGATATCTCGGCGAGCAACCTTCCCCCATAACCCGTAGTTAAGCAAACTACGTTGACTCTGATTTCTCGTTCCAGACGGGAATACGTAGGCATAAAGTGCGATACTTTGTCGAGTCATTTTCTTTTCTTTTTAGACCAGACCTTTAGAGTAGATAGATAAACACACCCTTAGATAGAAAACAAGTGTGGATCCCATCGAGTACGACGAACGTGAGGGGTGCTAATACCTTCCCCTTGCGTAACCGACTCCCGAATCCAGGATTTGGTTGCGATGACCATTCCTTTCTCTCTTTGCGTTAGGTTTTCTCTGAGCGTTTCCTTTCCCTCTTTTGGGATAAATAACGCACGGTGGAGACTCTTCTGTCATGGCTGGCGCCGATTTTCGCAGTAGTGACACATACCCACCTTCAACTCATTCAAACCCGTTTCTTTCGTGGTCGTTACCACGAACTACGACTGCTCTGATTCTTCATTCTCGTTTGAATGTAAGATACGTAGGCACAAGATTGCAATGATCTTGGCGAGCACAATCCCCTCCATCTTCCATTTCCCCCTTTCATTTTCCGTAGTCGAACTACGACGCTCTGATTTCTCATTCTCGTTCGAATGAGCATACGTAGGCACAAGGGCCCCAATCCTTGGCGAGCACCCTATCCTCTAACCATCCCCTTTTCCCTTAGCGTCTTTAGCCTTTATAATACCGTTTTAGAATTTAGTAGTGAGAAGAGAAGAATTAAGCTTAGCTAACATCCATCACAACTCGAATTAAGAGGTTCCCGTTGAGTACAACGGACGTGAGGGGTGCTAATACCTTCCCCTCGCATAACCGACTCCTGAACCCAGGAATATGGTTGCGACGGCCGTGTTCCTTCCGCTCTATGAGGTTTTATCGATATTTTCCTCTCCCGTCTATTCGGGAAAAATAAAGTTCGGTGGCGACTCTGTCGAACCGCATTTCCGCGCCTTTTGCGCGAGGGTCGTATGTTCGAATGAATTTTCGAGGTGCGACATAAGGTTGCAAAGTGAAGCAATTTCCCTGGAGGTTTCACGGTGATAGTTCATAGTTTCCCGATGTTGGGTCATCATAGTTGTATAGATAAACTCATTTGTAATACCCCCTTCGGGAACAAGATAGGCTTGGTTGGAGGCTGATCCTTCGCCTGCATACTTATAAGTGTCGTCAACGTCTTTGATAATACCAGTGTTCTTAACAATGGTGATCTCATTTATCTCATTGGTTGTTGGTTTCATCTTGGTGAACGGTTCCCTGTTAAGGTCCAAATCCGTTAACTCAAGGATTCTTGAAATCATCCTTGCATAAGGAAGACGTGTCGATAGAGAAAGTTGTTGTTGAAGATGATACATGATTGTCAAAATCCAATTTACCCTTATCTTGTTTTTGATTGCGAAAAGAAGCTGCATTTCCAGGTCATTGATTTGAGCATCATTCGAATCCTTCGGAATCAGCACATAGCAGATTATGTAATGTAGCATCCGGTTTGAAACCGTCAGATTTTTCGCATAACAGAGCATGCGAGCCGTGTAAGAACAGAGTATGCCTAAGAGGGGGGGGGGGTGAATTAGGACTTTTGAAATTTTTCCGGTTTTTATATGGTTCTTGGAAATATACTGGATGGTGTTCTTGGTTATGGAAAGCAGTAAATCAACAGAAAGAGAGAAAGACACAGGATTTATAGTGGTTCCCCTCACAATCCGAGAGTACTCCACTCCCCTTTCAACATGAAAGAGAATTTTCACTATTGTTTAAAAACAGTACAACCTATCACACCATCAACCGGTGAGGCCTACTTTTAAACAATCAATAACACAAGTGTACAAGAACAATCCTCTCGTAAACACTCACCCTTGTGTCCAACAATCCTGGATCACAAGTCAGATACACAATAATTGTAATGAATTTGGTTGAGTATAATTGTCAAAGTGATCTTCTTCAATGAATCAAAATTCACTCTTTGTAATTTCTTCAACACAAGTGTTCAATGAATGTGAAACTTTCAATGCAAGTATGAAACACTTTTTTGAAAAATGAATTTGATTCTAAGACAATTTTAAAAATGAGTATTGGTTTTTTTTGGTGTGTTTTTCAAAATGAAAAACTCAGAATTTATATGAGTAAAATAACCTTTCACAAAAGGTATGATTTTAAAAGATTCAAACCATGAAAAGGTATGATTTTAAAATAATTTTGAACTCAAAAACAAAGCAATTTTTCACTGCACGTTCAGTGTTAATCGGTTAACCCATATGGTTAATCGGTTAACACTGGTACGTTAGCCCAGAAAATTCAAAATTTAAAATGGTTAACCGGTTAACCCATATGGTTAATCGGTTAACACTGCTAATTTTCAGAAAAATGCTTTTTAAAATTAATGTTATACCATTTTTAAAGTTTCAAAAACATGTGTATGTATTATGCACAAATGATTGATGTTTTTGAACACTTGTATATCAAAATTAAAAAGGTGGATTTGATATACCAGTAATGCAGGCAAGTCTGGAAGAATCAGTTCCATATAGCTTGATGACTTTATCTTGATGACTTTGAACAACTTGTCTTTTTGCAATCAAGAGATATTAACTTTGAGTAGCATTGACATCATCAAAACTTGAGCCTGAAGTATGCTTCTACATTCTCCCCCTTTTTGATGATGGCAATCAAAAATGTTGTGCGATATCTTTTGGTTCTTGATATGGTTCTCCCCCTATGTCTAGCAACTCCCCCTATCTTAACAGAGGAAAAAAAATCTGCACACAGAGAGATATTAACAGAACCAAGCTCTTCTCCCCCTTTGACATCAGCAAAAAGGAAGAGCTTTCAAAGAAATCACAAGATAGCAACAAATATAGTAATAAGCACATGCAAAGCCAAGTAAACACAAAGCACAAACATAGTACATATAAAATGCAGCAAATAGAGATTGTACTGGTTACAATAAAACATAGTTCAAATGAAATCATAAAAGCTTATAACTAGAAAGCAAAGCAATAAAAACAACAGCAGCAGCATATTCTCTAAACATCCTCATCCGCCATATCCTCCTCCTCTTCTTCTTCATCACTATCAACCTCTTCTTCAATCTCGTCGTCCACAACTCGGGTGCTGGAATGTGGAGGGTTAAGTATGAGGTTTCTAAGGGAGGCAATTGCTCGGGAGGTCTCTCTATGCATATTCATGGATTCTCGATGCTGGTTCATCATGGTTGTGTAGAGAAACTCACTGGTTAGACCCCCTTCAGGCATTGGATAAGCGTGATGCACAGGACCATCATCAGTATACCTGTAGGTACCGTCAGCCGCCTTGATGATTCCAGTATTCTTCACAATATTAATCTCATTGATCTCATTCGTTGTAGGTTTCATCTTGGAGGATGGTTCTCTGTTGAGGTCAAGTTCAGTTAATTCCAGAATTCTAGAAACCAAGCGAGCATACGGCAGCCGGGTAATGCAATGAAGTTGTTGCTGCAGATGATACATAATAGTCAAAATCCAATTGACTCTGATGCGATTCTTAATAGCAAAGATCAGCTGCATTTCCAAGTCGTTGATCTGAGAGTGATTTGAGTCCTTTGGAATGAGGACATAGCAGATAATGTAGTGAAGCATTCGATCAGATACTGTCAGATTCTTGGCATAGCATAGCATGCGAGCAGTGCGAGAGTTTGCAATAACAGTTTCTTTTGGGAACCTGCAAATCTGATAGTAATACTCCATTTTATCATAGTTTGCCCAGGGTCCATCTACATGGTTTACACCTTTTCTCAGAAAGCATCCCTTTGATGGGATCTTAAGGTGTCTAGCCAGGGTGGATAAATTCTCAACAAATTCATGATCTCTAATGGTGGACCGGATCATGTGGTTCTCATCCATATCCAGATATACAGACATTTTATTCATAAAAGCTTTAACCAGATCAGGATAGATGATACCAGAGTCGGTGACGAACTTGTCGATACGCTGATATTCCAACAGAGTAGGAAAATCAAAAGATATTGCAGGAAAAGCTCGAAGATTCACATACTTTACCGGCATAAGTTGACGAACACGCACTTTGAAATCCATCCGTCTCTTCTTGGTGGTTTCCATTGGAATACTGTCGTCATCTGATTCTGATGCAGAATGGTGTTCTGGAAGTTTTCCCTTGCCGCGGTTTGATACTGAAGCCATGGATGGAGGTTTGAGAGAAACTGGGGTTGTGGGTTCTGAGGAAGTTAGGGTTTGAGAAGTTATGGGGAGTTTTTCCAACTTTTAAGAGTGGGAGAGAGAAGTTAGGATTTAAGAGGGAATGTGGATTTTGGATATGGATGTGGATATTTAGAAGAATATGAACCACACAAATATATAAAGAAAAATATAAAATTTTCAAAAATTAAATATAATTTTCGTTTCTGATTTTTTTTTGAAAAATTACAGTGTTAATCGGTTAACCATATAGGTTAATCGGTTAACACATTAAAAAGTTTAATCAGAATTGAAAATTCAACAGTGTTAATCGGTTAACCCATATGGTTAATCGATTAACATGCTCGAATTTTTGAAAAATACATAAAACAGAATGCATATACATGAAAACATTAATGCATATATAAACTAGAGATAAGGATCAGATGTCACCTTCATCAAGAATCCCAAGTTCTCTTCGAATTTTGTAGAATGATTCTTTTGCCAAAGGCTTGGTGAAGATGTCGGCGAGTTGGTTGTGTGTGTCGACGAAAGTAACATCAACATCCCTGTTTAATACGTGATCTCGAAGGAAATGATGCCGGATATCAATGTGCTTTGTTCTGGAATGCATAACCGGATTCTTTGTGATATTTATGGCACTAGTATTGTCACATAGTAGAGGAATGCAACCGAGGTCAACACCATAATCCAGAAGTTGTTGTTTCAGCCATAAAATTTGTGCACAGCAACTTCCTGCGGCGATGTATTCTGCTTCGGCGGTGCTGAGTGCTACACAAGCTTGCTTCTTGCAAGCCCATGATACTAGAGCATTTCCAAGAATATGACATGTACCACTTGTACTTTTTCTATCGGTTTTGCATCCTGCATAGTCAGCGTCAGAATAACCAACTAAAGAACAAATACTACCTTTAGGATACCATAATCCAACGTTGGTCGTTCCCTTGAGATACTTGATAATTCTCTTCACAGCAGTGAGATGCGATTCCTTCGGATTTGCTTGGAAGCGCGCACACAAACAAACACTAAACATAATGTCAGGACGGCTTGCCGTCAAATATAGTAATGAACCAATCATACCTCGATATTTAGTAATATCAACTGGAGTTCCAGATTCATCTTGATCAACATACGTTCCGGATCCCATAGGAGTTGACATCATCTTGCAACTATCCATATCGAATTTCTTTATTAATTCCTTACAGTACTTGGATTGGTTGAGGAAGATTCCATCCTTGGTTTGCTTGATTTGTAGTCCAAGAAAATAATTTAACTTTCCCATCATGGACATCTCGAATTCTTCTCGCATCATGAGTGAGAATTCTTCGCACAGTTCTTTGTTTGTTGATCCAAATATGATGTCGTCGACGTAGACTTGTACTAACAAGGTGTTACCCTTGATCTTCTTTATAAATAGCGTCTTGTCAACCTTTCCTTTTGTAAATCCTTTCTCACATAAGAAGTTGCTAAGGCGATCATACCATGCTCGTGGTGCTTGTTTTAACCCGTAGAGAGCCTTCTTCAGTTTGAAAACATGTGAGGGATTTTTGAAGTCTTCAAAACCCGGAGGTTGTTTGACATAGACTTCCTCATTAATGTATCCATTCAGGAAAGCGCTTTTGACATCCATCTGGAATAACTGAAAATTCATAGAACAAGCGTAAGCAAGTAGTAATCTAATTGCTTCTAACCTTGCTACCGGAGCGAATGTTTCATCAAAATCAATTCCTTCTTCCTGGTTGTAGCCTTGTGCGACCAATCTTGCCTTGTTACGAACTATAATCCCATTCTCGTCAAGTTTGTTCTTGAACACCCATCTGGTTCCTATAATATGCTTATTGTCTGGTCTTGGTACAAGGGTCCAAACTTGATTTCTTTCAAATTGATTAAGTTCTTCTTGCATTGCTATAATCCATTGGTCGTCGCCTAAAGCTTCATCGATCTTTGATGGTTCAATTTGAGATACAAACGCCATGTTGAGACACGCATCCTTTAAGTTGAGTCGAGTTGCCACGCCTTGACTAATATCACCAATAACTTTATCAATTGGGTGATCTCTGTGTGTTCTCCATTCTTTCGGAAGATCTTGATTTTCTTGAGTAACATCTTCTTGTAATATTGTTTGATCTTTTGGAACAATTTCTTCATTTTGTGAAGTATCTACAAAATCATCATCATCATCCAAAACAATATTATCCTCTTTCGAGGGGTTAGTCTCATCAAACGAAACATGAACGGACTCTTCAATGGTAAGAGTTCTTTTATTAAAAATTCTAAAAGCTTTACTATAAGATGAGTAACCAAGAAATATACCTTCGTCGGACTTCTCATCAAACTTACCGAGATTGTCCTTATTGTTGTTGAGAACGAAGCATTTGCAGCCAAATATGTGGAAGAATGATATATTCGGTTTCCTTCCCTTGAACAACTCATACGGAGTCTTTTTGAGTAGCGGTCGAATATTCACGCGGTTGCTTACAAAGCATGCCGTGCTTACTGCTTCTGCCCAGAAATATTTTGGAAGATTTGTGTCGCTGAGCATTGTTCTAGCAAGTTCAACTAGTGAGCGATTCTTCCGTTCTACGACGCCGTTTTGTTGAGGAGTTCTTGGTGCCGAAAAATTATGAGAAATTCCATGTTCTTCGCAAAATTCTTCAAAGTCTGAATTTTGAAATTCTCCACCGTGGTCGCTTCTTATGGAGGCTATAGTGAGTGACTTCTCGTTTTGAATTTGTTTTGCATACTTTTTGAATGCTTTAAATGCATCATTTTTCTGCACTAAAAACATTGTCCAGGTATATCGAGAAAAATCATCAACAATAACTAAAGCATAAATACTACCTCCAAAGCTCTTCGTTCTTGATGGACCAAAAAGATCCATGTGCAATAATTGAAGTGGTCTTGATGTAGAAACCACTTGCTTGGATTTGAAAGTTGTCTTGGTCTGTTTTCCCTTTTGACATGCATCGCATAATTTATCCTTGATGAATTTTATCTTCGGAAGCCCAACAACCAGATCATGCTTGATTAATTTGTTCAAATGCTCCATGTGAATGTGAGCAAATCTTTTATGCCACAGCCATGCCTCGTTGTTGTTTGCCATAAGACATTTTACCTTCAAAGAAGAATCATCAAAAGAAATTATAAAAATATTATTATATCTTCTACCTTTAAGCAGAATCTCATGAGTGACTTCGTGTTCGATCAAGCATTCCTCCTTTGTGAAGTTGATTTTGAACCCTTTGTCACACAATTGACTGATGCTAAGCAGGTTATGCTTAAGGCCTTCAACAAAAAGAACGTCTTCGATGATGGTACATGGAGGTGCACCAATGGTTCCAACTCCAAGAATTTTTCCTTTATTATCATCACCGTAAGTGACGTATCCTTTGGCCTTTAATGATAGACTTGAAAATTTGTTTATATCTCCCGTCATATGCTTCGAGCAACCACTATCAAGATACCATTCATTTGTGGTTGTCTTCAAGCATACCTACAAAACAAAATTAGGTAGTGTTAGGTACCCAAGTTGCTTTGGGTCCTTGATAGTTAGTACCTTTTTCCACCCACACATAATGCCCCTTTGCAACACCAATATTACGTACATAGCAAGCATTAGGTGTGTGCCCTTTAATACCACAATAAAAGCATGTAGGTTGAAAATGACTTCTATATCTGGAAATATAATTCCTTTTCTTATTAATTCTTTTCTTGTTATGATTTTGATGCTGAGTCTTAGAAGTGCTTGTCTCTTTCTTCACAATTTGTTCACTTGCTCTTACAAAAATGGTCTTATTGGTGCTTGGTTTTGAAAATTTAGAATATCCCAATCCACTTTTATCATTAGGATACCTTTGATGTTTAAGAATCTCTTCCAAGCCAATTTGACCCTTTTCGTATCTTTCTAAAACTCTTTTAAGTTGAACAATTTGAAAAGACAAAGACTCACAATTCTTACATACAAGACTTTGTTTTTCATCCATCACTTTTTGCTTTTCATCTTCAATATTTTTCAAGAAATCGGAATTTTGTTTTTCTAAAAGTAAAATTCTTTTCTTTTGTGATGAGATGTCTTTATACAAAGTCTTGCACTCTTTTAGAAGTTCATCTATAACTTCTTGTGCATCATTATCATAGACAGAAAAATTACTACTAACCTCATTTTCGTCCTCGGAATGGTGAGAGGCCATTAAGGCAATATTTGCACATTCATCACTATCTGATTCCGATGATGAACTCACTTCGTTGTCATCCCATGCGACATAAGCCTTCTTTGTTTTGAAATCCTTCTTGCCCTTGAATTTTCCTTTATTTGCGAGTTTTGGGCAGTCTGGCTTTATGTGACCTTGTCTTCCACATTCATAGCATGTAATTTCTTGGTTTGATGTGGATGCTTCCTTTTTCCTGAAATGTTTATTCTTTTTAGGAAAAGAAGAAGTTTTATTATTATTGAAAAACTTACCAAGCTTCTTTACTAGAAGCATGAAATTTTCGTCTTCGGAAGATTCGTCAATTTTGTCATCCTTTGTGTCAGTCTTCAAGGCAATTCCTTTGGACTTCTTGTCTTGACTTTCATGTTTCTCAAGCCTTCCAAGTTCCAGTTCATGCTCTTGAAGTTTCCCGAATAATGAAGCAGATGTCATTGTTGAAAGACTTTTCTTTTCCGAAATGGCAGTCACTTTTGGTTGCCATTCTCTTGTCAAGGATCTTAGGACTTTTAAGTTGAGATCATCGTTGGTGAAGGTCTTCCCAAGAGCAATCAGGTGATTTGTTAGATGAACGAACCTCTTTTGCAAGGAAACAATAGATTCACCGGGCTGCATACGGAACATCTCATATTCTTGACTTAACGTGTTAAGTCTTGATCTTTTTACTTCTGCTGTTCCTTCATGCGTTTCTACCAAGGTATCCCAAATCTGTTTTGCCGATTTACACTGTGATATGCGAAAGAATTCATCCATACTGAGAGCGCTTTGAAGTATGTTGATTGCTTTCTTCTCATTCAAGATTCTCTTCTTGTCATCTTCATCATATGAGGATTTGATCTTTGGGGTTCCAACACCATTTACCACACTTGTAGGAACATGTGGACCAGTTTCAACGGTTTCCCATATACCATCTCCTTGAGCCTCAAGATGTGCCTTCATACGGATTTTCCAAAAATCAAAGTATTCTCCAGAAAAGAGTGGTGGTTTGTTACTACTTCCACCATCTTTGAAAACCGGGTTGGTACTTGCGGAAGCCATACTGAATCGTTAGGAACAGGTTACCTTAACCTGCTCTGATGCCAATTGTAAGAACAGAGTATGCCTAAGAGGGGGGGGGGGTGAATTAGGACTTTTGAAATTTTTCCGGTTTTTATATGGTTCTTGGAAATATACTGGATGGTGTTCTTGGTTATGGAAAGCAGTAAATCAACAGAAAGAGAGAAAGACACAGGATTTATAGTGGTTCCCCTCACAATCCGAGAGTACTCCACTCCCCTTTCAACATGAAAGAGAATTTTCACTATTGTTTAAAAACAGTACAACCTATCACACCATCAACCGGTGAGGCCTACTTTTAAACAATCAATAACACAAGTGTACAAGAACAATCCTCTCGTAAACACTCACCCTTGTGTCCAACAATCCTGGATCACAAGTCAGATACACAATAATTGTAATGAATTTGGTTGAGTATAATTGTCAAAGTGATCTTCTTCAATGAATCAAAATTCACTCTTTGTAATTTCTTCAACACAAGTGTTCAATGAATGTGAAACTTTCAATGCAAGTATGAAACACTTTTTTGAAAAATGAATTTGATTCTAAGACAATTTTAAAAATGAGTATTGGTTTTTTTTGGTGTGTTTTTCAAAATGAAAAACTCAGAATTTATATGAGTAAAATAACCTTTCACAAAAGGTATGATTTTAAAAGATTCAAACCATGAAAAGGTATGATTTTAAAATAATTTTGAACTCAAAAACAAAGCAATTTTTCACTGCACGTTCAGTGTTAATCGGTTAACCCATATGGTTAATCGGTTAACACTGGTACGTTAGCCCAGAAAATTCAAAATTTAAAATGGTTAACCGGTTAACCCATATGGTTAATCGGTTAACACTGCTAATTTTCAGAAAAATGCTTTTTAAAATTAATGTTATACCATTTTTAAAGTTTCAAAAACATGTGTATGTATTATGCACAAATGATTGATGTTTTTGAACACTTGTATATCAAAATTAAAAAGGTGGATTTGATATACCAGTAATGCAGGCAAGTCTGGAAGAATCAGTTCCATATAGCTTGATGACTTTATCTTGATGACTTTGAACAACTTGTCTTTTTGCAATCAAGAGATATTAACTTTGAGTAGCATTGACATCATCAAAACTTGAGCCTGAAGTATGCTTCTACAAGCCGTTCGTTGATTTGCTACAACATTCTCCTTTGGAAACCTGCAAATCTGATAATAATATTCCATTTTGTCATAGTTAGACCACGGTCCTTCCACGTGGTTAACTCCTTTCCGGAGAAAGTAGACAGAGGATGGAATTTTCAACTTTGCGACAATATCTGTCAGATTCTCTTTCAAGAAGCAATCTCGAACAGTGGTTTCCATAATGTGCTCATCGTCAGCATTCAAATACACAGATAACTTATTCAAAAATGCTTTAACCAAATCATGGTAACAATTTCCAGAATTAGGAACAAACTTATCTATCTTCTGATATTTGAGCAGAATAGGAAAATCAAAGGATGAAGCAGGAAAAGCCTTAAGATTTACGTACTTTACCGACAAAATATGACGGACACGAACCTTGAAATCCATCCGGCGTTTCTTGGTTGTTTCCATAGGAATGCTGTCACCATCTGATGCAGAGTCATTTTCTGGTAGCTTTCCCTTTCCTTTGTGAGATAATGCCATGGATGAAGTTTGAGAGATTCTGAGGGTTCTGGATTTTAGGGTTTGATGGAGATGAGAGAAATGGAGGATATGGGATTTAATATGAGGAGTTATTTGAGTGGGGTTTTAATGTTGGAAGTCCAAAAGTGTAGTCAAAGAAGAAGAAGAAGAATTATTTGGATAGTGATTTGGATGTTCAAGAAAATATTAACCACACATAAATAACACATTTAACACATTTAATTTTCCAAAATTTTAATTAATTTTTCGTTTCTGTTTTTTTTGAAAATTTTTAACAGTGTTAATCGGTTAACCATATAGGTTAATCGGTTAACACAATAAAAAATTAATTTCCAAAATAAAAAGTATCAGTGTTAATCGGTTAACCTTATAGGTTAATCAGTTAACACATTTAAAAATTAACAGTGTTAATCGGTTAACCCTATAGGTTAATCGATTAACATACGCGAATTTTGGAAAAATGCTAAAACAGAATGCACAAACATTGGAAAACATACATTATGCATACATAAACCAGAGAAAAGATCAGATATCACCTTCATCGAGAATCCCAAGTTCTCGTCGAATTTTGAAGAACGGTTCTTTCGCCAATGGTTTGGTAAAGATGTTGGCGAGTTGATTGTGTGTATCGACGAAAGTAACATCTACATCTCCATTTAGTACGTGATCTCGAAGGAAGTGATGTCGGATATCGATATGCTTTGTCCTTGAATGCATGACCGGGTTCTTTGTAATATTGATGACACTTGTATTATCACATCGAAGAGGAATGCAACCGAGATCTACACCATAATCGAGGAGTTGTTGCTTGAGCCACAGGATTTGTGCACAGCAACTTCCTGCTGCAATATATTCTGCTTTGGCTGTACTGAGTGCCACACATGCTTGCTTCTTGCAGGCCCATGACACTAGTGCATTCCCGAGAATGTGACACGTACGTGCTTTTTCTATCGGTCTTACATCCTGCATAATCAGTGTTAGAATAACCAATTAAAGAACAAGTACTACCTTTTGGATACCATAATCCGACGTTCGTTGTCCCTTTGAGATACTTTATGATTCTCTTCACGGCAGTGAGATGTGATTCCTTTGGACTTGCTTGAAAGCGTGCACACAAACAAACGTTAAACATAATGTCATGACGGCTTGCTGTCAAATATAATAATGAACCGATCATACCTCGATATTTTGTAATATCAATTGGAGTACCGGATTCATCTTGATCAACGTACGTTCCGGATCCCATAGGAGTGGACATCATCTTGCAACTATCCATATCGAATTTCTTCAACAATTTTTGCAGTACTTGGATTGGTTGAGGAAGATGCCATCCTTTGCTTGCTTGATTTATAGTCCAAGAAAATAGTTCAATTTTCCCATCATGGACATCTCGAATTCTCCTTGCATCATAAGTGAAAATTCTTCGCAAATCTCTTTGTTTGTTGATCCGAAGATGATGTCGTCGACATAGACTTGAACCAGTAAGGTGTTACCCTTAATCTTCTTTATGAACAACGTCTTGTCAACCTTTCCTTTTGTAAATCCCTTTTCACATAGGAAATTGCTAAGGCGGTCATACCATGCTCTTCGTGCTTGTTTCAATCCGTAGAGTGCCTTTTTTAGTTTGTAAACATGCGAGGGATTCTTGAAGTCTTCAAAACCCGGAGGTTGTTTGACGTAGACTTCTTCATTGATATATCCATTCAGGAAAGCGCTTTTGACATCCATCTGGAACAATTGAAAATTCATAGAACAAGCGTAAGCAAGTAATAATCTAATTACTTCTAACCTTGCTACCGGAGCGAACGTTTCATCAAAATCAATTCCTTCCTCCTGGTTGTAGCCTTGTGCAACCAATCTTGCTTTGTTACAAACTATGATTCCATTCTCGTCAAGTTTGTTCTTAAACACCCATCTCGTTCCTATGATGTGCTTGTTGTCCGGTCATGGTACGAGGCTCCAAACTTGATTCCTTTCGAATTGATTGAGTTCTTCTTGCATCGCTACAATCCATTGGTCGTCGCCTAAGGCTTCATCAATCTTGGTTGGTTCAATTTGAGACACAAAAGCCATGTTGAGACAAGCATCCTTAAGATTTAGTCGAGTTGCAACGCCTTGGCTAATATCACCAATAACTTTATCTATCGAGTGATCTCTATGTGTTCTCCATTCCTTCGGAAGATCTTGATGTTCTTCAATGATTTAAGTGATATCTTCTTGTGGTATTGCTTGGTTCTTAGAAGTCTCTTCTTGTTATTGTGAAGAACCTATTATATCATCATCATCCACAATAATATTATCCTCTTTCGAGGGGTTAGTCTCATCAAAAGAAACATGAATGGATTCTTCAATAGTAAGAGTTCTTTTATTAAAAATTCTAAAAGCTCTACTAGAAAGAGAGTAACAAAGAAATATACCTTCGTCGGACTTCTCATCAAACTTACCGAGATTATCCTTATTGTTGTTGAGAACAAAACATTTGCATCAAAATATGTGGAAAAATGCTATGTTTGGTTTCCTACCCTTGAACAGCTCATACGGAGTCTTCTTGAGAATTGGTCGAATATTGACACGGTTGCTTATGAAACACGCCGTGCTAACCGCTTCTGCCCAAAAATATTTAGGAAGATTCGAGTCGCTAAGCATTGTTCTATCAAGCTCCACCAATGACCTATTCTTCCGTTCTACGACACCGTTCTGTTGAGGAGTCCTTGGTGCAGAAAAATTATGAGAAATTCCATGCTCTTCGCAAAAATCTTCAAAATCTGAATTTTGGAATTCTCCACCATGGTCGCTTCTTATGGAGGCTATGGTAAGTGACTTCTCATTTTGAATTTGCTTTGCATACTTCTTGAATGCTTTGAAAGCATCATTTTTCTGCACTAAAAACAATGTCCATGTGTATCGAGAGAAATCATCAACAATAACTAAAGCATAAATACTACCTCCGAAGCTTTTCATTCTCGATGGACCAAAAGGATCCATGTGCAACAATTGAAGTGGTCTTGATGTAGAAACCACTTGCTTGGATTTGAAAGTTGTCTTGGTCTGTTTCCCCTTTTGACATGCATCGCATAATATATCCTTGATGAATTTTATCTTCGGAAGACCAACAACTAGATCATGCTTTATCAACTTGTTTAAATGCTCCATGTGAATGTGAGCAAATCTTTTATGCCACAGTCACGCCTCGTTGTTGTTCGCAATAAGACATTTTACCTTCAAGGAAGAGACATCAAAAGAGATCATAAAAATATTATTAAATCTTTTACCTTTTAGCAAGATGTCATGGGTGACTTCATGTTCTATCAAACATTCATCCTTTGTGAAGTTGATTCGGAACCCTTTGTCACACAATTGACTTATGCTAAGAAGGTTGTGTTTAAGGCCTTCCACATAAAGAATGTCTTCGATGATTGTACATGGAGGTGCACCAACGGTTCCAACTCCAAGAATTTTTCCTTTATTATCATCACCGTAAGTAACGTATCCTTTGGCCTTTAATGATAGCCTTGAAAATTTGTTTATAACTCCCGTCATATGCTTAGAACAACCGCTATCAAGATACCATTGATTAGAAGTTGTCTTCAAGCATACCTACAACACAAAATCAAGTAGTGTTAGGTACTCAAATTGCTTTGGGTCCTTGATAGTTAGTATCCTTTTCAACCCACACATAATGCCCTTTAGCAACACCAATGTTGCGTACATAGCAAGCATTAGGTGTATGGCCTTTGATTCCACAATAAAAACAAGTAGGTTGAAAATGACTTCTATATCTAGGAACATAATTCTTTTTCTTCACAATTCTTTTATTTTTATGACTTTGATGCATAGTTTTAGAATTGTTTGCCTTTTCTTTAACAACTTGTTCACTTGCTTTCACAAAAATGGTTTCATTTGTGCTTGGTTTGGAAAACTTAGAATATCCTAGTCCACTTTTATCATTAGGATATCTTTGGTGCCTAAGAATTTCCTCCAAGCCAATTTGACCTTTTTCGTATCTTTCCAAAACTCTTTTAAGTTGAACAATTTGAAAAGATAAGGATTCACAATTTTTGCATACAAGACTTTGTTTTTCATCTAACAATTTTTGTTTTTCATTTTCAATATTTTTCATGAAAACAATATTTTGTTCTTCTAAAAATGAAATTCTTTTCTTTTGGGATGATATGCTTTTATACAAAGTCTTGCATTCTTTTAGAAGTTCATCTATGACTTCTTGTGCATCATTATCATAAATAGAAAAATCGTTACTAACCTCATCAATTTCTTCATCGGAATGATGTGACGCCATAAGAGCCATATTTGCACATTCATCGCTTTCCAACTCCGATGATGAACTTATCTCATTATCGTCCCAAGCAACATAAGCCTTTTTATTTTTGAAATCCTTCTTGCCTTTGAATCCTCCTTTCTTTGCAAGTTTCGGGCAATTCGGCTTTATGTGACCTTGTTTCCCACATTCGTAGCATGTGACTTCTTGATTCGATGTGGATGCATCCTTTTTCCTGAAATGTCTATTCTTTTTAGGAAAAGAGGAATTTTCATTGTTATGAAAAAAACTTACCAGGCTTCTTTACAAGAAGCAATTTTCATCTTCGGAAGTTTCGTCGTCTTTGTCATCCCTTGTGTCAATCTTCAAGGCAATTCCTTTGGACTTCTTTTCTTGACTTTCGTGCTTCTCGAGTCTTCCAAGTTCCAATTCATGCTCTTGAAGTTTGCCAAGTAAGGATGCAGATGTCATCGTTGAAAGACTCTTCTTTTCCGAAATAGCGGTCACTTTTGGTTGCCATTCTCTTGTTAAGGATCTTAGGACTTTCAGGTTCAGATCATCATTGGTGAAGGTTTTCCCGAGAGCAATCAAGTGATTAGTTAGATGAACGAATCTTTTTTGTAAGGCAACAATAGATTCACCGGGCTGCATACGGAACATTTCATATTCTTGGCTTAACGTGTTGAGCCTTGATCTTTTTACTTCTGCAGTTCCTTCATGCGTTTCCACCAAGGTGTCCCAAATCTCTTTTGCCGATCTACACTGTGATACACGGAAGAACTCGTTCATACTAAGAGCGCTTTAGAGTATGTTGATTGATTTCTTTTCATTAAGAATCTTTTTCTTATCATCTTCATCATACGTGCTTTTCAACTTTGCGGTTCCAACGCCATTGACCACATTTACTGGATTGTGTGGTCCTTCTTCGATTGCTTCCCATATACCTTCTCCTTGGGCTTCAAGATGTGCCTTCATTCTGATTTTCCAAAAATCGAAATATTCTCCAGAGAATAATGGTGGTTTGTTACTACTTCCACCGTCTTTGAAAACCGGGTTGGTGCTAGCGGAAGCCATACTGAATCGTTAGGAACATGTTACTGTTATACTCCAAATTTGTCCTACCTTTTTCAAAATTTTCATTTTCCCGACTTTGTTTTTAATTTGCCTCGCTTATACAGCGTAGCGTATTTTTCAGCAAAAACGAGCATTTTCACTTTTTTAGCCCAATAAGAACGTGTCATGTGGCATTTGTTTTTGTATATATTTATTTCACAATCTCATTTTTTTATGATATGTAATATATTTTTTTGATATTAATTGATTAGATTAGATTTTAGAAGTAAGATTATTTAGAATAGAATTTAGAATTATTTATATTTTTATCAAAAATAGATTGTTTTAATTAAGATAAATAGTTTTTTTTTTATTATTATTAAAATTAAATTAGAATTTTGCTTTATTAGAATATAGAGTTATAGAATTTTATTAAGATAGACTAGAAATAAATTTATTTGTTTTTATTTAAAAGATAGGAGTAGATTATTTTAATTAGGTAATTAAATTTAGAAGCCATTAGTTTAGTTAGAATTTTACTTTTTTTTTAATTAAAATAGATTAGACTTATATTTTATGGTTAACTAGATTTACTAAGATTTATTGAGTCTTGAGTTTTTAATTAGAATAGGTTTTAAATAGTTTATTTTATTTTATTTTATTGAGTTAAGGAAATTAAAGGAGGGAGTTTAGAATGGGCGGAAGGCCCATATTTGGGGGAGCCCGTTAGGGTTTTGCTTGTGGTATATTTAATGGGGGATAATTTCAGGAAAAGAGGGGGGAGATACTGTTCACTATCTCGGACAAAACGAAAATGGCCACCCCAAACCCTAATCAATTTCCGCCGCCGCTCGAAATCCCAACCCAGAAATAACCGTATCATCTTCTCCTTTCCCTAAATCAAAGCGCCTACTTTTTCTCCTCCCTTCGTTTTTCCACCATCTCCGCCTCTCATCCACCCAACATCGATTTTATCTTCTTCTTCCCTTCACCAACCATTTTGAATCACCATCATAACCCTCTTCTCCTTCGAGTGTTTCCGCAACCCACTCTCAATAACTACCAACCGTGATTCTTCCCGCCATAATGCAAGTATCTCCCAACACCCTTCACCATTTTTGCAAATGGCACATCTTTAAGTAGTGCCAAGAGAAGTTGTCTCATACTTCCAAGTTTTGAAGCTGAGTTTCACAAATGTGTTGATTTGACTGACTCAGCTAATGAATTTGAGTATTGCGGGTCCACACTGGTAGATAAATACGATCTCGGCGACGCCGCCGTTAGGCCAAACACGCAAGCGGTTCTACAGCTTCGACCATAATATATGCCACAACGTTCAGGACAACTGTAACCCGAGCATTCTGTCGACGCTGTCATCCGCGACTTGTTCTGCACTTTTTCAGCTTGCGTACCATGATTTAATTGAGATTATGTTGGGTGGTATGTAATATCAACCACCATCTTGCTTTTACAGATTATGTGATGATTGATTTAATGTTTTTTAATTCAACTTCGTTATGAGTTTGTATGTTTCTCTATTCCTTAATATGCATCAAGGCTTTACTGTGATATAATGTGGTGCGAGTAACTTTCACGTTCACGTGAGTTCTAGACATCATTTCAACAGGGGTTCTAGTATCGAAAGGGAAGTAGGTACTTGGAGTCATCACCACAAGACGGTAGAACCTCCAATGGTGCTATTAAGAGGAACAGATAAATCGCAGACAAGCTGTTGTTTAGCTCAACTCAGTTGTCGTGGATTTCATTTTCACCGCGTATGTTTTCTATTTAGGTCTGGGCTGTTGATTTTGTGCAGGTTGCGGCATCGCCGGAATTTCGATTATGCAGCAGGAGCTTGAAGCATCAGGAACGCTACAGAATTCTGCTAATCACCAAGGCATGAGCTGACCCAGTACAGGCTGCGTAGTCCTCTTTTAATCTTCGGTTGGTTTAACTTTTATTTATGCCCCTGTTTGAATGCTATTGCTGATCTTTTATGTATTTGATTATGATGTCGGTAATGATTATTTATGCTGGCTGTTTTGATATTGTCGCATAGTTTCTTGTATATTTGTGAAGTACACATTGCGGTAATATTAACTGTTAATTTAAGCTTGATTCTTGTTGTTTGTTAGTGTTTCTTGTTGATGATTTGGACTGTGATTAATGACATCTCACCTACGATTTTGAGATGATTTTGGCAGAATGATACTACTCGTTTTAGAACATATTCTTGTGAGATTCTGTGGTAATTAGTTTAGAATTTTTGATTGGGTTTCGACTACGCCTGTGCTGGATTGTAGGTCGTAGTGAAATATGTTGTTGCGGTGATTGTTTGTTTCTTCACTTTATTTGGATTTTGGTTTGTGCATTGAATAAGCTGGGATGTTTTTTTCGCTTGTGTTGTTTTGTGTTAAACTGATTCAGGTTGTTTTACGCGTGTTTGGATGTCGAGTCGTAATACTAAATATTTGTGCATAACTGATTCAAGATTGTCCTGTTACCGTTGTGTTGATTTCAAGCTACTTTGTTTTTTTTCCATTCGATTTCGTTGAAATTTGTTGGATTTCAGCAATGATGTAAATAATGTAAAGTATATTTTATGCTGTTGGTCGGATAATTTGCAATTCGGATCACATTGATTTTTGGTGCTGGAACATTGTAAATTATAAATACATAGTTTCTGCTTACTATTTACTTCATGGTGATATTTTTTTTATGTTTCAGTTTATTGCTTATTGATGAATCATAGGGCGCTGTTAAGAACTGAATTGTGTGACCTTTGTTTCTTCTAATCAACATTGTGTGAATACTTGTTAATTCATGAGTTGGATTAGGATTGCAAAACATTCTCCTGCTATAAGTTGTAATTCTGGTACTGCTGACTTGGTAGAATATAAGTGCATGAGTTTATTACAACCACAAAGCAAGTATAATGCACTTTTATTTTACTTGTTCCATTATTATATACTGAATAAGTTAGACATATATGAATATTAGGTGTTAGTTTCGACCAACTAGTTTTTTTTTTACTAAAACAGTGGCTAACGTTTAATTTTGTGTTTAGCATAAAAATGTGATAGATCTATTTATTCATCTATTTATTTTTTATTTATTTTTTCTCTTTCATATATATAAGTTTTTTTTTAAAAAATTTGGTGAATGTTACTAAGATTTTCAATACCATTTTATCAACAACTTTCAAATGTTAAATAAACAATTATCTTAGTTCAACACTAAGTACTATTAATTTTTTATTTATTTAATATTGAAAGTAGTGGGTTCTTGGGGTCTAGCATCCCTTGAATTATTGGAAACCGTTCTCGAGACGCACGCCTTTGAGTTGTGGTTGTTCCGTCTTTCGGTTTCCAAATTATTTTTTCTCAATTAGTTTTTTTAAAAAAATAATTTTTACTAATTAGATATTTTTATAATAAATTCTAATTATTCTTTCTTTAAAAAATATATTTCAAAATCATTATCAAATAAATATTTAAGATATTAAACTTTTCGAAAATTATACTTTATTTAAAACTTATTTTTTTAAGATATTAAACTTCTTTTTCAAAACAATTAGTTATGATTAACTTTTCTCAAAACTTTTTACAATTGATTAATTTATTTTATATATGAAAATTAAAACTATTTTTCTTAATTAAAATTAAACTATCTTCCTAAAACAATTTCAAAAACATTTGAATTCTTGGATCTCGCCTTCCTTGAATTTCTGAGTGACCCCTCTCGAGGTGCACACCTTGAGTTGTGATCCTTCCAATCTTACTTTCTAGAATACCTAGCGTGCCTAATCCGAGTACGCTAATCCATTCAAATTATTTTTTTTAAAATTAAATCACGAAAGAATCGAGTTCTTGGAGTCGCGCATTCCTCGAATTCGAGAATGACTACTATTGAGGCGTACGCCTTGAATGGTGTGTCGTTCGAAATTTCGTTTCTAAAATACCTCCTTTAATTATTTGGACAAGTATTTACTGTCCAACAAACATATTTTATAATTAATGGAATGAAAAAGGTGTCGTTGAGATCTAGCATTCCAACGATATCCCTACTATTTGGTTACGAGACCGACGTCTCGCTTATCGAATAGTGGTCATTCCTCCTAAACATTTAACTCGTCTAACCTCGTTCCTCACCTTCGTGCGATCGAGTCTAAACCCTAGTATGTTTCTAAACCATACGTCAAATCCAAACTATTTTCTTGATTAAATTACGAAAGAATTGAGTTCTTGGAGTCTCGCACTTCTTGAATTCTTGAGTAAACACTCTTGGGGCGTACGCTTTAGGTTGTGGATTACTCGACCTTTCGTCTATACAATATATGCCCTAACTATTTGGACAAATATCGTCATTGTCCATTCAAATACAATTTCATAATTAATTGATTGAAAAAGGTGTTGTTGGGATCTAGCATTCCAATAATATCCCGATTAATTGATTGCAAGGCCGACGTCTCGTTTATCGAGTAGTCGTCATTCTCCTTTAAAATATTCAATCCAACTCTTTTCTCTCGCCCTCGTGTGATTGAAACTTTCTCAAACATATTCCGTAATTATTTGAATGAAAAAGGTGTTGTTGGGATCTAACATTCCAATAATATCTCGATTAATTGATTGCAAGGTCGATGTCTCGTTTATCGAATAGTCGTCATTCTCAATCAAATTACCTAACCAAACTCCTCTTTCTCGCCCCCGTGCAATCGAAACCTTAAACCTATTCAAATATATCCTCTAACAAAAACATCCAATACGATAAACCTAATTCCTCGCCCTCGTGCGATTTCCAGCCCAAACACTCTTATAAAGAACATTGTTTAGTCCATTCTTCCGCGCATAACAAACTCGTGCTTCAGCCTCTCCTAGCGAGCAGACAAGCCAATGTTTAGCAGTTAGAATGCGACCTAAACTCTCGTTCGATTCAATACACCTTTTTACCAAGAACATTGTTTAGTCCCGTCTTCCGCGCATATGAACTCGTGCTTCAGCCTCCCCTAGCGAGCAGACAAGCCAACGTTTAGCAGTTAGATTGCGACCTAAACACTCGTTCGTTTCCAAACCTTTTTTTACCGTAGTTAGCCGAACTAAGGCTGCTCTGATTTCTCATTTATCAATGAGAATACGTAGGCACAAGATTGCGATGATCTTGGCGAGCACAATTCCCCACAATTCCCAAACCTTTACCCGTAGTCCCACGAACTACGAATGCTCTGATTTTCCACTTCTTACAAGTGAAGATACGTAGGCACAAGGACCCCAATCCTTGGCAAGCACCCTATCTTAAAACCACCCATTTCCCTCTAGGAGAATCATTAGAAGAAAACAAACAAGCGTAGTTAATTTTACTCTCGAATCGAATCAAGAGGTTCCCGTTGAGTACAATGGACGTAGAGGGTGCTAATACCTTCCCTCTGCGTAATCGACTCCCGAACCTAGAATTTGGTTGCGATGACCATGTTCTTATCTCCTTAAAGGTTTTATCGATATTTTCCTATTCCATCCTTGGAATTAATAAAGTTTGGTGGCGACTCTGTTTCGAACGTATTTTCCGCGTCCATCGCGAGGATCGTATTTTTCGAGGTACGACAGATGGCGACTCTGCTGGGGAATACGCATTTCCCTATGCAAGAGAGAGTCAAGCCTAACTTGACTCGATTCGAGAGTACTAACCTTTTGCTTAACTGTTTTCTTTATGTTTATTTTCTCCTAT
The DNA here is from genome assembly GCA_963859935.3 of Lathyrus sativus. Taxonomy (NCBI): domain Eukaryota; kingdom Viridiplantae; phylum Streptophyta; class Magnoliopsida; order Fabales; family Fabaceae; genus Lathyrus; species Lathyrus sativus. The sequence goes on from OZ012741.1 coordinate 538,738,807, forward strand.
TGTTTATTTCTTGTTTTCTCTTTCTATCGTATGCTGTTTATTATATCTGCCTGCTGGATTCGGGGATAGCATTGCAAGTAAAGCTCTACACCCGAGCTTTGGAAAAAGAAGAGAGAAAACATAGTTTAGAATTAGTAGTAATTAGTGTTAGTCCCCAAGGACTCGCTCCTTGTGTGCCTAG